>JARHVA010004448.1:162500-620000 GCA_037957365.1 Torreya grandis | reverse complement strand
TTGCTCTTATATCTTCTCAATGATGCCAACAATGTTATTGTACATCCTTCTACCTAAATATTTTTGTAAAAAATTATCTTCAAAGATTTGGTTCTAGTTTGTGGCATTTTAATATCATATACTCATTTTATTTTCCTCTATAAGCCTCCTAGAAACATTTGTATAACCTATGAAGGCTTCCTAAAGAACCAATAAATTATTTTATCTATGTGGGATACCAAAGTTAGTCTAGGAATATTTTAAAATTCATTTCTCAATAAAAATTCAATATTTAAATTTATTTCATCATAAGTAGACAAAATCTATAAGATTGGCAAAGTTCAATGCATTTTGTATGTTTGTACAAACTTATGTGTTGTCGAGAACATCTACAGGTGCACCATTCTTTGCATAAAGTATTATAAAGGTTATTAATAAATTTCATTGAATTATTTTATTAAAATCATAATTTTCACATTTTAAAACCTTGGTCCCACTTTATGTGTTTGTTTTTAACAAAAAGAAAAAACCCATATCTATGTTTTTATGTGCACATTAAATCATATTTATATGATTATTTTTTTATTTTATAATATTTTAAAATAAACTTTAAATATTTATTTTTATATTAAAATTCTTGAATAGCCTCTTATAAGGGTTGGTGTGACTCTTTATTTTGTTAAAAGATCATAACTAAAGTGGTCTAGTGTTTAAAACCCTCTAAAATAGTTTTTTTGATTTAATTTTGACTTTTATCAAATTTAATTTAATTATAATTTATTTTTTTGTGCGGAAAATTTTCATGTGTAGAACCCTAGACCTATCAACCTTATTTCAACATTCGACTTAGTGAATATTTTTTCAAGCCTTGTCATGTGACCGATTGTTTCCTAGGTTTTGGCACATTCCAGACATATTGGTTTGGTCATTTTTTTGTTTTGAAGCCTTATATTGTATTTTTAACATCTTTGTTAATATATTTTTTAGATATTTGTTCTATGTGAGACAATTATGACACATAAAAAGTGTATTTTGATTAATTGTTTTCTCATTGTTTAGCATATATTTCAACTATTACTTGTTTACACTTGTAATTTGATTCAATATCAATTAAAAGTTAAAATTCACATTAAAAAGGGCTCAAATTTAAGAATTATCTGGTGTTATTTTATAATTCTTAAAGAGAAGTTGTAGACGCTCCTTTTTAATCACTTTTGTGTCAAAATTGTAAAATGGAATGACTTCCTATAAAATATACACAAAATAGTCAAATATCATTTGTTCATCCTAATTTCCTCAATGCATCTAATTTACAAGTTCTAATTCACCTTTGGGCATCCCTGGGTGGGATAATTTTTTGTATTAGATCTATTCAATTATCATTCTGATCATTTTTTCTAATCAATTTATCTTCTCTAACCAATTCATTGATTTTCCTTCTCTGATGAATTAATTCAAATATTTTTCCTCTCTAATCATCTCCCTTAATCATTCTTCTAATCAGTTTTCCATATAATATTGACTAAATTGATCTTTGATTAATTTAATTAATCATTATGTTAACTATAATTATATGTAAATAGAATTATAATTTCCTTCCAATTATTAATTCATCTTTTTCTCTTTTCAAGAGGCATCTTAATTTAAGAAAAATATTGATATCCTATGGAATATCCTTTTGTGAGCCCACCAATTAATGAATGAAATAATATGAAGAATCATATTCTACCCTTAATATTGGAGACAATATGAAGGGTCCTTAATTAATCTTGTGAGATATTTTAGAGAGAAATATCAACCCTTCATCTTGGAAACAAGATGAAGGACCCACATTGGTTATCTATGTGATTTATTGAGATTGGTTATCCACATTCATATTGAAAATAATATGAATGGTCCATATTGACTCTTATAGAGATATTTTGAGGATAATTCTCCACCATCTATCTTTCATGCAAGATGGAAGGTTCATATTAATCTCCTTTGGGATATTTTTAAGAGCCTTTCTCCACACTTCATCTTGGAGAAGATGAAGGGATCATGTTATCAATCCATGTGTTAATACATATGTCTTGTTGAGTATGCATTTGAAACCATCCATCTTAGAATCAAGATGAAGGGTTCTCATTGATTCAAAATTGTTATAAATAAAACATTTTCTTTTACAATTTTCCATGTTTAGGGTCAATAGCGGAGCTCTACTAATTTTTTAAGATAAGTGATGCATCAACTTCTATTAATTCAACTATTCAAGGTTTTCAAGAATATATTATATAAAAAATATCATTGCTAAATACTTATCAAACCTAAATCCAAGCCACATCTACTTTTGACAAGGGAAATGATCCTTGAATGGGGAAAGTAATAATGGTTTTATTTCTTCTCTTGATTTTGATTTTATTTAGATTTACATTAGCTCATGAGGCATTGGGCTAGAGGTGTTATAAATACATTTGGTTTCTTATTATATATTCATTTAACAAATTTTATAACCCCTTTATGAAATTTTAATGACACATATGGCACACTCAGTGGGATTTACATAACCCACACCTTTTTTAGCCTTTATTGAAATTTTTCTTTGTTGAAAATCTAATTATTTTTTCTCATTTACTATAGTTTTACCATTATTTTATGACTTTATTTTTGGAATAATTTTATTTATGAAAATAATGAATTTTCCATTGTGTTTCTTCTAATTGGTGAAAACACCCCTATAATTAGTGAATTTGACTATGTTCCTTATTTTCTATTTTATTTTGTATTCTATGCAATTTTTTATATTCACCAAAATTAATCAAAATTGGTGAAATTGTCTTTAAATCAATGAAATCAACACATAAAATGATTAAATCAACATCTACATCAACAAATTTGATCTTGGGTTAAAATACTTATTTTCCTACTAAATGGTAAATTTGTCTTTAGTTTTAGTTAAATTGACTACCATTTTGGAAAAATTGATGTATTAATCAATGAAAACTCCCTATACTTGGTGAATATGACTTTATTCCTTATTTTCTATTTTTTATGTATTCTATGCAAGTTTATTTAATCAGTGAAATCATCTTAGAATTGGCAAAATTGTTTACAAATCGATGAAATTGACATATACATTGGTGAAATCACTCTCAAGTAACACAATTTATCTTCATGCTAATCATTGAATTTATTTTTTTATTGATTAATTTGATTATATTTTGGTGAAATTAATACATTATAAACAAAAATGATGTGTTGATAAGTGAATTTGACACTACTAATCAATGGATTCACCTATCCACATTTTCTATGTTTTGTTTTGTGTTATTTTTAGGTTCTTGAAAACAAAAAATTGATCCTATGAATTAGTGAATTTGCCTCTATGTTAAAAACTAATAGTTTTCAAAATTTATAAAATAGACCTCCCTCACCTAATAAAAACCCACCAAGAAAAACTATTTAGTTTGTTTGTCTTGCAGATTCCAAAAAGGTGTGGTGAATCACTCATTCATCTTTATTTTTAGTGTATTAAAAATAATTCATCTTTCAATTTGGTGTAATGAAAGACTTTAATTTATCCTCATCATTCTTTAGTTATTTTTTTAAGTGTTCACTTACGTGTGATCCCTTCACATGTATACTCTCCATTTTGGTACGATGACTCAAAATCGTGAAGGTAATTACTTTTTTTTCTTCTAAATATTTTCATATTATGCTCTTCACTTGCCCTTAGTGGGATTCCTAAGAATAAAAATGGTAATATGCTTCCTTTTATTTTGGTTGTGTAATTAGAGTTTCATTGTCTTATCACAAGTCCTTAGGGAATGGTAATTAAGACATCATTACCCAATATTTTTACCAACCACATTATCTAATAGGGTATATAAATTGAGGCTACATCAGTGGTATTTTAGCTAAAATGTCCTTTGAATCTTGATTTTTCCAATATCACTTCACTAAAATCTTACAACTAAAGTGGTTACAAAGGGATAAGATCCTTTAGAGAATGGCCTATTAAATATTGACATCTAATTGATAGATTGTTTGTACCCACATACCATAAGATATATTGGGACAATATGTTAAGTACACACATATACTGAGAGGGGTTGAATCATTATAGGATAAACTTTTACTTACTAATATTTAATATCCATAACAATAGCATTCACATAAAATATAACAACTTAAAAAACAAGATTTACATGGAAACCCTCTCTAGGAATAAAACCACAAATAAAATATACTTGTATTTAATGTCCAAATCTAGACCAAATAATAAAATCCTTTAACAAAAATTGTAGGCATCAACCTACTAAAGACACCAATCCCCACCACCAAATACCAAGTTAGCAAGAGACACTAAACTATTTTTGTGAGGCACCAACCTCCACAGAAAACAAATTTCCACATTCATAATGTTTCTTCTTCAATGGTTGATGGTAATTACAATTTCCTTTATACCAAATGTACTTAGACTTAAAAGATAGAAAGATTATTTGTTTCCATACTTCCTCCAACCTCTCTACACCTCATTTATATCCCTTAATGCCTCTTTATGGAGAGGGGAGACTTATCTAAGGGAGGTGTTTCTTTCAAAAGAGGTGTCCCTTTACCTTTCAAGTGGGATGAATTTCCCCCAAACTTAGGTGCCAATAATTAGGGGTCGGCCAACCCTTGTTTATGCATAAAAACATCTAAATGGGGCTCCATAATAAATTAATAAGTAACCTTTAATTTAAACATAATAAATTATCACTTGACTATCATTGTGACATTAAATTACCTTTGACATCAATGATAATATTTCTAAAACCATATATAAAGCCCACAAATACATTAGAATTGGACCTTTTGACCACAAAACATTCATCGGTGCAGGGTTGTAAAAGTAACAGCACCTAAAGATGTATTTTACATATGAAATTTTTGAGAGAAGTGTGGTATTTAAAAACCACCAATAACCACACTAATTACTTAAAAAATATTAAAATTAAAAAATTCTCTCTCAGGGCAAGTATATCAAAAGACTCAATGAACGTGGAGTATTCCCATGTTAGTCACTAAAGTAGGGTTGTAAGATCAAGTGTTTGATTAATTAGTTGTTGTGTTACAAACTTGTATTAATCCACATACACCTCCATAAATAGGTGATACTTTTCCCAAATTTATTTAAAAACTATTCCTTTCTACACTTTGTGTCTAATTTTATCTAAACACTTCTTTCTTGTCTAAAATCATACTGTTATGATGTTCATGTGGACCCATTTCAATAAAATTATAGCCTTGGTGCCATGTCTCATGTTAAAATAAAAACATGTTCAGGTCAAATATTTCTCTTTTCATTTCCAAATCACATTTCAATTCCCATTTATGTCTAGGTTTATTCCAATTTTAGGTCTAATTAATTGTGTTTGAGTCAAAATACTTAGCTTGAAATAGTGTCTAACATGCCTCAATACATGAGAAAAATAATGGATTATAATGTTGCTTATGATGATTATTGGACACAAAATCAACAAGATCATATAAATCCATTCGCATACCAACCAAATTATCCAAATAATCAACAAGATTATATGATATCACATGATATGGAGATTCATCAACTAGAGTATAAAGACATGTCACTTACCTATGATGTATCTTGAGCTCCATTTGAGCAAAAATTGTTTCAAAATAGATATGAATCTCTCTTACACTTATTTATGATGGGTGATAAGGTTCTTATTGTGGACTTAATTTGCACCTTTGGAGAGGGTTCTTCAGGAGCTCTCCAACTAAGCCACAAAATTAGAGTAACCTTATATGATGGGTATCCTATAATGAGGTTGAACCTCTGGAGAAGGATGGATTCCTCTTGGTAGATCTCCTAAACTAATATTTATGCTTAGAAAATGGATAGAAAGGGGGCAAAGGGATAGAAAATGGGTATAGGGTCACTAAGAAAGATAAAAAAATGTGATGCACCAAATTTAAAGTGACACTCACATAAGATTGAAACTAAAATTGAACCATCATAAGACAATAATAGATCACACAACCTCACAAACTATCTAACTTGCATAAGTATTTCATAAACTAGGCTTATAGAGCAATAAATGAAGCAAAGATGAATTCTAAGGTTCACACCAAGCATCCATTAATAGTATAAAGCCATAAGTTTATACATATAAATACCTTGAAAACACCTTAAAATAGGCAATAAATAAGGACAATTAACATGGAAGAAACTCCTTCACAAGGCCATTATGTACAAGCTTACTAAACACAAATTACAAGCAAGAGATAGGTGAAAATTTATCTTATTGCTTCAAAATGTAGTTCTTAAAAAAAATTGATAGGGTTTTTCCTTATCAAATGATCACACTTAATAAATAGGGAATAAATGAGAGAAATAGGAGAAGAGGGGAAGAGAAAGAGAGAGGAGAGACACATAGTCAGAATTCAATAAATGAACTGCAACCACCCTCCATGAATTCTCACCCATATTTTGGGTTAATCAAAACTAATACTTCCTTAAAAATTAACCTTTATTATCTCCAATAGTCTTTAAGATCCATCATTGGTTGAGAAATACACTAGAAGATAAAAATTCATTGAGTATGATGATTCATGATTCATTGGGAAGGAAAAATCTCTAAAGGCTTTGAAAATTCATTGAATGCTCCACCTACACTCTCCAACCACCAGATATCCTCCTTGTATTTTTATGCCACCCTCCACTTAGTTTCATTATAAAGATAAAACCCTTATATAAATGAACTTGATAAATCCATGACTATGTTTTCTTTAAGCGGTTGTACGTACCTACTAAAAATGGATGATATGACTATGTCAAAAGAAAAGACACTCCTCTCATAATCACAACTCTGCCCCTACTCCAAACCTTGAACACATGTCTATTATAGATGAAAACCAATCCCATTTATTGGTTTTCATATAGTCATACTATCAATGAAGATCCACCATGTTTCTTGATCTCATTCCAATAGTTATTTGCCACCTTTGGCCTTTATTAGGTTTAAATAAACCTTTTTTGTCCCTAAGCATTAAGGAAGCCAAGAACTCATTGTACACATGGATTCCTTTCAAATAAAAATGAACAAAATTTTGGAACACTAAAACCCCAAAAAATAGATCTTGTAGGTTCTAAATCTTCAAACCAGAGGTTTAAACTAAGCTTTAATAATGGCATTTTAATTTAGAAGTAGTTACTTTGTCTCAACCTAATCATACTTTGATCTTAGCTCTATGCATTTGCCTTCTTGGGTCCACAAAATCCTTCAATATGACATGTATACCTATGTGGCATTTTCTCCATGTTATTTATCATATTTTATAAATATGACCATTGTTTCTTTAGACACATGTCCTCATCTCGTGCCTCTCCTAGAAACTAGATGAAATCCACTCCATCAATTTCTTCAAGAGTCTCCTAACCTTGAATTTCATTATTGGTCATTGATCATTAATCTAGGCTTCCCATATTTTGACACATGTTAGCATTGCATGATTTATATAGACCATGTATTCAGTCTTTATTTGATTAATGTTATTATGCCATGTGGCATCCTTACATGTAATCTGGGCTCATTGACCTTACTAACTTGATGTGCACCATCAATTTTTGATCTAAAAGATCAAATGTGTGTCATTGATATTTGATATACTATTAATTCACCATGATCATGACACTTATCATTATTACATTCAATCCCAATATCTACTAACTTATTGACTTTGTGCTCACCATCAATCCCTATTTACATGATTGAATGCATGTCGTAGATCTATCTTAACTTATTGATTTGGTTGATCACTCATGTGCCTCTAATATTTGAGTTGAGCTTCTAATATTTTGACACTTGGCAGCCCTACATTCAATTCAAGATCCTTTGAATATTTTTGAACCTAAATGACTATTTCCTATGACTTTAATTTGACATCCCCAAGCACATCCCACATTGCTAGATCATTTTTTAAGGTTTATATTTTGAGATAGAAAACTCATCAAGATACCAAATTTATAGGGTATATTCATGGCATAAAATACATAATTTTCATGAAATCCTTAAACTTTGGTTGTCTTCCCAAGTACACTTATAAAATGTACAACCAAACTGACTATTTATTCCTACATGATGTGCTAAGTCAGTATGTTTCCTCTAGGCTTATTTTAGTCATCTTTATCTCTTTAAAAAGACACCATGAGGCATTGTAACCTTATCAAGACACCTCTAAGCTTTAAAACCATCTTTTTTACCTTGATAACCTATAGGGGTGACCTTCACTTACTTTTTCTTTAAAATCTACAAATTCACTTTAAATCTTGCTTAAAGTGTTTCAAAAGCTTACAAGTGACATGTGGTCTTCTCCTTCCACCATTGGATCAATCACTCAACCAAAACTCTGATTAGCTTCACACCACACTAAGAATTTCCCAAGATACTACATTGCATCACTAATTTAGGACCATAAATGGCTACACATGGGGGTAGAAGCCTACTAAAGGGTTTAATAAAGTGGCTTGATCCATCTAGGAAAAATCTTCATATGTAGGCCAATTTTAACAATATTTCTAGTAACCTCCTAGGATTGCATACCTATTAAGCAATATATTAGTTGCCTTATTTGATCCATTGGGCATACAGGGTCATAAGTCCTTCCTTTTTAGCTGATATGAAACTGATACGAGGTTGTCATTTTCTAAAAACCTCCTCTTGAAGCAACAAGAACAATAAGAAAAAAGTAAACACTATGCCCAAGGCACTTATGGAAGGTAAACACATAACTGAAAAGAATATGCATAAGGCACTTAGAGGAAAACAACAAAATATACTCTATTATATATAGTATGCTACAATGGCTACAAACTCTTCTAATAATAGGGCTTTAAATGAATCCCATTATTTATGATGAGTAATACATATCCATCCAATTGGGCAAGATAGAAAGCATTATGATGTTTTCATCTATGGATCAAATAAGGACCACTTTATAAGCTGTCAAACTTAGTATGGTTCCCTAGCTTGGCCTTATTTAAATCCTACTTGAGGACTAAATCCCCTTATTTTGAGTCACTTTCTATGGATTTCTTGTCAAAGGTTTTCTTAAGTTGAGCTTGATGTGACTCTAGTGTCTTCATTGCAAGGTCCCTAGTTTCTTCAATCTCCATGAGCTTTGTCATCCTTATGTTCATAAGTCTACTCTCCATTAACTCAAGCTAATAGGCTAACTCTAAGGTAGGTAACTCAAGATATATGGGAAATTTTGACTCCCTCCCATATAAAAGGATAAATGGTGAGTTACCAATGGTGACTTTGGGAGTCACTCTATCATCCCATAAGGTTGTTCATAGCTTTATGTGCCACACTCTCTGGTTCTCTTGCATAGTCCTCTTGATGATTCTTATCAATTTTTTATTTGTTAACTTTACTAGTCCATTACATTGGGGGTAGTAATTTGAGGATTTACTAAGGTAGATGCCCAACTAAAGTGACCATTTACTTGTCTTCATGCCAATAAATGCTAAGGCATTATTTGAAATTATTATTGTTGGTACACCAAACCTTGTTACTATGTTATCATAGAAGGCCAACACTACCATTTCATTGGCTTATTTTAGGGAAATTGCTTCCACCCACCTATTTAAGTAGTCGTTATAAGTGAGTACCCATTTTTTCCCTCCACTATAATGTGTATTAATCATTCCTATGAAGTTTGAACCCCACTACATGAAGGGATGTTCCACCTGGATTGGGTTGAGGAAAAGGGCTACCAATATTTCTATACCTATGAAGAAATCACACTTTTGACACTTTATTACCCATGCATAGGGATATTTGAATAGGTTGGGCTAGTAATAACCAGATCTCATCACTTTTAATATTATAGTCTTTGGGGGAAAATGGCCTCCTACAGGCCTATCATGAAATTGTTCCAAAAGCCTGGTTACTTAGTCATTGTCTATGCACCTAAGAAACACTCCATTGAGGTCCTTTCTGAATAGAATTTCAGAAACTAATCCATAAGGTATGGATTGAAGTTTAAAATACCTTCTCTTTTATTTATCCATATCTTATGGGTACTCACCTATTATCAAAAAATGTGTCATTTCTTAAATCCAGTTAGTGTGAGGTGGAGGTGCATATGTTTGTGAGCTATCTTGTGTTACCAAGACAACCTCTTTATCTTCTTAAAGGGCATTAACCATATTCTCACATAAGCCTTTACCTCTCACTATCTTAGTGACTTTTATCTCCACATCATACTCCATGATGTTGGTAATCCAACCACCCCTCTTCTCATTCAAGTCTTTATTAATAAGGAAGTCCCTCACTCTAAGATGAGACACCATAAGATACATTTTGCTATTGGATAACATTGGTCTAAACTTTTTAAAGCCTCTTACCACTATAAGGACTTTGTTTTATATAAAACTATACCTTAATTCATATCCTTCAAGTATGTGACTGAAAAAATCAATTGGTTACTCAAGTCCTTCACTATTCTTATGTATTAGCCTAATTGATATATTATCAATATTGGCAAAGGCATACAATATGAAATCCCTTGAGAAATCAAGATTTGTGAGCGTGGGTACTTATTCAATGGCTTGCTTGATAACCTCAAATGTTTATTTGCCTTCATTTAACCAAGTGAACACTTGGTTATTCTTTATCATGGTAGTGATGGGTTTTACCAAGTTGGTAAAATTAGGTATAAACCTTATTACAAAGTTTATTTTCCCAAGGAAACTCTAGATTCCCTTATTGTGCTTGGGTAAGGATAATGCCAAGATGGAACTTATTATATCAAGATCAATAGCTAAACCTTATTTTGAGATAATATGTCCCAAGAGTTTGCCCTCATGAACAAGAAACACATACATCTTGGGATTTAGTGAGATCCCATATTCTCTACATCTTTCAAAGATCAATCTTAGGTGATCCAAGTGCTCACTAGCCTTCTTGGAGAAATTTTTTATGTCATCCAAGTAGACAAGTACCATATGATTTAACAAGCCTTAGAAATCCATGCCCATGGTTATTTGGAAAGTAGTAGCAGTATTTGACAAGCCAAAAGGCATATTTTGATAAGCATATGTGCCCCACTTTATGGTGAAGGCAGTAATGTATTATGTTCTTCTCTTACTAGTACCTAGTTGTATATTGAATACCCATACAAAAGAGAGGAGTATTCTGAACCAAAAACCATTTGAAGGATTTGCTTCATGGATGGTAAGGGGTAATGATCTTTTTAAGAGAACCTATTCAAGTATCTGAAGTCAACACACAACTGAATTTACCTCTTCTTCTTCCTCAAAGGTACCAGTTTGGCTACCCATGAGGAGTTTTTGATGGGAAAGATGATATTTAATTCAATAAATATGTTCAATTATTTCCTCATGATCTCTTCAATTTTTTATTTGATAGGCCTTTGTTTCTGATTGACAAGCTTGGCATTGGCCTCCAATTATATAGTGTGTTGGGATAGATTGGGATCAAATCCTCTAAAATAATTATATTCCCAAGTAAATATTTTTTAATATTATTTACAAATTTCAATTAAAACATGCCTTTCACCTTAGTGCTTAGCTTTCTAAGCTTGAAGAGCTTATCTGTAAAATTAAGGACTCTTTTATAGTTCTCTTCATTAGTTAACATCACTACTTTATCTTTCCTCATATGGTATCCCTCATGGAAAAGACCTTCAAGGATGACCAACCCTTTAGGAAGTTTGTTATACTTTAGATAAATAATTTGATCCTCATAGTGATGCTAGAATTTACCTTTTTTCATTAAGGAAAACTCTACTTCTTATTGCAAGAAACAAGTAATCTGCTTGTCATTGTCAAAGACCTAGCAATGAGATTCATTATTTAACACTGATGGTCTTACTACCACTTTAAAATGTAGTTACACTTTGGACTTCTTCAACTCTTTTGGCATGTTAAGCTGAGCTCCCATAACTACCAACCTATCAACATGTTGATTTCAATTCCTTGGCACTACTTAGATGTTGAAGGCCTTGAAATCCTTAAGAATGTCCCACACTCTATGTTTGTGGGATTTAATAAAGGGATTATTTTTTATGTTTTAGTATCTAACCTTGTGAACTATCATCTCATTATCCCCATATACCTTTAACAACTTGATTCCCCTCTTACTAGCCCACTAAAGGCCATGGATAAGACCCTCATACTCAATTGCATTGCAATAGAAATTAAATTGGAACTTGTAAGAAGAAAAGTATCTATCATTGGAGAGAGATATTACAATTACACCTATAAAAGGTCCATGTTTACTCTTTGAGCCATCAAAAAACAATTTCCACACACCATTAGTATCTTCTTATGGCCTAGTGAGAGATGGCAAGGATTCATTTTCCTCATACAAGCAGTAGACTCCCATATCTTTTTCTTCAACACCTTCAAAAGGGTTAAGTAGATGATTCTCACCCCATAACTCATCTAGGAACATATTAGGTATCTCCTTAGGATAAGTGTTTAGTTCTTGACCAAACAGGTGGTCATCTTCATCCAGGATGGTATAATTGATGTTTGAACAATCTGGTTCATAAAACTCAATGTGAAATTATACAATAGGCTTAGCTTTAATAGACACCTTAGTCCCATACCTTATTCTAAAATCCATGTAGGACAAATATATTGCTAGGTAAGCCCTAATTTTTTTGTGAAATCTCTAGATAAGTATAGAGTAAAATAAGGAGGCACATCTAGAATCAACACATCCTAACCCACTAAAACACTAAGATAAGAATGCAGGGTTAAGTTGAGACCTTTGATGATGCCAGCTAGTTTGGTGTAAGATCCATCAAGTTGTAAAACTCCCTTAGATTAGGGTTTATACTTCAAACCAAGATGATCTACTATTAACTTTGTCATCATTGAATTACTTTCTCAACTATCTACCATGTAGTTATATACTAAAGAGTCACCAATGATTACAAAAATGTAGAAGGGAGGAGGTTTGACTACCTTATTTGATTTCCCTTCATTAGGTCCTTTGGTTTCATTAGTGAGAACCACATTTTCCTTGCTTAGTGGCTTGTATAAAAAATTGATCTTTGACAAACCCTCTTAAAGGATATCCACTTGACTAGACATAGAAAGCATGTCCCACATTGGCACACTCATATTGGATTTTTTCATTTGCTAAAAAATATTGATGGGAAAACCACCAAATTTTGCTTGTGCTTTGGGAGCTACAAATGTACTTTGAACTTGTGAGTTTTGGGGTACAAAGGCATTCCCTTATTTATGATTCCTTGGATCTATTGGAACCTTTAGAGCTATAGGAACCTTTGGAGCTATAGTACATTCACTTGGATTTGATAGTAATGGAATAATAGTAGGAAGCTCTTTGACTACTTTTTATTACTATCTATATCCTTCTTTTAAACCTTGTATTATCTACCACTAGGATATATGCTTGGCTAGAACTAGCCTATTGATTGAGTGCATAACACTCTTCATGCTCATAGTTAACCATTTTAGCACTAAACTAGTTTGATCCATCATTAGGTCCTTGTCATTTTTGAGGCTCTTTTGATTTTATCATCATAGGTATTTTTGTGTTTTGACCCATAAGAGATTTATTGTATCCATAGCTATCACCCTAATGCCATTACTTATTTGAATCCTAAATGAACTTAGTGTTTAGGACAATGGAATGACCAAAGGACTAATTCCAAGGAATATTACCCTCAATTTCTTGATTAATGTTATTTTGAATAGGGACCAAAGTATTAGAGGTGTTTGGATTATAATTATTTTTCCTAGCATAGTTAGGTTGCCCTTGTCCTTGGAAATTTCCTTTATAGGGTGGCCTATTTGCTTGATAAGATTGTTGTTTAGGATAATACAAAGCTTGATAAGGTCTATTAAATTAGGCTTGTTTCCTCTTAACATTAACTAGTTCATTACCAAAGGATTGAAACATGCTCTTTAGCTCTTAGAATTTCTTACTTTCTTAGGAATCACTAGCTTGAATAGTTGAAGACTTTTCCTACTTTGGTGTAGGTATAAAATAAAGTGTTGGCATAGGTGTAATGATATAAATGGGAGTAATTATGATAGGAAGTGGTTTAATCTCAAGAAATAAAGGCATTAGTGGTCTAGGTGTAAGCTTATTATCTTGTATTAGACTATTCCCTGCTCTGATTGCCCCTCATAAGCATCTGGTAACATGTTTCCTCCCATAAACTAGATCATTATTGTAATATAAATATTAAGGGATTTCAAATAATAAAGTAAATCATAGTTAGGAGTAGGCCTAATAGAGACTAGAATCCTATCCCATGTCTTTTGAAACCTAGTATTGAAATCTTGCATAACCTCATGAGGAGCCCTCTTGATTTTGGTTAGATGTTATGCAAGTGACAAGTGGACACTTTTGTCTTCAAAAATTTTACACAAGGCATCACCTAACTTATCCCATGATGTTATGTAATTATTATTAAGTTTTCTATAATAGTCCAAGGTTTTACCTTTGAAAGAGATGGTTAATAACCTAATAGCCACATTTTCCTCATTGACGTTATGAATATTGTAAAAGTTGGATACATCCATGGGGTGCTTATAAGGGGTTTTAGATTGGTATCCTATGAAGTAAGTGACACTTTTAGGAGCTACCATTATAATAAGATCATATTATTGGAGGTCCAAAGGACTCTGACCATTGAAACCCATAAAAGGAAAAGCTCTAAGGGCTACCATGGTAGTGAAAGGACTCAATAAATATCTTCTTGTAGAGGTAGATTTATAAATTGGTTTAGGAGAAAATTTTCCCATGTATGGATGAGTATTATAAACCTTAACCTTTTTACTAAGTTTAC
This sequence comes from Torreya grandis, assembly GCA_037957365.1. Lineage (NCBI taxonomy): Eukaryota > Viridiplantae > Streptophyta > Pinopsida > Cupressales > Taxaceae > Torreya > Torreya grandis. The sequence continues at coordinate 605,177 of JARHVA010004448.1, read as the reverse complement.
AGGTAATTCAAAAAATTCAAAATTAATACCTCTAGAAGCTGATATTGTAGTCAGCTTTGGCATGAAACATAGTTACTACTCTACTACCAAATTGTTGAGTGTTCTTTAGAGTCACCAGATACTAAAAGATAAAATCTATAACCACTCCAAATTAATCAAACTAGCATCAAACATGACCAACTTTCTTTAAAAATTGGTCCCACCAAACATGCTAAAAACTATTATGGACTTAATTTTCACCCTTGGAGAGGGTTATTTATGCTTTCTCCAACTAAGCCACAAAATTGGAGAAACATTAAGCTATGGGTATCCTATAATGAGTTTAAACCTCTGGATAAGTTTAGCTTCCTCTTGGTAGATCACCTAAACTAATGTTTTTGCTTGGAAAAATGATAGAATGGGGTAAAAGGATATAAAAGGGGTATGGGGTCACTAATAAATCTAAAAAAAGTTATGTACAAAATTTAAAATGACACTCACATAAGCTTGAAACTAATACTGAATCATCATAAGATAATCATAGCTCACACAACCTCACAAACTAGCTAACTTGCATAAGTATTTCATAAACTAGGCTTATAGAGTAATGAATGAAGAAAAGAGGAATTATAAGATTCACACCAAGCATCCATTAATGGTAGAAAATAAAAAGTTAAAACTTAAAAATATATTTAAAACACCTTAAAAGAGTCAATAAATAAGGATAATGAATATGGAAGAAACTCCTTCACAAGGCCATCATGCACAAGCTTACTAAACACAAATTATAGGCAATAGATAGGTGAAAATTTATCTTAGTATTTCAAAAGATAGTTATTAAAAAAAATTGATAGGGTTTTGCCTTGTCAAATGAGAACACTTCATAAATGGGGGAAACTGGGAGATATAGGAGAAGAGGGGAAGAGAGAGAGAGAGAGAGGAGAGGCATGCAGTTAGAATTTAATAAATGAACTATAACCACCCTTCATGAATTCTCACCCACATTTTGGGATAATTAGAAATGATACTTCCTCAATAATTAACCTTTGTTAGCTCTAATAGTCTTCAAGCTCCATAATTGGCTAAGAAACACACTATAAGATAATGATTTTTTTAGGATGACGAGTTATGATTCATTGATAAGGAAAAATCTCCAAAGGCTTTAAAAATTCATTAAATTCTCCATCTACACTCTCCAACCACCAGATCTCCTCCTTGGATTTCCCACCCTCCACTTGGTTTCATTATAAAGATAAAATCCTCATGTCCATGGACCTAATAAATCCATGACTACATTTTATTTAAGTGGTTGTCGGTACTTGCTAAAAATGGATGATATGACTATGTCAAAAGATAAGACACCCCTTTCATAATCATAACTCTAACCCTACTCCAAACCTTGAACATATGTATACTATAGATGAAAACCAATCCCATTTATTATTTTTCATATAATCATACTGCCAATGAATATCTAACATGTTTCTTGATCTCATTCCAATAGTTACTTGCCCACCTTTAGCTTTTAGTAGGTTTAAATAGACCTATTCTACCCCTGAACATTAAGGAAGCCAAGAACTCATCATACATGTGGATTCTTTTCAAAGATAAATGAACACAATTTTGGAACAACACTACAGCCCTAGAAAATAGAGCCTGTAGGTTGTAAATATTCAAACCAGAGGTCTAAACTAAGCTTTAATAGTGGCATTTGAATTTAAGATTAGTTACTTTGTCTTGACCTAAATCATACTTCGATCTTAGCTCTATGAATTTGCCTTCCTAGGTCCACAAAATCCTTTAATATAACATATCTACCTATGTGGCATTTTTTCCATGTTATTTATCATATTTTATAAATATGACCATTGTTTCTTCAAACACATATCCTCATCTCGTGCCTCTCCTTAGAAACTAGATCAAATTCACTCCATTGATTTCCTCAAGAGTCTCCTGACCTTGAATTTAATTATTGGTCATTGATTGATCTAGGCTTCCCATATTGTGACACTTATTAACATTTCATTATTTCTATGGACCCTTTAGTCAATCTCCATCTGGATAATGTTCTTATACCATGTGGCATCCTTGTGTGTAATCTAGGCTCATTGACCTTTATAACTTGATGTACACCATCAATATTTGATCTTTAAGGTCAAATGCATGCCATTGATCTTTGATCTGTTACCAATTTTCCATGATCATGACACTTGTCATTATTATGTTCAATCCAAGGATCCACTGACTTATTGACTTTGTCCTCATCATCGATCCCCATTTACATAATTGTGTGAGTCATAAATCTATCTTGACTTGTTAACTTGGTTGATCACCCACATGTCATTGATCCTTGACCTAAGATTTTGATATCGACACTTGGTATCCCTATGTTCAATTCATGATCCTTTGAATATTTTTAAACCCAAACAACTTTTTCATGTGGCTTTAATTTGACGTCCCTAGGCACGTCCCACACTACTAGATCATTTTTTAAGGCTTATATATTGAGATATAAAAATCATTAAGATAAAAACTTTCTAGGGGATTTTCATGGCATGAAATACATCATTTTCATGAAATCCTTCAAATTTGGTTGGCTTCCTAAGTACACTTATAAAATGCACAACCAAACTAACTTGTTCATTCCTGCATGATGTGTTAAGATGGTTTGGTTCCTCTAGGCTTGTGTTATTCATCCTTCTCTCTTAAAAATGACACTAAGAGGCATTGTAACCTTACCAAGAGAGCTATGAGCTTCAAAACCATATTTATTACCTAGATAACTTGTAGGGGTGACCTTCATGTACTTTTTATTGCAAATCTACAAATTCACTTTAAAGCTTGCTTAAATTGTTTCAAAATCTTGCAAGTGACATGCGATCTTTTCCTTCCACCACTGTATCGCTCACTGAACCAAAACTCTACTTAGCTTCACACCATACCAATAACTTCCCAGAATACTACATTACATCATTAATTTAATACCACAAAGGGACTAGTCATGGGGATAGAAGGCTACTGAAGGGTTCAATAAAGTGGCCTAATCTATCCAAGCAAAATATTCATATATAGACCAATTTTTGATAATAGTTCCCTCTTAATATCCTATATATACATTTTTTAATATTTATAAATCTCAACCCCATAACACTATCAAAATTACTAAATGGGTGAAAGATTTAGCCTACTCTAGTCATGGTCCAATAATTGTTCAAACATTGATAGTTTCATAAATATCTATAAATTGGAAGGAACTACTTGTATCACCAACCTAATTTTCACTTAATATTGTAACCCAATTGCAAAAATTTGGTCAAGTGTTGATTGATCTTGTAACTTTATTAGTTATTTCTCCATTTTTTATCCTCCACTTATATATTTTGATCAACCTATTGAGCATTAGGATAAATATTCATTAGTTGACATATTTCCTACTATAGATACGTCTATCACTCCTAATTAAACTACACCTATTGATTCCTTGCAATTAGTTGTTGAGAATTCACAACAAACAGTCACTAATCCCCATCAAGTTTTAGTTAATCCCACTCTCACAATAACATTTGAATAAATTCCCCCCTTTACAATGATAAAATTTACTCATTTTAAATAAGTCCCTATTGATACATATAGTGTCCCATCTAATTCACATCTCCCCAACATAATCATTTTAGAGTCAATCAAGTGCCCTCTAATACCCATTAAGTTTTGTCTAGTACACAACAACAAATATCATATGGACAACATGTTATTTCTAATCAGTAATTAATTCCCACAAATCAACAAAAATTCCTCACTATAATATAACACATTCCTCCTATGTAACAATGAGTCTACATTCCATCTTCCATTCCTACTCAACAATGAATCCCTCAGAACCAATTCCATCTTGATAACATGACTACTAATCCTAATTGGTTAGTACAAAGAGTTACCATAAATCTATATAATTCACAATTTCATTCTTAGTTGTAAAATCTTCCACCTACATATTAAAATAATTCTTTTTCCTAGGAATGGCAAGATGTTAAATATGTAATCTTTACAAGCCAGGAGTCAAGACCAAAAAATAGAAGTTGGATCACATATGTTCATATCAATTTGATGCAAGACTATTCTAGATACATTTTCCATCTCATTTTGACATCCCTAAATTTGACAAGTATAAAGGAAAAGGAGACTGAAGGGATCACCTAAAAGAGTTTTTTTTTGCCTACCAAGAAGTAGGCCATGACACTAATTTCTTGCTTTTCTTATTCTCATGGAGTTTGGTTGGGAAAGATTTGAAGTGGTTTATGCATCTTCTAAAACGTGCTATCATATACTTTAATGATTTATTAGATAATTTTTTTAAAAAAATTTCATATCATATTGAACATGATATGATCACAGTTGATTTGTGCACTATAAAATAATGAGGGGGTGAGATATTTGTTCTTTATCTTTAAATATGGTGAGTATTGGCTAAAATATTTCCACATTATCTTCCTAGTAGTGAATTGGTAAACATATTTATGACCAATTTGAATTTTGAACCATCTCTTAACCTTAGACTACATTTTCCAAACAACTTTGATGATGTCACTAAAAAGGTATTCAAATATAGAAGGCTTTTGTTTATAAAGGATTGATTAAAATTTATTCAAAAAATCAATCCAAACATTAAAATCAAAACCAAACTTCAAATTAAAATACAAAAAGCACAGAAAATAATCCCAAACCTTTGAATCAAAAAAATAATTTGATTGGTAATGGGTTAACAAAAAAATACATGTCCACATGATACAATCACCATAAGTATAGAAGGCACCTCTATCACAAATACTTGTTTTATAGAGACTTATTCCTCAAAAAAACATTTCAATAAAAGACCTGTTGACCAATTTTTTCCCCTAGGCCAAAAAGGGTCAACCCCTATAATTTGAAACTTGCTTGTTAACCTTCTTAATGAGTCTTAATCCTTGTTTGACGAAATTAAGTTAATTTAACATATTTTAAGGTTTATTTGACAAGGTTAAGGTAATGGTTATTTCGATATTGTACTAGCATATTCATGTCATGGTGAGTCCATAAGGTGTCATAGGTTCATAGGTTGCCTCTCAAGTCACTTTGCACATTCATCATCTTACATAAGCATTTCATACTTATTTGGAGAGACTAAGGTAATTTGTAAACTTTAAGGTAAAGTTTTATGCTTGAAAAGTACATATAATTATTTTTCAACATGTGTCAAATAAAAATAAATATAAATATCCATAAAACCACCTTTGTAAAATATTTTTAAGGATTTTTATAACTACCAAAAATATCATAATGTCAAACTACATCAATGTTGTAGGTTTAATCACTTTAAAAGTATAATTTTAAGCACTTGTATGGACTTATGAGGCTCACTTCAAGGTGAAAACATCTTATAAGTGTATTTTATATTGATATAGGTGAAATCCATGATTGTAATTAAGTTTAAGGTCTCATATATATATAATTTTCTTCCTTCCTCCATTGCTCTCTTCATAAGATCACAAAGGTAGTTTTCACATGCTCAGTACGGATAGAGGAGATAGATTTAGGGTATGATATTTTTTCCAAATGAGGGAGTCATAATTAGATTAAAATAGATGGAAATTTTTGTCATATTGGTGGTCCCTCCTTTATGAATGATTGTTAAGAAGGGAGGGCAGTCAAAAATAGCTAGTTAACCCCATAGGCTCAATTTCTCTCCTTTAAAAGATAGTTTTAGATTGGTTAAATGCATGAGAGAAATTAAAGTGGATATAGGGGACCTATTAAGACATTTAAAATTATTTTAAAATCCCTAATTTTCATGTGTGACCTTATATTGACAAGAAATCTCCATTGTACATAGTTTACAAAGTTGATTGTTATGGTCTTTTAAATATTCAAGGGTTTTAAACATTTGAAGGAATGGAATGAGGGTCTATCACCATGTTATCACTATTTTAAATGAAATTATATGTCCATTAGTGTCTCTATTTTCTACTTTAATACCATCTTTTTTAACTAACATACAATGATCTTAGTTTGAGACTGTAAGAAGGTTGTTTGTATAAAAGTGATTTTTAAAGGTCTTATTCTGCATTGTCAAGATTATATGAGAGTCTTGACCTTATGATAGAGGGAAATAATAAATTTATATATAGTATAGAGATAAATATATCATGTTTGCATCATTTTAAGGCCTAGAACATCAAAAAATATAAACCTATAGGTATGTACACCTGTAGGCCCTTTTTTTTACTTGAAATAAGATGAGTCTTGGTTAAAGAGATGAATTTCAAGTGACTTGGCACATGTGGAAATTGAGTACATACATTATGGAAAAAATTTTAGGTATTAAATTGATCAAAATGCTATGTTTAATTTCAAGAAACCCAAATGATAACATATACGCCTACTTGAAGTTTCAAATTGGTTTTCAAGCATAAGAGGAATTTGAATGTAATGTCATGCATTGGAGTTTAAGGTTTGGATAGATAAAAAAGATGGTTGGAAACCATGAATTATAAAATTTCCTTTAATAACATATGGAGAGTGATACAAAGAGAGTAGAATCAAAATCCTAGCAAGCTATATCTTCACCTATAGTCAGGCATGTGTACAAAACATAAAAAGGGACTTGTGAATGATAGTAGTGTTCATAGGTTTTGTAGTGGATGAGAAAAAACATTAAATAACATGTTAGTAATTTTTGGACCAATAAATGCTAAGATTTAGTATTGAAAATTCACTCCTAGGGTGAGATTAGGAGATTTAACTCACCACGGTTAGACCTATGTTAATCTATGATCTAAAAGGCATATGTATGAAGTGAAGCTGAGGATTAATAGATCTATGTGAAGGTTAGGGTGAGAATTAATTGATTACTTGGCACTCTTTATATATCATCAATGTGATTGTTGGAAATTAGAGGCTTAATAGGTCTGATTATACCAAATAGGCTTAAGCCTACACTTACAGACCTATGTGTGTGAACTTATCAAAAGAGAAGGTGATTTATTGAAGGGTTAGATAAGAGCTAAAATTAATATAGTTTTTTTTTATCATATAATAATAAAACCATAGGTTTTAAATAGGTCAAATCTAATAATGAAGTCTTAATCTCACTGTCTAGTAGTCAAGAGATAACATTATACACACACAGGCCTATGTGAGAAGTGAATAATGACCTACAGGTCCTTGAAGGTTTGAGGTAAAAATGAGAACATAAAATAAATAATAATATGGATCATACTCTAATGTAACATTATATAAGGTTTTTAAACCTTTCAATAGTGAATAAATAGTCAAACACAATTAGTTAGGGTCACTTGTATTGGTTGGCTTGAGAACCTTAACTTGAGTTGATGGTGCTATAGAGAGTAAATATGATAATAAGACCATTACAATAGATAAATATGGACTATATATACCCCCTAAGGTGTTTTAAAATCAAAACCAAACATGTTTGCTTTTTTTGTAAACTCATATCTCTCTTAGCCTCATAAATGCAGTCTACCACCCAAGAGACTCTCAAAATTACTCACATATTCTAGGAAAGGATGCATGGTGGCTCAATATTTTAGGTATGATAGGGAACCATTATTCACTAATGATTCATGTAATTTATATGTTCATCTAGACCCTGATTTCCATGAATAATTCTTAAGATTGCAAATTGGTCTCAAGTTGCCAATAACCACTCCAATAACCCAATGGGAGAAATAAGCATTACAATGAATTTTAGTGGATATATTTTAATTTTAAATGAACTTGGTAACCTTAAAATATCTCATGACCATCTTCTCAAGCATTTTCTTGCACATGTGAAGGTACATGTATATGAAATTGGATTAAATACATGGTTATAGGCTTGTGTGTGAAGGAGGGTGTGGATTGGCTTAAAAATAAATAGTAGAGGTATATTAATACTTAAAAAAGGATATGAAATCATTAATACATATTTTTAGGTCTCTCAAGGTGATATATAAGCCATCTAATCCATCAATTTGGTCAAGAAGGTGAGAAATGCACCATTGTACTAGCCAAGGAGCCTATATGCAAACCTATTGAGCACTTCAAGAGACCTCTCTTTAGTATGTCAAGTTTTATGATGATTTTTTAGGCCTCAAAAAACTATTACCAAGTTTTATAACCTCAAAACTACTTGGAAAACCACCTCAACTAGCTCTCAAGACTGTTCAAGCACCTAGGCTAGAGCTTTGGCCATTTCATGGTTAACCCATCTATACAAGGTATAAAAAGATAAAATTTGGAAAGGAGAATGGAAAATTAATGGGTAAATTTAATCAAATACTTTTCCTATGTTTCACACATTTGGGAGGCTATTTGAGAAAAAACTCAATTTCTAGGCCTAGAGACCTAATTAGAGAGAGAAAACAAAAAAAATGTACACTTTCACTTCCTTTTAGGTCATGAAACTTTACATGGATCTATAAGGGGATACTAGGTAATCAACAAAAAAATTATTTCCATAGGATCATCTATGCATTCTTCTACATAAGGAGGTTTACATGTTTTTAGAGATACAAGGAATTGAGTGCTAATGAGAGCTTTAGGTACAAGATGTAATCTTGGAGAGATTTTGAGGCCTCTAAATTAGTTTTTTTAAGTCTTATATGATATATAGATTCCATCCATGGAAATATATTTCCTTGGTGAGAATAAAATCAATATTTGACACTTGCAAGCAAGGTGAGGTGTGGTAGAGCTAAAGTGATTCAAGACACCTAAGAGGTGTAATTATCATTGCAATGTTAGTTTTAGGAGTTTCCTAAAAAATTACAAAGTTAAAAATAATAGGTAAATATCAGTTCAGCATGACTTGATAATCAATAAGGTTGCTTCTCACCTCACAAGCCAAGAGAAGGGGTAGTTTTGAAGAAGACAAGATGTCAAGCAAAGGAATGAAACTCCATGCCACTTGGAAGAAGAAAGAATCTCCAAGAGAGAAACACATGGAATTGAGGACCTAACAAGAAATTTTCAACCTCCTTTTTTAATTTAACTCTTCTTGACACTTGTCACCTCTCTCTCCTATGCCTTTTTCTCTTCTTTTCTCTCACTTTTCTATAAATTGAGCCTTATTTTGATATGTATGTATCCTCCACCTAGGTATGGAAAATCCCTAACTATTTGAAAGTCTTTGATCAATGATAAAATTTTAGTTTTTCCTCTTATTTTTATTGAAATATGTGTGTGTATTATTAGTTGATCTTGTCAAGTGATTAGCTTAGCTTCCTTGGCATGGTGTCCTTTTCTAGCACTCATATTCAATTTAAAATCTTTTTTACAAGTCTTGTGAAGTGTCTAAGTGAGGTTTGAAGGTTAAGTGAGTCATATATTAATTAGTTTCATTCTATGACCTCTTGACTAGTCCTCTTAGGCCAAGCATATTTCATAATATTCATATGAAATTTTGATGTAGAGAGGCAAATTAGGATTAGTGTGTGTTTAGGTTAGTCTCATGGTTGATGTGCATATGAAGCTAGTTGGTAGTGTTCAAATTGTTTTGGTGTATCACCTCCATTAGATTAGGCTTCTCTCCCTTTTCCTATCAAGTTGATATATTAGTGAATTATCCTAAGTGATACATCAAGGGGAACTAGCGCTATAACCTAGATATTCAATCCATTTAAAGGTCACCCATAGCCTTGGATTTTCTCCATATTACCCCAAATTTGGAAGCATTAAAAAATCTTCCAAGGGTGAAAATTTGGGATATAATATGACCATTTTCTAATCTTAGAGAGCCTATTGAGGTTGTATTTCACAAACTACTAACTACAAAAATGATTACTTATCCTAATACCAAACCCTTTAACAAAATTCAACCCAAACTTGAGTGGTATTAGATGATGAATATTGTGATATTGGGATAATAAATATTATGAATATAATCATGTTAAAGGTCATGTAATTCATAAATGTGTGCAACTTTGAAATCTTATCCAAGACATGTTAGAAATAGGGGAGATTGAATTAAATAATGCATCATCCCATTCTAACTAGAACATGAGGATCTATAGATATCCTTTTCCTCTACATAATGATAATCAAAATGAGCAATGGTATAATCTAAATGAGTAAAGATAGCATTAGCTAGATAATAATCATAATCATAATCAGGGTTCTTAGGCTAACCATGTTGATTACCATGCTACCCCCTATGATTGATATGTGGTCGGTGTATCATGGAACATCATGTGGCAATGATTACCATTAATCCCTATTCTCATTCTAAAAATTATCAACAAGTAAATCCCTCCATTTTAGGATCAATTCCATCTATTCTAAGAGTTCTTCCACCACATAATCCTTAGGTTACAATACTAAGATCCATATATTCTTCAAATTCCCATATTCCTATTCCCACTCAAGATTATGTTGTTACAACTCGACACTTGAAAATTAATCTGTAAGGGCGTGTATCTTCTCCTACTTCTAATCATGTTTAATATGAATCCAAATCTAGGTATACACCTCCTATCAAGAATTATTATGATCTTATGGACCAATCAAATAAGACACCATCATAGATTTCCATATTAAAAATTTTATGTAGTTATCAACTCCATAAGGATATTTTGCATGACATTTTAATCTAGTCTCAAGTTCTTAACAATATTACACTTGATAAATCCCAAGCATTGGTAGGACATTTGTCTCCTGGCCCATAACTTATATTTGATCAAAGTTTCATATCATCCCTTGGTTCTTCACATATAAATTCCCTTTACATTAAATTCATAATTACCCACCATAAAAATAAGTGGATCCTCATAGATAATGTTTATGGCCTCGATATCATTCCATTAAAGTTATAATATCAATTGGGATATATTGTAACTTATTTTAATAATGATACCATCACCTTCAAAGGATTTTATAATACTAAAGGGTAGCTAATATGTGCAATTTCCTTACCCATCTAGGTTGGGCATATCATTCATAGTACCCTATGACATGTTATTGACCTTGAATTGACATATAATATCCTCCTTAATTTTCCATGGATACATGAGATATGTGAAGTTACCTCCACACGACATCAATGCATAAAATTTCCCCATTTTGGAATTAATGTCACTATTCCTAAGGATCTACAACCTTATCAATATTGTAAGCATTTAGAAGCAGAGGGTCACCAATACATTTATTATGCTAGTGTTGACCATGATATCAAAAAGGAAAAGCAAGTGATTTTCAATTCACCTAAATATAATTATCTTGATCCCAATACCCTTATTTCCTTTTCAATACCCCTTTCCCCACTAAATTCCTCTATATTCAATATTCATGATAAGGGACATGGCATATATAATATTGAAAATGTCTTTCATGTTTCCAAAATCCCTAGATCACCCAAATCCCATGGTAGACCCAAAATTGAATGGTGTAACATGATAGTATAATCTCACCCCAAAGGGTATATACCATTTATTCTAAGAAAGGAATTTATTCATGAAGATCTAGATCAAATAGATGAGTCATGGATGTGCAGTGAAGTTTTTTCTCCTTAGTATCAAATCAAAAATTACCCTATCCCAAATATAAATATGGTAAATCATGCTTATAAAGGCAAAGGCTTTGGATTAAATGAACAAGGTAGACTCGATCCTATTCTTCTTGATAAGCATGCAAAGAATCAAGATCTTAGATACAAATCACCTAAGGTTGTCCCCACACATCTTGAAAGTGATTCAATCCCTACATTTAATGATGATATACCTAGAAGTGATAAAGTCATTTTATAACATTTATGATTAGCTTCCCAATACCAATCTATTTGATTCTCATTTTATTCTCACTATTTCTACTATTACAAACTTTCCCATTACTCTCCATTATCTTGACCTAATTGATTGGGATTAGTAATAGAATAATATCATACTTGATGAGTTTTCAAATGAATAATTCATTTTAGATTTAATGGGATTAAGAGATAGTTTACTGATGGGTGACCACAAGGGATTTTTATACACTTTAAACCTTGAGGACTACTTTAGGGATCAGACAAACTTCATCAAAATAAAAATAAAACATAGAGATCTTTAAGTGAAAACCTTTCTAAGATTCTTTAAAATTAGGTAAATGGTAAAGAAAATGATAATCCCATTAGTGAAAACCTATTTTATGAAAAATTAGATGGGGAAGTTAACTCTCCTTCATACGAAGCCAAAATTTCCAAAAGTCCACACTTTTCATTTGAAGTAGAAATCAATCTTGAATACCCTAAATCATTTGAGAGTATGGTCCTAGAAAATCCACATATTATAGCTCATTATATATTACCTTCTATGAATGGTTATGATTCTTCTTACATGATTGGGTCTGATATCCCACATTCAGACATAAAATATCAATTAATTTGCTTTCCCATAATATTGGAATATGGTTTCACTCTTCTTGTGGAAGATACTATAGAAGCAAATATTGACAAATTGAATAATCTTAAGATGATCAAACTTGGAACTATTATCCCTCTAGAGGAATATGAACTAATTATTACTCTTATATAAAAAATCATTGATATATTCTCTTAGGCCTACTCTTACATGCCAAGTTTAGATCCTTCTTTGGTAATGCATCATCTGGTTATGCACCTAGATATTAATCATGTTAAGTAGAAACTATAAAATTTGTATCCATGAATTTCCATCCTAGTCAAAACTGAACTAGAAAAGTTTTTTGTAGATTTTATTAAACTTATTCATTATGTATATTAGATTTATAATATTATGCTAGTTAGTAAGATTCCAATTGATATACTAACATGCACATATTTTAGAGACATTAATAAAGCTTGTTCGAAGGATGATTTTCTATTGCCCAACATAGATATGATTATTAATTATACAATAGGTTAATAACATTATGGATGGTTACTCTAGTTAAAACCAAATCAATATTTCCCTAGAGGATCAAACAAAATAGCAATCATAACTCCATGGGGAACATTTTGTTACCAAATTAAGCCATTGGGCTTGAAAAATATTACTCACATTTCAATGCACCATGATAGTTATATTTAATGATCCTATGCATGATATTTCTTAATATCATGTAGATGACATTTTGGGCAAATTAAGGACCCTTATAGAGCATCATGAAGTAATAATAAGAATATTTGAAAGGATTCATGAATACAAAATATGCTTGAACTCTAATAAGTGTGTTTTTAGAGTTACATTTGGAAAATTGTTAGGATTCATTATTTATCATAGGGGAATTGAAGTTGATCCTACCAAAGTTTAGGACATTATCAAGATGCCTCCTCCTAATTTTAAACATCTTTGTAGCTTGCAAGGTAAGATTAATGTCATTCATTGTTTCAATTCTCAACTTGCCAATCAATGTCATCATTTTACATGCCTTCTAAAAAATGGCACTACATTTAAATGGAATGTCAAATATCAAGAATCTTTTGAGAAACTCAAGTAGTACCTAAAAAATCCACTAATACTCATTTTATTAATGCCTAGAAAGCCTTTTTTATTACATAATTTTACAATTATAAGTGCCTTGTGGGCACTTCTCTTCCAACATGATTATCAAGGAAAATAAATATTTTTATATTATTTGAGTTGAACACTATTTGATTACAAGCATAATTACATTCAAATTAAAAAATATTGTCTAGCATTAGTTTTCACTTCTCATAAGCTTAGACATTATATGTTGAACAAAAAGACCATGTTGATTTCAAAAGTGGATACTTTAAAATATCTCTTAGCAAAAGTATCTTTAATTTTTTCAATGGTTAAATGGGTGATGTTTCTCAATGATTTTAACATCAACTATACCCACCAAAATTCTATTATAGGTCAAGTATTAGTATATCAACACCTCTTCAAGATTCCAATCCTATCATAGTGCACTTTCCTAATGAGTCTATTATGAATCTAAATGAATCTAAAGAATGGAAGTTTTATTTTGATGTCTCTTTTACATCTCATGGTTTTGGATTAGGGATAGTTTTCATTATGAAACAAAGAGACATTACTCATAAATCATTTCATATTATATTCTCATGCACAAATAACAGAGATGAATATGAGGCTTTGCTTGTCAAAATTGATCTTACAATAGATTAGAATATTCAACAATTGATCATATATAGTGATTTATAGTTAATTATTAATCAAATGACTGATCAATATAAAACTAAGGATGAAAAATGGTTAACTTAGAAAGTCATGGTAGATACACTCAAGCTCAAATTTGAATTCATCTAGTTTGAACAGGTCCTTCAAGCTAACAACAAGTCTATTGAAGTTAAGGCTACTATTGGCTCCATGATTGCAATATCTTCTAATGTCAAAGAGTAGCAGTTCCTAATTGAAAATTTTCTTATTCTATCATATAAATGCTTCAATTTTGAGATGATATGTGTCATTGTTGATTCTAATTCCCCTTGGTATATATACATTTATTCATATCTCCATGATCAAATATTTCTCATTGACCTATCACATAAATGTATGAAATTATGTATCCAAACCAGCTCCTGTTATATCATACTTAGCAACACACTATCGAAGAGGTTATGATGGAACTCTAATCCATTGTTTAAATTTGGGATAATCTAACTTATCACTTTAGGAGGTTTATTAAGGGATTTATGGGTCCCACAATAGTGGTATGGTCCTAGCCAAAAATATCTTTCACATTGGTTACTATTGGCCCACTATAAAATCAAATACATGTGCTTATGTCAATAAATATGCGGCATGTTAAAAACATGGTGACATTATCATGATTCAACACAAGAACTTCAACTATTTACAAATCCTTTGCCATTTTATATATTGGGGCTTGATCTTATAGTAAAAATTAACCCCACCTCTTCAAATGGCCATAAACATATTCTAACTGCTACTGAATATTTCATTAAATGGGTAGAAGCAATCCCTCTCAATTATTTAACTAGTAATAATATTTCCAAATTCATATTGAACCACTTCATTTTTCATTATGGCATCCATTCCACTATCTTCTTAGCTAATATCACATCCTTTAAAAATAAATATGTTTCATCCCTTTGTTATGAATTCCATATTAAACACAAATTTTCCACTCCCTATTACCCCCAAGGTAACAGATAAGTTAAGGCATCTAATAAAACCCTTTTTAAAATTATCAAAAATATTAATAATGACTTTGGCCATGATTAACATTTGAAAATATTATTGACTTTGTGATCATACCACACTAATGTTTGCACCCTCACTGATGAAATACCCTATTCCCTATTTCATGGCTCTGAAGCAATCCTTCCTATTAACATCAAGATTCCATCCTTGCATATTTCATTATAATATATTATTGATGAGGAAGACTATTAATTTTATATATTATCATAACTAGAGCTCCTAAATGAGAAATGGATATTTACTTTGAATCACCTCAAATCTTATCAACATCAATTACATCAGGGTTATAATAAGCACATTATCTCTAAAGAGTTTGAACTTGTTGATCTTGTATTAAAAAAAAACAAAATAACATTAATGTTAAACAATAAAATAAATGTAATTTTGAACCAAATTGGTTGGGCCCCTTCATTATCACTATTTCTGGATCAAGTGCATATAGATTTGTTACTCTATGTGGGTATGAATTACATTAGACAATAAATATTATGCATCTCTAGAATTTTTATACTTGAATTGATGGGCTCTTGTCTATAAGTATCCCTACTTTGGGGCATCCATATTCCATTTTGTCTTTTCTCTCATTTTTACATTACTTAGGAGCATCCCTTCATTTCCCCCCTCTTTTATATTACCTTCCTAATTGGATTACAATTAAATAGGTACAACAGGTGAATCTAGAGCACAATCAGTGGGATTAGAGAAGAGTTTTAGAATGGTTTATGTTAGAATATTTTTTCAACAGAAATGTCAAAATATTCAACATCATGATTTTTTGGCTTGTATTCCTTTTATACCTCCCTTGAGTTCCTGATCATCATGTTTGTATTCCCTCATTTGATCCCTTTGAATCATGATTCATTGTTACAAGAAAGGTTGTATCCTATTCCAATTTGATGTTTAATGGTGCTCCCTAATTTTCTCATGTATGGACAACCCTTTCACATTTCCTATTGAGTCCTCATACCCATAGTTTCCATACCCTTTGATATATGTTTCTAGGATTGTCATTTCCTATTGCTTGTATAATCTTTTTTCAAAATAATCTTATTTATATCCTATTCTAAAAAATCCCTAAACATTCAAATATTATCAAAATCCCTAAACATTCAAATATTTTAGAAAACCCTAAACATCCAAATATTCCCTTACATGAAACCCTAAAAAATGTTTCATGGCTTAATATTCCATAAGTTTCCCCATGTGTATCCATCTCTAATATGACATTTTTGACTAGTTGTCATCTTGTTATTCAACTTGGGTCTCCATTTAATCATATCTAGTGGCACATACTAAAATACCTCATGGGTGATTTCATCTCCTCATGAATATGATATCTCAATAGCGGGACCAAATATCTTTTTATTTATACACTCTCACCATTTTTTTTATTTTAACCATCTAATCTCACTCATGATCATCTTAATCATTTTTCATTCCATGTTCATACCTATCATTCTTTACATCAAACTTATGTCAAACTATAATGTCTTGAGGTAAATTTGGACTATGTAAGTAGTACTTAGTTTTCTAAGGTCAACTTGACCATCCTTTCTCCCACACTCTCATTATTTTTTGAGCTCTTTTCCTATTTTTTCTCTATAATTAGTCTTATTTACTTATCATCACCTTTCTTCTTTCCTAATCTTTAAGAGAACTACATTTGTCCTTAAGTCCATGGGACTATGTTGGTAGTGTCATTTATAAGGGACATTTGGAGATAGCTTGTAAACCCCTTACTTATTATTCTATTCCTACTCATTAGTCCTAATTGTTTTGTCATGCCATTGGTCTCAAGAGTAGTGCTTTCTTTTTCACACACACTCATTTGCTAATGGAATGGTTTACTTGATTTCTCTTGTATGTTTGTGTGTTGTTTATTTATTTGATTATTTGTGTTCTAATTTATTACCCAGTTTCCTTAATTTAGTACATTATTCTTATCACTTAGGTATTGGTTATTCATATAATGATTTTAAGTTGTGAACATTTGTATCTAAATTGAAATATATTTAATTATATTTTGTTTTAGATTTAAAGCTTGATTTTCCATACCTTGTTTTAATTTTTATGCATTTTCATTTTAAATTTACATTTACACATTTTGAAAAAAAATATATCATGATTAATTTCTAGATTATGTTGTATAATTTCATGTGAAATATTAAAAATCAAGTCTCAAAAGTCTAAGAAATGTTAAATCAACTATCTCTTTGATTTAATGATAAGACTGATAAACAAATGATAAACCAGTGATATATGTACACAAACATAATAATCATTTGAATCACATCACTAAAAATAGCATATATCTCATCAATAATCATAGTAACAACATCTCAAAATCAAAATCATATCAATCATATCTAATCTAATTAAAGGAGACATAAGAAAATGAAATACACATTACATGAGATAATAGTAAAAATCATGGATCTCTCTCTATATATATACATCAAAGTGGATCATATACATCAATTAGAGTATATATACATCTTGGATCATCCAAGTACATCATAAAAATCTATAAATCTCATGAATTAAAACTATGGAGCTCTATCTTAATTTTAGCTCTTACTATGCCCATCACTGGTAGATCTACCCTATATGTCATCTCATTTAGATCTCTCTCATGTCCTATCCTAAATTGGGCCTAGATAATTTGGTGTACCCATTAGTGATGATATAGGAAAGAATTTATCCATAAATATAACTAATGTGTAAATCCTATGAGACCTAACTGATCTCAAAGTTTATCTCTATGTACTGTACTCAAAAAAATTAGGGCCCCTAGCTATTGGCGTCACTATTGCCTCATACAAGATCCTATAGTATTTTTCATCATTCATATCCTAAAGGCTCTTCTCAAAAGTCTTTATTAATACCATTTTTGTCAAAATATATAGATAATCATCTCGCTTTGTTTGTACCCTAATCAAATCCTCTTAATCCCTATCTCTTTGTGTCTGAGTGTTATCTTCCTCTACTCATGTAAAATCCTAATTTGTTTGAACTAAATCTTACTCTACTCAAGTAGAGTATCTCTCTTTATTCAACTAATCCTACACCTATAACATCTAACTCAACTCTACCCTAAATATGGTAATATCTACTTGATATATAGTGATCTTACTATGTGTTAAAATTAACTACTATTATTGGTGATCTAATATGGCCTATAGCCTAGCTATCTCAGTGTCCCTAGAAATAATCTATTATCTCAACCTATCAATAATGGTTTGATTAGTATGTGATACTATTATTTTTGAGGGGCTAACCTATCCTATATGTATTTTCATATCTAAATCCTAATATGCACCTCCCACATCCACCTTAACCATCTCCTCATTTATCCCTACCTCCACCTCCTCTTTTACGTACTCTACCTATGCATTACCCTCCTCCTCTTCCCCCTCTTCCTCCCCCTCCTCCTCCCCCTCCCCCTCATATACTCTAAAATATACTCTAATCACTATAGGTATCAGTCACTTCAACTATATTGGTATATATACCCTATCTCCTTGAGATTCATATACCTATCTCTGATCATCACCTAACAAAATAGTCAATCTTAATGACCATTATTGATCCCACCATGTCACATAGGCTAAATTAATTCTTGCATATATTAGACCTCATATGTAGGCCCAGGCCTCCCATTGAATAAAACCAAAGTTAGCCCTTACTTTTTCCTTATTGACTATTGATCTCCACTAAAATCTATCTCTATCCATGTAGGTAAAGTGATATGGCCTAGTAGGTACATCTTGATATAGACCAAACTGATGCTACACCATTTTTGGTTTGTATCTCTCAATGATATACTCCTGATGTCTAATAATATAACAAATAGTGGTAATGTACAATGTATACTTTGTATCCTCAACCCACTAATATTGAATACATAAATAGGGATTCCATGTCAAATCTACATCAATCATCTCATCTAAAGATCCCCTATAGTATCATACTTCCCCCTATTTCTCCTATGGTTGGGACCATCCTGATACCACCATAGACCATCCATTCCTATGGCTTCCTTTATTAACATTACCCTACTAGTCTCTCAATAAAAATATGCTTTCACACCCAGACCTAGAGTAATGTGGTTGTGCTTATGTTGTGTCCTCCTCTATATACCACATAATTTATATCATAGTATAGTTGTGATAATATCATAGTACCTCATGCAAATATAATAATTTCCTCTAGCATATCCCTCACCACTCCTCCCAATCCCATGTGGAATAACTAACTGCTCTTATCATGTAGTAGAATGTTGATGACAATAACCATCATAACAATCACTCTACCCTATCAACTACTATTGGTAGTGGAGGATCAACCTCCATATCCCCATCTCATGACACATCCATAACTAGAATGACCTCATTAATATCCACATAATAGTTGTGTACCATCTTAATAGAAAGGTGGCATGTCAAATCCTCCAACATAGCCTATATAAGCCTTAGGGATAACTAGTACATCATCCATCCTCTAATAGGCACTCATATAATATTCCAAACATCCTCTAGATTAATGGTCACCTTGCATGTCATCAATGAGAATCTTGACATTTTAGTATATCATCTCTCTATTAGGGTATTGATAAGTACTTAGTCTGCCATGATCACTATCATCCTCACCATGTGTAATAAATCAATCACTACAAATAATCCACACATGTCATATGTTCATACTTTCATCTATCATAAAATTTGGGACCACCTCTCACATTCTATCAGCACATCTACTTACTCCTACAATCTAATCAAGATAACTAAAGTTAGTCATCTTTATCTAATTTAATCACATTCTACTTGTTAGTCAAGTCTATTTCTTATCACAATCACTTTATTAATTAATTTTTATATTTATCATCCACTTTCTCACTTTTTTCTCTGATCAAATTTTGTTCTTCTATGTATTTGAGATTTTTTGTCATTTTGTGGCAAATTCATCATTTAGCAAGATAATTTCACCATTTACATGAAAAATTAACTATTAATCAAATTCCTTTTCATTGTTCTATGTGCCCAAGTATTTTTACAATTTTCATGGTGAATTCACCATTTATATTACCACTTAGTCCATTTCTTGGCCATTTTACTATTTTTAGAGTCAATTTTGCCAATTGGCAAAATTACTAGTATATTGAACATTTTCACCATTTTCATGCCAAATTCACCATTTTTATAGTCAAATTCACCAATTTCCAAAAAGGGATCTATGTCATTTATTCATTTGGTTAAATCACCATTTTTAGTTTGATTTCACTATTCACATGGTTGAAATGATTGTTTTCATGGCAAATTCATTGTTTATGTGGGTGAATCTATTTTTTTTATAATCAAATTCACCATTGTGAAAATGGTGAATTTTTTATTTTACCTAATTACACATGCCATAAATTAACTTCAAATTAAATTAAATAAAGAAACAAAGGTACCTACTAATGGTCTTATTCTCATGGCAATTTGAACTCTCAAATGTTACTTAGAAGTGATCTCAGGCACGGTCTATGAGCCATTTTCTCCAAGTCACTTTCATGAAAAATCTCATAGGTAAATTTTTAAATGAATAAGGTAAAAAAGATTAAATTTTACCCCATAGGGTGATTATATAACCTTTTATTCTAAAAAACATTCCCTCATAAGGCATTGTATGTTATCATTCTTCCCTAGAGGCTTATTTCTAGCCCTAGTATTCATTTTTCTTCCTATTTTCTCTTATATATTTTATTTTTAATATTATTATTTTTATTTTTATACACTATCATTTCATCCTCTTATGGGTCCACTCATCTAAAAAAATATAACTCTCCCCTTGAGGGGTAATGTAGGGCTTATCAAGAGCCATTTTGGGATGTATTTAAACCTGTTTGCTAGCACATTTAATAAAAAGTGTCAAATCTAACATTTGTTTAAATTTTTGCTCTAAATAATTATGAATATATTCTACTCATTTTTTTTAAAAAAACTCGGTATTTAAAAATATATTACTCCATCTACATCTCAAAATTTCTCCTCAAATAAGGGCAAATATAGGCACTCATTTTTATTCACATTCATGTCAAAATTGTAAAACAAAATGACTTCATACAAATTGTACAAAATGTGGTCTAATATCATCTATTCATCCCAATTTACTCTATGCATCTAACATATGAGTTTTAATTCACCTTGGATAATCCTTAGGTGGTATAATTTACCATATTAGATATGTTCAATTATCATTCTAATCATTTGTGTTGATCAATTCATCTTCTCTAGCCAATTCATTGATTCTCCTTCTCTAATAAATTAATTCAAATATTTCCCATTCTATAATCATCTCCCTTAATAATTCTTCTAATCAATTTTCCAAATTATATTAACTATATTTATATTTTATTAATTTAATTAATCATTCTAGTAAATATAATTTTATATAAATAGAATCTTAATTTCCTTCTAATTATTAATTATTCTTTTTCTCTTTATAATATGCATCTTCATTTAAGAAAGAATATTGAGATCCTATGGAATATCCTTTTGTGATACTACCAATTAATAAATGAAATAATATGAATGATTATCTTCCACCCTTCATATTAGAGATAATGAAGGGTTATTAATGAGTCTTATGAGATATTTTAGTGAGAAATCTAAACCCTTCATCTTAGAATCAAGATTAAGGGCCCACATTGGTTATCCATATGCTTTATTGATAATGGTTCTCCACCCTTAATCTTAGAAACAAAATGAAAGGCCCATATTTAGTATTACAAAGCTATTTTGAGGAGAATTCTTCACCATCTATCTTTTCATATTAATCCCCCTTAGGATATTTTGAAGATCCTCCCTCCACCCTTCATCTTGGATAAGAAGAAGGAATCATGATATCAATCCATATTATGATCCATATGCCTTGTTGAGGACGCATTTGTAATCATACATATTGGAAGTAAGATGAAGGATCTTAATTGATTCAAAATTATTATAAATAGACTACTTCCTTTTTAAATTTTATATGCTCATCTTTAATAATGAATCTCTACCAATTTATTAAGATAACTTATGCATCAAATTCTATCAATTAAAATATTCAAGGTTTTCAATAAGAAATTATATAACAAAAAATATTGCTAAAGACTTCTCGAAACTACATCTAAGCCACTCTCACTTTCAACAAGGGGAATAATATTTGAAAAGGGAAGGTAGAAATGAATTTATTTCTTATTTTGATTTTTTTTTTTTTAACTTTGCCTTAGCTCATGAGGCATTGGGTTAGAGGTGTTAGAAATACATTTGAATTTTATTTTCTACTCATTTTAAATAGTTTATAATGCTTTTATGAAATCTTAATGACATAGAAACTATGGATTTGCCTAAATCTATATTAGATAAATCTTAAATACTTAATGGATCAAACTATAATATATAAAAAATCTATATTAAATCAAAATTTATGGCCCAAAAGGTATGTAACATTGTTATTGGGATAGAAAAACTCATGTTAGGATGACATGTTACCCTTGATATTTTAATTACATTTCAACATAAATAATAAGAAGTCATGTCAATGATCTTACAATATTAAGGATGAATTATTACTCTATATAAGTAATCAAGACTCTACTAACTATTCTTGGAAATTCCTTAAATATATTCATGAGGATACTCATCTCTCAAATATTATTAAGTTGATCCTTGAATTTCTTACTACACCTATGAAAGCTGATGAAAATGTTTTTAATTTTATTAGTAAAATTAAAAATATTAAAGCTCCTTTAGATGGATACAACTATATTATAATTCAATATCAATTATCATATTTCATTATTCAGCTTAATATTCATGAAAAAATCATAATTTTATCTCAATTTTGAATTTAAAATACCAAACAAATTAAGATATACCCAACCTCACTACCCTATCATCTCTTCAGATTCAAGAAGATCAAGGGATGTCTAATTTTAATTATAAATAGAATGTCACTTAGGCACTTCTCACTCTCAACCTTGTTTCTAAGAACAATAGAAACTAGAAACATAACCACAATTTTTCTAATGGCAAAAATGGGAATAATAAATCTAGTAATAAGAATCATAAACCTAAGTTTAATGAGAATTGTAATTTGTGTGATAAATTTAGTCATAGAAGGGAAAATTATTATTAAAAAAAGATAGAACTAATAATAAAACTCTTAAAAATAATAAAGAGAATAAATCTAATCAAAACCATTAGAACAATTAGAACCATAATTAAAACAACAAATAGGTATATAATTCTACTGTTATTATTTTATCTACCACTTTGTTTACTTATAATGAGAATTAATGCATTTTAGATAGTGGTTCATCACACTATATGACATGTTTATCTAACATTTTATCTGATACTAGAAATATTTCTAAAAATATAATAAACCAATATGCAATGTGTATTAAATAACATAGGATAAATCTAGGGATGAACTTAAATTAGCAAATCACAGATTAATTAACCCATGACATAGAGATAACATGGGAAAGACTTATCTGTACTTTTTTGTACTTTTCTACTATTTTCAGGTTCCTGTTTAACCTGGTTTTTTTCTGGTTTCAGGTTATTTTTGTAACCTGGTTGTGCTTAAAGGTTTATCTTTCTTATGTTGTATAGGGTTTTGGGGCCCCTTCAAAACCTATTTTTACCTTAATCTAAAACATGGGAAAGACTTGAAGGGTAAAAAATCACAAATGTTTATATTCATATATATGAGAAAATTATTAACCCCAATACATATCCTTCTACTTCTTACTTTTTCTCAATTAATCTTCTTTACAAAACCTTTACAAGGTGTCACGATATTACTCATTTACATTCAAGTATTCGAATACATTTAAAATAGATGTAAAATCCTATTTATAATAAATTTGAGGAGAGGTGACCATTATCACCAATGGGTCCATCCATCTTAATAATCATTTAATTAAATTTGGTAAGTAGTAAATAATTACATTTTATTATTTATTTATATAAGGTTTTTACCTCGTGTTAATAAATAATAAATTATTAATATTTAATTAGCCATCAAAGTATGTTAAGGGTTTAAATTAGCCCACTTAGATGTTAAATTTTATAATAGTCCCTTCCCATTATCATTAAATAAGTTTTAAGTATTATAAACCTAACTACCACCAAATAATTTTTTTGATTAACATCAGTGATATCAACAAATTTAAAACACTATCATGTAGCAAAACTAGAATCATTTTTTTTACTAAACTACCATTCATATATTTGAGCTATTAGTTAACTCAATATGGGAAAATGAAAAAACATAAAAGGCATTTTCAGATCTCTCTTGACTAAATGATTAAAAAAACATGATATTTGTTGATCTAAGAATGACATATTTGAATTAAAATAATTTCCACTAGGTTTAGAAACATAATGCAATTCTAAATTTGTTTATGTTTGTTTAAATCCTTTATAGAATAACATTTAGTATAATATTGTCATAACTAACCACATACATAACATCATACATTTTTTTCTTGTTTGATATGATTTATTGCTACTAGTATTATTAGATGAATAAGTATCACTTTTATAATAAGGACATCTAAAATAATTTTTATGTTTATTATGGGAAATGATTATTTTTTCACTTGTTTATTCTTCATTTTATGCTTATCTCATTTTGTGTAAATGACATCTTATATAGGCTTATAAATTTTCTTATTTTAAAATTAATGATTATGTTAGGTGGGGAATTTATAGAATGAATTGAATGTTTCTTTGCCAAGTTTTTCACTAAGTTGTAGCATTTATAAGAAGTTTATGTTAGAATTAATTCCATTCAAAAAATTAGAGATTAGCATGTCATCATAAAAAAAATTATATATTATATTGTATTATTGTTTCACATTTTTAACCTATAGAGATATTCTAAAACATTTTCATCATCATGAAGATTTATATTCAATTGTATCAATAGATCAATTTTATTTTTTTATTAAGGTTAAAGGTGGGGATTTTTTTTACTAGGGTCCCCAAACCATAGGATAAGTACAATAAAAAAGAGACCAAAGGACCCACTAAGTCCTCAAAAGAGACAAACCAAAATATAAATGGAAGTAGCTACAAAACTTCCCTAATACATCCCAAAAGTAAAAAAAAAAAAAAAAAGACTCTAAGAATAAAAAATACCTAAAAGAGTACCAAAAACCTACTCTATGTCCAAGTTACTAGCTACATCTTCCCAATAGATCTTCATACGTTTCACATTTGAATCAATTTATAAGATTAAATTTTATTTATAAACATATTTTTTATACTCACTACATTTAATTTGTTTACCTTTGCCTTTAGCTGAAATCTTAAGATCCAATAGATCTCCCAAATGAGTTCTTAAGTTTTCCACATTTTGGATCCCTTCATGTATAGTCACCTTACTATAGTTAACCAAGAAGATAATGTTTTTTTTTTTTTTTTTTTCATTTTCATTTTCAAGAGTATTGACCCTCTCTTGAAGTCCATTAATTTGTTGATTAAGATCATTATCAAGATTTTTATGTGCTAGTCTTTCATTCTTTTGCTATAGATTTTTAACTTTACCTTTAAGATCAGTCATCTCCCTCATGAACCATCTCATAATTTATTTTTTCAAATCAATATCTTCCTCAACCTTATCCATTTTTTGTTTACCTTTCAAAGAACCTACCAAAATATTGAAATTTTTATTCAGGTCATGGGTCTGCCTACCTGAAAAATCCTTCTCTTTCTCCTTGGGACCCTCCCTTATTTTCCTCTTCCCTAAATCCATTTTATTAGTAGGGATAATAATGTTCTCCCTTTCTAACTCCTTTTGATTTTTGAATTCCTCTTTTCCATCATTATCTTCTTCAAACAAAATAGAGTCTCTAGTTATTTGCCATATTTTACCATTCTGAACCAATTTCTTACTAGAAGCAAGTGGCTCCTTGGCTGTACTTCTCAAATGAGGCTTAATACCACTTTCTTGAGATTTTGGAGTAGCATTGGTATTATAAAGATATTTATCCTTAGAATAATTATTACCAGGATATTTGATCCATATTTTATTTACTTTTCTAATATCCATAGGTTTTCCATCATATTTTTTTTAGGATTAGGGATTTTAGGTGTGATTTGGTTCATCCCCTTAAAATACTTGTGAATAATAAATATTACCCCTTCATGTCTAGGTGGAGAATATTTACCCTTTTTTAATTTAACAATGGAAGACTCCAAAGAAAGAAAAATATAAAATGGGAGTCTTAGGGGAATGACATACTTGAAGTAGTTTTAAAAAATAAATAAAGATCAGCAAACCACATTGAACCTACCTTCAAGGATAATGTAATGCATCAAGTGTAATGACACTTCTCCAAAATGCCTTGACAAAGATTCTCGATCGAACCCATTATATAGAACTTTCAATGTTTCACCTTTCAATAAGAAAATCTCCTTCTCTTTATTGAAGTCCCTACTTATTTTGTAAATTTTAGTCACCTCTAACTCCAATCTTGTGACATGAGCTATCAGCTCTTCAAAAACCTCTAGAAAAACACCATTGATATTTAAGGTTTTATTATCCCAATAATTCATAATTAAGGTCAACACATTCCTATCATATCCTTCAATTATTTGCATGAATTTTGAAAAACACCTTGTCTGTAGAACATCCCATATTTCCTTATTATTTTTTACTTTCTCAGGCATTTTGGGCTTAATCCTATTAGCAAACCCCATGTGGACAAAATTTAACTAAATTTAACCCTTCACACTAAATTGAGAGATATTTAAACTCTCCCAAATCCAACAAATAGTTTCCCTAAAAAGACACAAAGCAACCCCCTCAATCCCTTCTATAAAAAAAACTTTGATACTGCCTACTACTCCATGTATCTAGAAGCTTCTATTTAGAAACATTGGAGAGGGAAAAGTAATTAAAATTAACTAAAGAAATACTAAACCAATGAAATATAAATATAAATTTATAAAGGACTTTATAAAATCATGTAGATAAGACCCCCACAAAATCAAACATTTTATTCATTAAAAACTACTTATTAATTTTCTATCTAATATCTTAAGGTAAATCTTTTGTATCAGTCTAATTAGACAATCCTGATGAACCAACACCCATGTTAGTGAAATAGTATGCAATATTGTTTTCTTCATGATACCAATGTTGAATAACCACTTCTTTCCTAGAGTCTAGTATTGAGATAGCTTCATCCACCACTTATTTAATTTTCCAACTAACTAGATTTTTTCTAGAAAGACAATTCATTATATTCAAAGAATCCCCCTCTATGATGAGAAGCTAAAATACAATATGTTTGGCCAATTTTAAAATCCATAAAGTAGAAAAGTATTATACCTAATTATTTTATTTTATCCCCATGTCCCATGCATAAGCCACCAAAAACCTTTCTTGATGATCCCTTAAAATACCTCCTCTTCTTGAGGGACTAAGTTTCCTTTGGATGCCCCATCAAAGTTAAGCTTTAAATAACCCATAGGTATAGTTTTCCATTTGGTCCTTCTAATTTAATCTCTACGATCACTCTTAACTAAACAATTAGGATCAATTTTTCAATTAAGTGTCAGTTATTTTTCATACATTAACAGACTTTTGACTTTTTTATTGGGCAAAATATTGAAATTTTCTACAACAGCATAAAAAATCCTTTTGGTAAGAATTCCACTTGTGAATTTTTTATTCCTAAGGATTATAATATTTTTTTCACCCCAAATTCCCTAGATGATGTGAGGGAATGAGAGCTTCCATTTTTTTTTTAGAAAGGGAATTATGAAAAGGACTCTCCCAGGCCTGCCAGAAGTCAAACAAAGAACTAGCAAATACCCAGATGACATTAAAGTTATTGAGAAATGAGTTCTAAACTTCTTAATCATAGGGATACTCCATAAGCAAGTGAAAAATATTTTCATTATCATTTTCGCATAGGGGTCATCTATTGATCAAGAAGATACCTCTTTTTCTTAAATTATCCATGGTTAAAATTTTGTTTTGAACTACGACCCATAAAAAAAAGTTGACTTTGGGGAGGAAAAACTTATCCTATAACCTATCCCAGTTAACCACATTTCTTAGAACCTAAGCCATCAAGTTATACCTAGATTTCATTTGATATTGACCATCAAAATATTCTTTCCAAACTATTTAGTATTCATTATTGGTAGCCAACAAATGATAAGTTCTCAACAAATTAGACACAATGATATTGTCTTCATGATTTAAATTATCTATACACAAGGATTTTTAGATTTTAACACCTTCAATAATCTACCAATACTCATGGACCTTGCTTCCATATTTGTTTTTAATGAGCTCTTATACATGTTGCCAAGGTTCTACCAAATAGAGAGGCTAATCTAAAATCCAAGAATCTTTACAAAAATTAACTTGCATACCATTACCAATTTTCCATTTTGAGCCTGATGAAATCATATCCTTGTTAGATTTTAGGCAATTCTAGAAGTGATAAAATATGTTTTTTAGATAAGTTCTTAATTGTCTTACAAGCTTTTGAAGATTCAGATCTAATGGCCTCTATGTGTATAATGAGTTGTTGAGATCAGGAATAATATAATAGTGTTATATATTTATTATATCATTTGTGACACTTAATAACTTAACAATAGTAGTATGAGGTGTAGGTTATTTCTCAACTAAATCTTAAATGTCATTAATAAATATGTTTTCCACATTTATATTATAGTATTTTTAGTGTTTATATGCTAGTTTTCCATATTTTTAAATAAGAATAACTACCTTAACCATAATAAGAGGGAAAATAATCCACACAATGAAGTATTATAATAGTGTTTTTATATTACCCTGAAGTATATTATTAATTTTAATAAGCTTATAACTATAAAATATCCTTTTCACTCCAAATAAATACATTTTTTTTAAATTCATGTTTAAGAAAAAATGATAGAGGGTGTTTGACCCATAGACATGTAATAATTTAAATAATATTAAAAAATATATGATTCCACTTACTTTATCAATCTCAATAAAATAAAATAAAGTTGATTTACACTTGGAAAAATTGGACCTCTAACCTCCAACAAACCTAACATCTTGTTTCAAAGATAATATGACCAAATCCTCCACAATTCCACTTGATTTGAAATTTATGGACTTACATATAGCATAAATTTGCATGCTTGTGCTATAAATTTATACTTCGTATTCTAGGCAAAATGATATAGGGGAAAATTTTGAACATTTTAGCACTTGAGATGAAAATCCATTATTGTAGACTCAATAGCAATCACATACATATTTTTTTGAATATAATATAATAATCCAATAAGTAATGGATAATAATCAATTAAAAATTAACAATTTTAATAATAACTATTTATTCTCAAAAAGTTTCAAAGCATTGAACCCATAACCTCGTAACACTATTTTAATAATGAAAATATTTTTAAATCAAAGATATAATTTATTGTACTTTAATTAAATCTTCAAAAAAAATAAAAAATAAAATGCATACCAATTTCAAAAGTCAAGGTGCATTCCCACACAACCAAAAAAAGTTGTTTCGATAGCCCATTAAAATCTTATGGTATTGTTTCATATTATTTATTATTATATAGGTCTATCTCATCTAAATCTAGTAACAATTCTTCTAATGTAGTAAAAAATATGAATAAACCAACTTGGTAGAAAAATGATAAATAAAAAATTAGTATTTAAATATTCACACCAAACATTTTTTAAAAATGCCTTTATATTAGTAAATAAGATATTGTTAAATTTAAAAATTCTTACTATTCATGAAAGCATATACGACATTTGTAAAAGATGCCTCCCTTTGATTTATCATTATAAAACATGTACAACTATCCAACTTTTAAAAATAAGAGTTTGGTAGCTTCTAAATCCTTTAGATATATATATTTTTACCATATGAATATGCACAAATTAAAAAAAAAATTCTAAAGTTAAACTACTCTTCACCCAATAATTTTTAAAAATATTTCATATACAAAAAGAAGTGGAAATTTTATTTGTCATGGATATATAATGGATGGAGTGGATCTAATACCACTATTTCTAAAACAGCCCAGTGCCATATTTTTTTTAATAATTTATGATACTAGGGTATAATGATACTAATAAAATGGTAAAAATAAGTTGAAAAGTGAGATTATTGATATGACAGTCCAAAATAATAATTCTCTACCTTATGGCCTATAACATGAATAAAACGACAAAAAGGCATGATCTATTTAAAATAATAAAATAAATAAAAAATAGTTATGAAACAACCATACATTGGCAAAAATATTGGGACTATGGATATGGACATGGACTATGCAATTTTGAAAAAATATTTGTGTTTTATATGGAGGACTATTTCTATAAGGACGAATTAAATGCATGAAATTGTGCTCCCAAATGTGGCCAAGGTGGTTTGGCCGTTAAATTTTAGTTGTTTATTTATACATTAAATATTTTAATAAGCACAAAATATTTACTAAATTCACTTTTTTACTCTATTATTTTTGTAATAGGTGCACAAAGTGATGCCATAAAATTGGATGAAATCATATTTTAGGAATTTTTAAAAGTATAATCTGAATTATGATTCTTTGTTCTATTGAAAAAATATCACAAAATGCCTAAAACTTGAGAAATAAAAATTCTTAATGTCTCAAACAACTATCAAGGAGTTACAACTATATATCTAACGTGATTATAATCAACCCCTATATAGTTCTAGTTTAGTGTGCATAGATATTTTGAGTGAGGAATTCAACCTCCTCTTCCTAGTTGGAGATGAAACTACATACACATTTACCTATCCTTATTTTGGTAGGAGATGCAACTAAAATTTTCATTGCAATTCCTAAGAGAAAAAATAAATCTTTGTAGAGGATGCCTATACTTTAAATGATAGGTAATTCTTATTTATAATCATTCTTTAAATAACTCTATGAGTTCATATATATATATATATATATATCCTTATTAAATTCTAATTAGGCACCTATTGGTATGAAAGATGACCCAAGGAGGAAGATGAAAGTCAAAAAAATAAGATAACACAAGATAAAGAAAAGGGAATGGGGATAAGAACTTATAAAAACAAAAAGAATAGATACAACATGTTCAATCTAACTAAATATATTTGGTGGACAATAAAATATGTCCTAGAATCAAAAACATCATAAAATAAATAGAGGAGATATAAATATATAGGAGAGAATCCAAAAAAATAAGAGATAAAATATAATAAAGATAGTAAGATGATGCTACATAGAGAATAAGGAGATAAAGAAAGAAAAAAGAATAAATAAGTACATAATTTAAGTGATGAACCATATGCACAAAAAACACTAAAATTATTTTAGTAACATGAATTGTACCAAAATCAATTTTCTGCATAATACCCTAGTTTAATGTACATATGGGAATGAATGCATACATGTGTCAATGTCAAATAATATCTAATTGAAGCATGTAACCATTTTAATTATATTTTTTATTAATGTGATTCAAATAAAGTAAAATAATTAATATTCAAATTATGTAAATAGGATAGTAATCATATCAATTTGAATGTAAAAAGGTAGATTGATATTTCACCTACTATATTTTGAGTGGACAAATAAATGGAGGAGAGATACACTTAGCTTAAATTTTATTTTTATAACTCATTATTTTCATCAATTTCCCTAAAATGGCTCTATATTTACTTTGTTACCATGTTAGATAAATAAACATGAGTTAAAACCCTACACAAATGTTGTCAATGAAACTCAAACCCTTGAAACAACTAGTAGTCTCCAGGATCTATGAAAACTATCTTAGTTGATCATGAAAATTTTTGAAGCCTAAAACCACTTTTCTTGCACATATATATACCCCATGTGTTTTCATTTGAATTTTTTCCTATGTGAAAATCCTTACTCTAATTATCTTTTAGTTGAAACCTTAATCCCAATTTTGACACAATATGACCCTTGAAAAATAAGTTATAAAGTTGTGTTAGATAACCCCAACCACTCCCCTCTTAGTGACTTAGAGTTTTCCATGTTCTAATAGACTAAATATGGATCAAATTGCATATAGTTCTCCCACTTAAGTGTGTGCACACCACATGATCAATTTAGACTGTAATGTAATATTTAGATTTTGACACTTGACACCATAAAACTTTCACCTACATTTGTATTCAGACTTGGATTTAATACTTCTCTTTTGAGTGATATTCAAATATGTATCCCTTTATGATAATGTCTCAATAGAGTAATAATTAATTTCTCAAGTTTCTTAAGACATGCTAATATAGTCATCAACTAAGTATAACCTTAGGATTGATTTATATTTATATCTAACTCTTTGTTCCCACTATAATCAACCCATGAAACATGTCTAGGTAGACCTAATGAAGACTTCTCAATTTTAAAAATATCTATTGAGTGTTTCTGGATAGTATCAAAAGAGGCAGACACCTTGTCCAAAACCACAACTATGTGACTATTTCTAGTACTATCCTTAGAGTGAAAATATATGATTTGAGATATGTATCTAGTTGTTTAATATTTTGGAGTGTTCTTATATAAACTAGGATGATCTTGAATATTTGTAGTTGGTAAATTGGGATAGCCAAGATAATAGGTGAGTACATGGGTATAGATAATTAAACACAAGATTCAAATGTGTATGTAAAATCCAAGTATGTAAATGTATAATAATTTTTGTGTTTCCAAAGTTTATAATACAAAATTTAGGTGTCTAAAAATCCCTCCATTTTAGTATACATGATATAGAATTCATCTATACATGGACACATATTCATCTATTTTAACATGATCATGTATAAGTTGAATTTATATAATAACCATATTAACCTATAGAATTCTTTTTATTCCAAGAAAATGTGTCCATATTTAGTATGGAACATGAGCATAAGATTTATATATAACCATCTTAATACGTGATGGAGTAGGAAAGTTTTTATAAACTCAAAAATAATTATGATGTAATGGACTTTAGATAATTCTTCTTCAAGTAAAATTGATTACCTATATATAATTTTCATTCATAGGATGAAGTTTTAAATGTTTCACAATAGGCTATCATGGAGATGGAAAAGTAAATGTCTCTAGCTAAATGGGAATCATGCGTGGAATACATGAAAATATAACCAATCAATTATTATAGATATAATTTCACCATCAATGTATCAAATATGGTAGTATATGTATCTATAGACTTCATAATAACATGTTTTATGACATATTATTGGGAAAAACTAAGAACCAAGTAGTAATATATATTTTCCTAATCATAAGTGATAATTTAATACACACAAGAATGTTTTGTCATTTTTCATTGAATTTGTTTACTTTAGTAGTCATACCAATAAAATATCTATGTGTGTATCAAAGTTTAGTGATTAATATCATAGTGCATATGTTTTATCTAGTCATATCATCGACCATAATGTTATGTATGGGACATGAGTCAATGAAATCATATATGAACAATAGTATAATGGTATAATCATCATTAATAATCTCATGGTCATCGAATGTAATTGTAGGTCATTATAGGTTTGTATTAAAAAGTGCACCAATAAGACCATATATATGATAAGCCTTATAAGTTTTATAGCCATAATAATTATAAGGAATATGTGCATTATAAGTCATATATACCTTAGGATAAGCCTTGGTTTTTTGTGTTGCATTCATTAAAAATGGATCCTTAAATATTTTCAATTTGCATTGACACCATTGATTTCAATATCATTTTTCTCAATTAAAAATTGTATTTTATGTCTCAAATAAGATCATCTATTAGTATATTGTCTTATGCATATATTTCAATCATAATATGTATTGATATTAAATCCTTTAGGTTTTGAATTTTCCATATCAACCTATGTTGTTGGAGGGAGGGACATAATATTTCATTTGAGTATATTTTGTAATTTCTTATGAGGAAGTTATAATAATCATGTAAATGTACTCCATCAAGGAGTTAATAGGACAAGATTATTAATATGTTGTGAAGACATATTAACTATTTTTTTGGATTCATTATTAGTAACATTTTCCTTGGTTTTGAAAGTTTGTTTGTTTTTATACTTGGAATTATAATACATGGGAGGATTAGTCACATATCTATCTTGTTAATGGAAACTATTTTAACTTCATAGTTTTTAATCGTATGGTAGATATCATAAAAATATTGGAAGCATTTGAATATTATAGACTCATGGATATGAAAAAGTAATGTTTTCTTTAATATATCTTATAATTTTTTTATCATCCATAGGATTTTTAATTTTTTTAAACATAGTCTTAGAATGAATGACATAGTCACGAATGGGCTCATTAGGTCCTTGTTTGAGTTTTTAAAATTGAGCATAGAATACTATCTCACTAATTTTGATAGAAAAGAGAGTTAGAAAATATTTATCCAAAGGACTAAAGGAATGTATTGATTGGAAATGAAGGTTATAAAACCATCACAAAGAATAGTCCTTATGGATCTTAGGAAAAATAGTGGTTATTAACTTATCATTAGAGGAATTATATAAACATGTCGCATGAAAGGCTGTAATATTTTTTTCTATGTCATGTTTACCATCATATGGTGTAAGATTAAGTGAAAAAAAATCTTGTAGGTAAAGGATAAGTTGAAATGTTTGGGGTCATAGGGTTTTATAATAATGAATGAGAATTTATCAAATGATCTACTCTATAGTAACCTTTTTCTAAATGAGAAACATTGGAATGAAAATATAGAAGATTTTTTATAAGCTCTTTATTAGTAGGAATATGAGATTGACTAACTAAAAAAGTATGTCACATAGGGATAAACATATATATTTTAGAATTAAATTTTATTGTAAAACTTTTGTAGTTATATGTATAAATAAATGACTAGTAGTATTAAGAATAATGGTATGAACACCTATTATAGAATGCATACCTATAAAATATAGTTTAATATCATTAAATATTTCATCATATTTTCCCTTAGTTGTGGATTCCTTTGCATTATCTTCATTATTAACCTCTAGGATAATGTATATTTTATACAAGTCATTAGGTTTCATACTAATTCAATTTTGAAAATTTGAAAGTGCCTCTACTTGTGCATGATCTACAAAATTAAGCTCATCAAAATGTATTTTACCATGATTTTCATCACGTTTTTCATTATCATTTTCATAATATTTTCAAGATCATGCATAATATTGTTGGTAATACATTCCTCTACATCTATGCCTTATTTATAAAAATTAGCATTAATAGAAGAAGTAATTTGTGTTTTGCCAATTTTATCCATTTTATATTTCTCACACACACACATGGTGGGATCAAATGGATTTTATTACAATTAATTGCAATACCACTTGATGTAACACTTTACCTTATGGGTAAAATAGATTCAACCTTCTTATATGGCATAGAATATTCTCATGAAAACATAAAGAAAGCTAAGGGAAAAATTCAGAGTCTATTACTTGTTAAGGGGAAATAAAATATAAAAGTAAAACTATAAATTAATTGATTATGTAAAGTGATAATAACCAGGAGAACTTAATCATAAATAAGACTACAATTGGTTGTATGTAAAATAAATGATATCAGTCATACAACCTCAATGATTTACCAATGAAAAGAGAGGAAGAATAATAATCAATGAAAACTTTATTCCCTCAACCTCCTATAACCCCTTATTTGAAACCATATGCTTCACAAACCCAAATCTTATTATCCATGCTTGGAAGCATTCTAGGTTTATTTAGGGAATGGTTATAAACTAAGGTATATATACACATAGTTAAATATACTTGACTATCACCTTAAATAATTCATCCAAATTATGTATATTGCATAATAAGCTCATAATTATACCCCACAAGTAAAACATGAACATCTATAATAATGCCTATAGATAGTTTATCTATGTACAAAAAACATGAGGGATGATATCCTTTTATAGCTTATTAACTTTTCACAATAAACCACACTAATTGAACCATGGATTCCCCAAAAATCAGACCCAATAATAATATCAAACTTCCATATAATAAGACACCAATAAAATTTATATACTTCACCCAATTGGGGATTACTACAAAATACAATTTTTATTTTAATTATTTTTCCAACAAGATCAAAGGGAAATAAGTAGCATTATTTATTTTTGTGTTGCTTAATATTATAATTTTTTACCTAATTTATTCCCTGAGACCATTTTGCTTATTTTCATAATCAACTATGCAAGTAATAGAACTCGTATTTTAAAGCACAAGAAATCTTGTCATCTCAATTTTTAAAATCAAAATAATACCTAATTTGTATTGTGCTCAACTACAAAGAAAATTTATAATTTATTGCATTTCAACATAGGCCAAACTCTTAAACAACCCAGATTTTTATTATAAATAAAAACTCAACAAATAAATTCATGTAGGTTACATGTTATTCATGTCTAAGCATAAAATAACAAAAAGAATATTTTCCAGGTCATTTACTAGGGGTCCAAATTTGGGTAATAATCTAGATTTTAAATAAAATAAAAAGACTCTTTTTTGCATACAACATTTATGTGTGAATTTCTCAAATTGACCAAATCCCAAGTGGCCATAGATAAAACCTCATTTTTCAACCTTTTTTCCTAAAAAATTAGAGTAATAAATTGATCTACAAATCAAGAGAGGGTATTACATGTTCATTAGGAAATTTTTTGACTTCCTCAAGAACCTATAATTCATTTTTAATATTTTCATGTATGTTTTGAAGGCAAAATTTTGAGAAAATAACATCCATTATCAGAAAGAAAGTTTAATAAACATGCTAAATTATCAAATAGGGAAGGGTGACTTTCCTAAAAAATTATGCCTTTGAATTCAATAAGAGCCTTTATTATCCTTTCAGGTTGCCACCAATGGCCCCCAAAGTAGTGATAAGTTGAAACTAGATTGCAAATTCCCATAAGGAATCCCATGATAACCAAGATCATTTATAAAATACTTCCAAAATCCTCCCCTTCTACCATGAATATCCTTTGTGTCTAATGGCATCATTTATGGATCTCCAAATGGTGCCATTTGATGGCCTTAAATGCTTGAAAAACCCTAAACATATCTTCCCAAAAAGGTTGATTAAAACAAATAGTTAAAATTAATTATTCCTTTCTCCAATTCAATGATTTAATTAATTTATTTCTTCCTTCTTTTTTGAAACTTTAAATTCAACCCAACCATTTCATGGTTCAATGCTTTTAAAAATTAAATCATTATTTTGGCAAAATATTATCAATTGACAAGATTATAAATCATATTCAATATTCTAATTATAAATTTGTCAATTAAGAGTTGAATAATATTGTAACATTATAGTTTATCATTATTGGCCCATATTTGAATTAAATTGGATTATCTAAAGTGAATCCATATCTTAAGTATGTTAAGATAACAAGATATAATAAGTATTACAACATAGTGTTTTCCCTTAATAGGTCCCTCATCAAAAACCTAGCTTACAAAACAAAACATACAAGAAACCTGATATAGCTTGGTCATGACATACCAAACCCGACAGGTACATAAAAATATGATATTTTTATCAATATAAAAGATTCATACTAAATATTAGTAATAAAGGGTCATCAAGACAATATTAGTAAAGTGCCAAGGATGGTCTTAACTGAAACATTAAAATATGATTGAAACAATCATTAATCCCTCACTCTGAAGTGTAAATTGAGAACCAATGATAAAAAAATGATCATAGGTTAAATCATATTAGCATTGAAATCTAGAATATAATCAATCAATTAATTTATATAGTAAGATAAATTAGGTGATGACATGCATGAGAAACATAGCCTACTAAAATGAGTGGATGTAGTAAAATTTTCTAAGCAAAAATCAAGTCATAACCTAGATTTGAGTAACTACAAATAAGATAACTACAATCCCATTTAAAAAGTGTAAACATGCCACCAACAAGTATCTTTTAGATACATATATAAATATTTTGAATCATTAGAAATGTATTGTTTTATTGAAGTGAAACAAGCATGCATAAATGAATAGAAACCATTGACGGCTACTTAGCATAAAAATTTAGTTAAGGAATCAACATAAACTATTTTATTAGGTTGATTCTTTAGTTGATGCATGAAAGTGTATCACAAGGTTTAAATAGTGTTTAAAACACTTCTCATTTCTATATTCAAATAATCTATTGCATGAGTTGTTGTTTGTGATCTTCTTATGATCTGTGGTTGAGTAGTGGCCAAACTAAATGACTATTTTATAATATGAAAATGTAAGTGGTTGTTGGGATAAATCAAGGTCCTAAGGATTTGTGAAAGATATAAAGTAATAAAAACTAATTTTAATGAATTATGATCAAAACCTAAAGTCTAAAACCTAATCTAACATAAATATTTACAATGAGAAACTAAACTATAGTGAATTAATTAAAAAATGAGTAAAAAAGAAGGGTAGGGAAGAAAGAAGGATGTTCCTGATCTTATGACTAGACATCATGATGAAGATTAAATTTCATCAAATACATACAATCAAACCAACATATGACATGAAATTTTCAAAGCATAGATCCTACCACATACTAGGAAAATGCCTAAGGATATTTGAAACAATACAAATAATAAATCAAATACACTTTAGAAATTTACTTCTATAAGAAAATTGCATTAGCACATCTTCAAGAAAATCAAGGAAAATGAAGTCAATTTAAATACTTTCAATCAACCTATCATAAGCTCAAGTTAACCACTCTACATTAACATATTCACATCTAGAATCCATAGAAGCAATTTAAATCTCAACATTAAACTAGATATTTAAGGAAGCAGCCACAATAACAAAAAATCAAATAAATATGAGACAATATTTTTAGAATTCCCTTGATTTTATTACTTTCTCAAAAATCTACACAAAATTTTTGCTCTAAAATCTTCCTCCCTTTTATAATGACAATACCCTTTTTATAGGCAACCAAAGAGGTATCTCGTTCAGTCATATCAAAGGATAATCAACCAAGTGTCAAGGACAAATGTCCTACAAAATTTTTCAATCAATGACACTTTACAAGTGGACTAACCTATAAGTACTCTGTATTACAAATTGCACATGCTTTTAAAAAATAGAATATTCTTTCAAATGATTTACAAGGCTTTGTTATAAAATAATATGATAAGTAAACTTAATTGACTTTGAGATGCTCTTGAAGTTGTAGGTTGTTACTTTGGCTCCAGGATCTTCATGGATTTTTCATGTTGTTCACCAATTAACTTGAGGTTGATAATTGGTTCCATGAATAATAACTATTCTTTCCCTACCAACTCTTTTAAGTTTTTATTAGCTTTGTCTAAGGATTCCTTAATGCTCCTAGCATTGCCTATCTTCTCCTATGCTGATAGGATCATATCCAAGATGCACTTATTATCTACCTCTGTAGTGCCATGGACTTTATTCTTTACCTCTTAGATGAATTGAGTAGCCTTGTATTGGAACTCTTCATCAGTTATTAAGCTAATAGGACTAAGGATGGTTGGGTCCTTGATCAAGCTCCCTAGTACTTATACTATTTTTTTAAATAAATGTTTGAAGTCATTAAAAAGTCCCTCCATGACTTTGGACCATTTATTCATGTGCTTTGTCTTCTCCATCAAGATGATCATAGCCATATTTAAATGTTCTAGGATGACTATTTTAAACTCAAGAGTCTATCTTTCTGTTAATATCTTGGTCAATTATTTTACCTTATTTCTTGAACCTTGCCATTGATTGATCTAGTTCATGGCCATAGTATTTTGTTTGCTCACTATATCCTACTTATACCTTATTGACTTCAAAGAACCAAATGTTTCATAAATAGTTGCTTTAAAGTTGTTGACAATATGTATTAGAATTTCTAGAATAGATTACTCTTCTAGGTTCTTCTCTTACTTTATCCCTCTTATAGTAGCTTTCAACCTTTCTGATTGAGACTGAGCTAGTTCAAGAACATATTCTTCAAATATTGGATCTTCTCTTGGTAATTTTCTTTTCTTTTGAGTTAAATGAGTCAAAGGCTCTACCTTCTGATGCACAACCTCTTCACCACTTTGTATGACCACTATCTTGGTCACTCTTTTCAAACTTTTAGTACCTAGATCATATTTGATCCCAACTAAATATTGACCTATTTGCTTACTTGACACTTTTGTCTATATGTCAATTGTTTGACTTGGAGTATCCAATCTCTTTGTTTCTTCTTCTTGCAAGTCTAGGATCCATGGCTTCAACTCTTGTTGCATAAGGATATTAGTAGCCTTAACTAGAGCCCATGGGTGATAAGTAGGGATATTTTCCAACCTTGGTTCATAAATGAACCATTTAAGAATAGGTGGCCCATATATTAATTTTTCCTCACTAAATAGATTGGCATTTTTCAAAGGAGGATTGATAGACACCTTTACTTTCTTTTCCTTTTGACCAATTGTAGTCTCATCTTTTTTCTTAGGCATGTCAATAATCATTAAGTCTAATGCTTTCTCTTTTCCTTTTTATTTTTTAGATTCCTCAACACTTATCTCTTATATATTTGTGTCAGTTTCATATGACATAAAAAACATTCTTAATACATCCTCTACATATTTTTGAGGATCTATAGATATCATATGGATCTCTTGTTGAGGTAATTATTTCTCTACTATTCTAGAAGCTTTAGGAGATGATGAAATTGAAGAAAATTCACCTAGTATTCTCTCTTTAGGTCTATGTTCTATTTTTATCTCTATTGGTGGAAGTCTAGAAGATTCAACACCTACTAAGTGATATTGCTTTAGACCCAACTTCCATCTATCCTTCATCTTTTGATCTCTATTCAATCTAGACTCAAACCTTATGTTGTGTTCCTTTAACCTTCTAGTAACTTCAAAGTAAGAGGATGATTTAATGTATATATATTCAAATGCACTGGGCTCATGCTCATATGGCATAACCAAAATACCTTTGATCCTCAAATGTTCTTTAACCCTGCCATAGGGATCCTATTATCTATGATCACCAATTTACAAGTTAAAATATAGCCTATGTTTTGAGGTAGCTTCAATGTGGTTCGACTACCTAAAAATAGTTTTGAAAATTATCATATGTAAATTATGTAGAAGTCCCTTTCTCTTAGTCTTAAAAATTCCATCTATACCATTGAAAAATTGGTAGGCTACTTATTATTCTTCCCATTTGTTAGGTACATGAACTGGTAATTTAAGAGGAGCACTTTGGGTCCCTTCAGTTCTTATAATTATGCAATCAAGATATAACCATATGTCCCCCATTGCCTAATTAAAGGACTCACCCTCATCATGGGAATGCCATGTATATCTTGGCTTAATATAAGGTAAATACAATCACATATAAACTGGTTATGGTCTTTATATTTATAGATATGTAATTTGGAATAATATTGAGATATAGTCTAGGTACCATTTGGAGACCATTATCTATGATTGGGGATCTTGGTGGTTTCAAATTTGGCATCTAATAAATAAGATATCATGTAGAATTAAGTCATTTTATTATTCTTAATCCCATATATTTATCTACTTAGGGAAATACTGATTATTTCACCAAATGGAGGAACCATCACTTCTTCAATGATAAAATATACCATGGGTACCCACATTGGTTTTATATAGGTATTATGTGCACACCCATATAACTTGTTTAACATAGTCATTACCATCCTAACTTCAGGTCTAAATTGACTCATAGGGATGTTCTTTGTAGGATCCATAATGACCTAGTTACCTACTTCTAACCAATTAGCCAGTATGTCCATCATTGAGTGTTTCTTAACCCAAGAATTAATGGAGGCTAGGTCTATCTAAGGCTTAGGAAATTTGTAGAAGGACTCAAATTCAACAAGAGAGATATATGAAATTTTTATAAGACTATGTTCAAGAACAATCATGCCCTTTTCAATTTTAATATCTTTGAAAATTGGACCAAGGACATTGATACAGTGTAGTACCTCTAGTTTAGTAGCAATATAGTGGGGTCTAGTCATCTAAATGGCTACAATATTATCATAGAGTCTCTTTACTAGGAGTATCTTCTCCTCTTTCATAGTTATAGCTCCCTAGTTCTCAATTTTGTATAACATCTTTGAGTAATTATTGTCTCCTATGTTTAATGAAGCAATTATGAACTCTGTGTCTTTGAAAACTCAACCTTCTACATCTGATGACAAATAAAACTCAACATCTTACTTTAAAATTCATCCATGGTTTGTCATAAATTTAATCCTCATTTAATTATACTTTTACAAATGGTAATTCAACTCTCTCGATTTGACATAGTGATTCTAAGGACAATTTAAGTCTTTCTATATGTTCTATGGATTTTAGGAGGTTTAAATAGATCTTTAATGGTAGAAATCAAGTTTTAATTATGATATTTATTTCCTTAGATTGTATTTATATCTTTCGTTTATACCTTTGTATGCTCATGTCCACAAGATCTTCTAATATGATGCATTTTCCTATATGGCATTGTCATGTCACATTGCTCATTTATTTTTGAAATGTGATCATTGTTGTTTGGACACATGTCATCGTCTCGTACAATCTCAAAGCTTGATCGAATTTGCACCATTGATCTCTTTTAAAGCCCTCTAGTTTTGAATTTCACTATCAATCATTGATATTTGATTGACATTTGAGATCATGTCACTTGGCAGCTTCACAGGCAATTTGTGTATCCTACTATCATTCCTCATTTGGCTAACACTTTTATGCCATGTGGTATTTTTTCATTCAATCTATGCCCCTTGACTTATTTGACTCCATGCTCATCATTATATTTCCATTGCATAAATGAATGTGCATCATTGATATAATCTTTATACATCAGATTAAATATGACCATTGATCTTCATCAAATTCATTGAGAGTGTGCCACTTGTCACCATTGCATTCAATCTCAAAATCCTTTGACATGTTGACTCCATGCTCATTAGCTATCTCTATTTGTTTAATTAAATGTACACCATTGATCCTATTGATAAACATAAGATCAACCATAGGCCATTATTATATTTCTCTACTCACCAAGATTATGACACATGTCACCTTTGTATTCTAGCTTAGGATCTTTGACATATTGACTTTGCTTTTCACTATTATATTCACATTTCATGATTAATAATGCTCCATCAATCCTTGATCTTGACTTATTGACTTTGGGACTCAACATGGATTGTTCATCTATGATTCGATTATTCAAGATTTTGACACTTGGTATTCTCATGTTTGATCCATAGCTGTGAACAATAAAAACAATATAATAATTCTTGGGACATATAATAGACTTATTATAAATTTTAGAATAAGTTTTTAATGAATTAATAAATGAAATTAAAACTTAAGATAAAACTAATTAAGGCTAAGGTATAATAAAGTGACCCATTGTAAATATGAACCTGTCTTAATAAGAATTTAGGCTAATTAACTTAGACTAATGTTTTGAACATTTTTTGAACTCAGATTCAATTAATTAATTAAAGACCAAAGGTTAATCAACTAAGGATTAAACTATCATTAAATCATAAAGTCATGAACATGTCCTTATTCAAATAAAAACCCATTAAACCTACAACATGGAAACACATGAGTCAAATGTTAGATAAATTAAATAAGGTTAAAATAAATGTTATGCCAATGTAAACTAGAGCAAAACATGATGTTCAATAATGCACTCTG
This sequence comes from Torreya grandis, assembly GCA_037957365.1. Taxonomy (NCBI): domain Eukaryota; kingdom Viridiplantae; phylum Streptophyta; class Pinopsida; order Cupressales; family Taxaceae; genus Torreya; species Torreya grandis. The sequence goes on along the minus strand of JARHVA010004448.1, from coordinate 561,237 downwards.
ATCAAGTTGAATGGCTAATTTATATAAAAATTTGTAAAATTTGAACAAGGGTACTCATTTTTTAGAAATGGGGATATGTTTACCTTAACAAATGGAAAATTTTGGAGGAAACATTAAAAAATATTAGAATTCATATAATCTTGGTTTAAATTAATAACTAGATTACTCACTCCACATGATCAAGTACCATTATTAAGATCAATTCATAATTAAAATAAGTCTTTAAAATGTAGAATTAGGATCAAATATCAAAACCAATTCATGTTGTGTGTATACGTTAATTCTTTTACTAATTTCCATGGTATTTAGAGAATAACTTCCAGTTTACATGACCTTAATCATTAAAATAGACTTATAACATATTTAGATATTCATTATGAGTCATGTTTTTTTTAAGGGAAGGCTTGGGTATTGCTCTGTTACTAGCCAGGTTTCTATAGCCTTGATAGATATACATTTGGCCCCACTCTAGGCCTTGATCCACTACCATCCAGGCATCTATAGCTCTGGTGAAGGTTACCAAAATCACCTTTTCTCAAAAAGCTTTCAAATTTTTAATAATATTTTTACATTTTTTGTATTTTTTAATTGTATTTAGATTTATAACAAAGATTAGGAACTATAATTAGCTAGGTATGTATAATTTGTTGAATATTTGATTTTTAGACAATCATCCTTGATCATAAACTTCATCCCAAGCAATGATGTTCTTTAAGTGCTACCATGAATTTGTCCTAATAATTTAAACTTTCACTCAACATATGTAATCCTTATTCAAATCACACTTAGATCAAAACAAGGTTTCAAATTTTTAGGGAACAACTAATATATATACTAATCTTTATTTATTTCTCAAAATCATAACATCAAGCTCATAATTTCCAAAGTCCATGATCAACCAATGTTTAAGAGTCATGCATGAATTCTTGATTTTTGAAGTTCTTATTGAGAACTGATATGGATTTAGAGCTTATAAACTTGTCTTGGAAAAGACTTATTAAAAACTAGAGAATAAATCAAAGAAAATCAAACACATAAAACAAGCAAACAAATATTTTATAAACACTATTTACAAACTAGGGATAGGAAAGAGACTAATCTAAACATATTAATACTAACCCTAACAAGACTAAAATAACAAGTTTTCCTTCAAGATCAAATAGAAAGCTATTTAGTCTACCATAGAACCTTGAAACCTGATTGCTTCCTTTTTATGGCATGTTTTTGTAGATAGGATCACTTTTATGCTTATGTCTTCTGGATGAGGTAGCTTGATTTCATATCTCTAATATCAAGTACATGGATTGAATATAGGGATTCAAGATCCAATCATCTTCTTCCTAAATTCTTCTTTCTTGCATCAAGGATGTTAATTCTACTTTATTCATAGACTAATCATGACTTGTCTCATTATCATTCAATAATTATACTAGTAGATTAGCTAGTATGTTTAGACTGATGTTTACATTATGACCCATTTGAGGTGGGTACAGACTATTAATCTTTGCAAAAAAACTCTATAAGTCATCCCAAAAGTCTTTATCACCATGATCAATTGAAAGGACATGAAATTCATTTACAATATTAATATTTGAAACATGTTAATCACATATTTCTAACCTTTTGTTGTAATCATATGAAATTTCTTGATCTATTACACTTGTTTCATCTTCATCTTCTGTAAATAATATCATCTCATCTACTCAACAAGATACAACTCATATTTCTTTGGGATCTCTAAAATAGAATTACCTTCTTGAATATTTTCAAATTAATTCAAAAAATCATGACATAACTATTGGCAATGATCATCTTCTTTAAGATTATTCTCTATTTCAACAATGACTCTATATGAGTTGTCCTCTGAAGAAAGATCAACTTGTACTTTATCTATATTATCTACTCCAAGTTCTTGAAAAATCTCTTGTAACTCATCTTCATCTTTTATTTTAAAAAGGATTGGATCTTTCTCCATGATTGGCATAATAAATATTTACTTTGGAGTATCTTCAGGTTCATTCTCATCTTGAAATGAAAAATTAAAATTTTCCACCATAAGAGTTGTTTCAAAAGTTTTAGATGTCTCTAAAGATCTAGATGTCCCTATGACATTATCTTTGTTATACATAACTTCAAATATATTTGATTCATCTTGAAATGCTTCAAAATTATTACAAAATTCTATGTAGTCTAATTAATCATGTTTTGTAGTATTATGCACCATACAATAATTAGTCAAAGATACATCACAAATGTTTATTTTAGGTATATTATTAGTGTCATATGACTCATTATAATTGTTTTTTTATTAGTATGAAACCTATTTTTAGGTTTTTTAAACCTCTAAAAAGAATAATTTTTGTTAGAGCTTTCCTTAGTGTTACCTACTTGTTTTTACAACTGAATAAAATCAATTCTTAGTTTTCAAACCATTTTTAATATGGAGTCATTTTTATTCTTAGGTGCCTCTAAATTGTGGATTTGAGTACTAATACTAGACATTGGCACCATAGCTGTTTGATCTTTTGGATGGGATCCACTTGTAGTATTATTTAAGAATCCTAGGTTTTGACTAGGATGAGCATGACTCAAAAGCAACTAGTTTAAAACTGGTGTTTGATTCAAAGTAGGGATGTTATAATTATCATTTAGAATGACATTCAGTATAATAAAATTAGGGCTAACATTGGGAATATACTATTCTAATTGACCTTGGGGTTGTATTTGATCATTAATTATCATAGCTTCAAAATAACAAAACTTTATAGGAATGCAAAATTCATTGGATCTAAAGCATACTTATAAATATCTAAAGCTAAAAATTCAATATGTCTATATAGATCAATAATTATACTAAACATATTTTTAAATTTGGCATTAAAATCTCTAATGGTGTCATTTGAATCTCTCTTAACAGTAGTGAATTGTTGATAAAGGACATAAGAACTGATGATCTTTATAAATTGATGAATAAAATAATTATTGAAATCATTCCAACTGACAAAGTAATGCTTAGGAAGGTTAAGAAGCCAATCATATGTTGCATCTCTAAAATTTAAAGGAAATAATCTATAAGAAACATCTTCATAAACAAAATTTAACAATATTAAAGTAGCTTTAAATAATTTGATATGTTCTTAAGTAGTAACAATGCCCATAGGACTAAAAAAGGTAAATATTTATCAAGATTTTAAGGTAATTCATGTACCTAAAAAGGCACATTGATAGAAGATCCACCTAATCAAGTCATACCTTGATGAGAGTTGAACATATCAGCAACATGAACAGGTGAAGTAGGTTGAGATTTAGAAACCTTATGCTTGCCTTTATGTACTCTTACTTTTTTATGAACTTCTAAAGAAAGAAGAGGTAACCTTATTTTCAAAGAAGAGGTAACCTTGTTTTGAACCTTGACCTAGTTCTTATTTGTGGTAGTTCTAGCTTGTAAACTCTAAATTCTATTCAAAACATGATGTGTAAACCTTATCTTTGCTAAGAACAATGATAATATTTGCACGTTAAGCAAATTTTACACAAATTCATACAAATATTTCAAATAATGAGTATCTTCAACTGCATTAGATCAAAGATATATCCAAATTTGTGAATATGAGTGATCTTTACACTTTTAAGTTCAAATAAACTTAAATTTTCAAAGAATCAATTAATCTTTGAATAAAATTTCTATCACTAACCTCAAACACATCAAATTCATAAAGCTTAAGCTACATTTGCAATAATGTCTCATAAATATTCAAAAAATAACTATCATTAGATAAATAAACCTAAAGACTGGTCTAAAACCATGAATACTAATTATATTTACACAATTGAGTTAAGAAAAACATAAATATGCTAAGAATCAACTGATATTTGAACAAAATTAGCTAATAATACTTCAAATTCACAAAGCTTTAACTTAATGAGCCCTCTTTTTAGCACCAATGAAATTTTTTTGTTGATGCATGAAAGTGTATCATAGGGTTTACATAGTGTTTAAAACACTTCTCATTTCTAGATTCAATGAATCTATTACATGAATTGTTGGTTGTGATCTTCTTGTGATTGGTGGTGGAGTAGTAGCCAAACTAAATGACTATTTCACAATATGAAAATGTAAGTGGTTGTTGGGAGTAATTGTGGTCTTAAGGATTTATGAAATATTTAAAGTAATACAAACTAAGTTTAATGAATGATGATTAAAACTTAAAGTCTAAAACTTAATCTAACATGAATATTTATAATGAAAAATTAAACTACAGTGAATTCATAAAAAAATGAGTAAAAAGGAAGGGTAGGGAAGAAAAAAGGATGTTCCTGATCTTATGTATGGACATCATGACAAAACTTAAATTTCATCAAAGACATACAATCAGACCAGCATATGACATGAAATTACAAAAGCATAGATCTTACCACATACCAGGAAAATGTCTAAGGATATTTCAAATAATGCAAATAATAAATCAATTTCACTTTAGAAATTTCCTTCCATGATAAAATTGCATTAGCACATCTTCAAGAAAAGCATGGAAAATGAAGTGAATTTAAATACTCTCAATAAAACTAGCGTAAGATCAAGTTAACAACTTTGAATTAACATATACACATCTAAAATTCATTTAAGTAATTTAAATATTAACATTAAAATAGATATTTTAGAAAGCAACCATGATAAAAATAAATAAAACAAATATGAAACAATCTTTGCAGAATTCCTCTGTATTACTTGCTAAAAAAATTACATAAATTTTTTGCTCTAATAACTTCCTCCCCTTTATAATGACAATACCCCTTTTTATAGGCAACCTATGAGGTATGTTGGTCAGTCATATCAAATAATAATTAGCCAAGTGTCAAGGACAATTGTCCTTCTACAATATTCTAGAATCAATGACACTTTACAAGTGGACTAACATATAAGCAATGTGTGTTACAAATTGCACATACTTTTAAAAAATAGAATATTATTTCAAATGATTTACAAGGCTTTGCTACAAAAGAATATGCTAAGTCAATTTAACTAACTTTGAGATGCTCTTAAAGTTAGAATTTACTACTTTTTCTCTAGGATCTTTATGGCTTTGTCATGTTGTTCACCAATTAACCTTAGGTTGATGATTGGTTCCATGAACAATTTCTCTTCTTGCCCTACCAACTCTTTGAAGTCTTTATTAGTTCTATCTAAGGCTTCCTTAATTTTCATAGCATTGCCTATATTATCATCTATTGATAGGATCATATCCAAGGTGTGCTTATTATTTGCCCCTATAGTGCCCTAGATTTTATCCTTTACATCTTGGATGGATTGAGTAGCTCTATGTTGGAACTCTTCATCAGTTATCAAGCCAATAAGACTGAGGATGGTTGGGTCTTTGATCAAGCTCCCTAGTTTTTGTAATATTTTTATTTCTAATTATTTAAAGTCATTCAAAAGTCCCTCCATGCCTTTGGACCATTTATTCATTTCCTTGGTCTTCTCCATCAAGTTAATCATAGCCATATTTGAATGTGTTAGGTCAACTATTTTAAACTAAGGAGTTTATCTTTCTATTAATATCTTGATCAATTATTTTACCTTATTACTCGAACCTTTCCATTATTTGATCTAGTTCATGGCCATAGTATTTTGTTTACTCACTCTATCTTATTTAGACCTTATTAACTTAAAATAACTAAATGTTTCATAAATAGCTACTTCAAAGCTATTGATAATATGTACTAGAACTGGTAGAATAGATTAATCCTCTAGGTTTTTCTTCTCCTAATTTATCTCTCTTATGGAATCTTGCAACCTTTTTGATTGAGACTAAGCTAGTTCAAGAACATTTTCTTCAAATATTGGATCATTTCCTAGTCTTTTTCCTTTCTTTTGAGTTAAATGAGTCAAAGGCTCTACCTTCTGATGCATAACCTGTTCACCACTTTCCATGACCACTATCTTGGTCACTCTTTGTAAACCTATAGTATCTAGATTATACCTGACCCCAACTAAATATTGACCCATTTGCTTACTTGGTACTTCTTTTTTTATGTCAATTGATTGACTTGGAGTAACTAATCTCTTTATTTCTTCCTCTTGCAAAGTCTAGGATACATGGCTTCAACTCTTGTTTTATAGTGATGTTAATAACCTTGATTAGAGCCCATTGATGATAAGTTTGGAGCTTTAAACATCTTGGTTCTTAAATGAACCATTCAAGAATAGGTGGCCCATATATTAAGTTTTCCTCGCTAAACAGATTGGCATTCTTCAAAGGCAGAGTGATGGACGCCTTTACTTTCTTTGCCTTTTGACCAATTGTAGTCTCAACTTTTCTCTTAGGCATGTAAATAACCATTAAGTCTAATGCTTTTTATTTTCCTTTTTATTTTTTAGATTCCTCAACACTTGCCTCTTTTGTATCTATGTTAGTATCATAAGCCATAAATAACATTCTTAATGTATCCTCCATAGATTTTTGAGGATCTAGAGCTATCATATGGATCTCTTATTGAGGTAATTCTTGATCTATTATTTTGGAAGATTCAAGAGATGATGAACTTGAAGTAAATTCACTTGGTCTTCTCTCCAAAAGCCTATTTTCTATTTGTATCTGTATTGGTGGAAGTCTAGAATATTCAACACCTACCAAGTGATACTACTTTGGACCCATCTACCATCTATCCTCCATATTTTTATCTCTATTCAATTTGGACTTAGACCTTACATTGTCTTCCTTTAACCTTCTAATAACTTCATAGTAAGAGGATGCTTTAATGTATATATAGTCAAATGCACTAGGCTCATGCTCATATGGCATAACCAAAATACCTTTGATCCTCAAATGTTCTTTTCCCCTACCATAGGGATCCCATTATCTATGATCATCAATATGCAAGTTGAAGGATGGCCTATGTTTTGAAGCAGCTTTAATGTGGTCCCACTACCTAAAAATAGTTTTGCCAATTGTCATAGAAAAACTATGTAGAAGTCCCTTTCATTTAGTCTTACAAATTCCATCTATGTTATTGAATAATTGGTAGACTACTTCTTGTTTTACCAATTTATCAAGTACATAAACTTGTAATTTGATAGGATCACTTTAGGTCCCTTCAATTCTTATAATTATGCAATCAAGATATAACCATATGTCCCCCATTGCCTCAACATATTTATTAATTAAAGGACTCACCCCCAAAATGGGAATACCAATTATAGCTTGGCTTAATGCAAGATAAATATAATCATAGATAAACTAAATATGGTCTCTATATTTATAGATATGCGATTTGGAGTAATATTGAGATACAATCTAGGTAACATTTAGAGACCATTCTCTTTGATTGGTGATCTTGGTAGTTACACATAGGGCATCTAATAAATAGGACATCATGTAGAATTCAATCCTTTTCTTATTATTAATACCATATATTTGGTTGCTTAGAGAAATACTAATTATTTCACCTAATGGAGGAACCATCACTTTTTCAATGATAAAATATACCATGGGTACCCACATTGATTCTATATAGGCATTATGTGCACACCCATACAACTCATTTAACATAGTCATTACGATCCTAACTCTAGGTCTAAATTGACTCACAGGTATGTTCTTTGTAGGATCCACAATTACCTGATTACCTACTTATAACCATTTATCCAGTATGTCCATCATAGCATGTTTCTTAGCCTAAAAATTAATGGAGGCTAGGTCTATTTGGGGCTTAGGAAATTTTTATTAGGACTCAAATGTAATAGGAGAGATACATGCAATTTTCCTAAGACTATGTTCATGAACAATCATACCCTTGTCAATTTTAGTATTTTTAAAAATTAGACCAAGGACAATGATACAATATAGTACCTCTACTTTAGCAAGAGCATAGTGGAGTCCAGTCATCTAAATGGCTACAATATCATCATAGAGTCTCTTTTCTAGGAGTATCTTCTCCTCTTCCTTAGTTATATCTCCCTAATTCTTAATTATCTAGAATATATTTGAGTAATTATTATCTCCTATGTTTAATGAAGCAACTATGAACTCTATGTCTTTGAAAACTCAACCTTATACATTTAATGACAAATATAACTCAACATCATACTTTGAAATTCATTTATGGGTCACCACTATTATAATACTAATTGAATTATCCTCTTACAAATGATAATTTAACTCTCTTGGCTTGACATAGTGATTATAGGGATAATTTAGCAATTTCTATACATTATAAGGCTTTTTGGAGGTTTAAATAGAGATTTAATGGTGGAAAAAAAATTTAAGTATGAGCTTTGGTGCCTTAGATTATATTTGGATCTTGAATTTATACCTTTGTATGCTTGTGTTCACAATATCTTCCAATATGACATGTTTGCCTATGTGGTATTGCCATGTCACGCTGCTTATTTATTTTTGAAATGTGACCATTGTCATTTAGACATGTATCATCATCTCATGCAATCCTAAAGCTTAATTAAATTCACACCATTGATCTCTTTTGAATCCATCTAGTTTTGACCTTCACCATTAGCTATTGATCTTTGATCAGCATCTAAGATCATGTTGCTTGGTAGCTTCATAGGCAATCTATGTACCCTACTATCATTCTTCATCTAGTTAATGCTTTTATGCCACATGACATTTTTGAATTAAATCTAGGCTCCTTGAACTCTTTGACTCCTTTCTTGTTGTTATATTGTCATTGCATGAATGAACATGCATCATTGATCTGCTCTTTATACATCTAATTAAATGTGGACCATTGATATTCATCAAATTCACTACAAGTATGCCACTTGTCACCATTGTGTTTGATCTCAAAATTCTTTTACATGTTGAATCCATGCTCACCATTTATCTCTATTTTTTTGATTAAATGCACATTGTTGATCTTGTTGATAAACACAAGATCAATCATAGGCCATTGATCTATTTCTCCACTCATTGAGATTGTGACACATGTCACCTTCATGTTCCATCTGAGGATTTTTTACATATTGACTTCTCTTTGCACCATTATATTTATATTTCATAATCAATCATGTTCTTTCAATCCTAAATCTTGAATTATTGACTTAGGGACTTAACGTGGATCATCGATCTATGATCTAATCACCGAGATTTTGAAAATTGGAATTCTCACATTTGATCCATAATTATTAACAATAAAATAATAAAATAAAGCTTAGGACATATAATAGACTTAGTATAAATTTTAAACTAAGGTTTTAATGAATTAATAAATGCAATTAAAACTTAGGCTAAAACTAACTAAGGCTAAAGTATAATAAAGTGACCCATTGTAAATATGAACCTATCTTAATAAGAACTTGGGCTAATTAACTTAGAATAAGGTTTTGAACATTGTTTGAAATCAAATTCAATTAATTAATTAAAGACCAAAGGTTAATCAACTAAGGATTAGATTATCATTAAAGCATAAAGTCATGAACATGTCCTTATTCAAATGATAATCCATTAAACCTACAATATGGAAGCACATGAGTCAAATGTTAGCAACATTGGATAAGGTCAAAAGAAATATTATGCTAACATGACAATGTAAACTAGAGCAAAACATGATGTTCAATAATGCACTTTAATCAAGTTGAATGGCTAATTTATAACATAATTTGCAAAATTTAAATAAGGGTCCTCATTTTTTAGAAATGGGGGTATGTTGACATCAAAAACTTCCTCCTTAGAAAGGGATAAAACTAGGATGTGACATCCTCTCTCCATTAAAAATGCATTATCCCAGTACCTATAAGAAAATATATTAGATAACTTAATAATACTTCAAACATACCTACTTGTAGGCATCAATGTGTGCTTTAGGTTCATATAATTCCTTCACAAGTTCCCAAAAATTAGAATCAAAATTTAAATCGAAAATAGTTCATGTTAAAAAAAATTATCAAATCATGGATATGTCTTCAAATACATTAAGATTCCCATGATAGTTATATAAAAAATCATAGATTAATTTGACTAGGTCAACCTCATTACCAATCATTAATTGGATGATAGCAGTTAATTTAACATAAAATAACTAAATCTCAAGCATATTCTGCACTAGGGTTTGGCATTTTTCCAAAAAAAATAGTTATATGCCAAACATAACTTTACAATATTTACTAAAAATTGTAAATAATTATAGTAACTATATTATTTTGTGGTATTCCCATCACTTTTAATTATGATTTATTATCTTTTCATTCATCTCATAATGAGCTTAACACATATCCAACCATACCATTATTGTTTCTAGAATTACATCATTTGTGGGTCAATGTAGCATCCTACACCAACCATCCTAAGTACTGGAGAATCCATCCTAGACATATACATGTGACCCTTTCAATTTTTAGCATGCTCTCCATAAATTTTTTGATCTCACATGATGGTTCCATGGATCTCAATCTGATGGTTCCATGGATCCCAATCCCACCATCATTTTGCACTTACTTCTTGGTAGCATTCTAAAATTCCCATATTGCTTGATCAAGACTTTTCATTGCACCTTTCAATTTCACATTTAAGTCATGGTTTAAATCAAAATATTCATTATATAATATTCTTCCAATTAAAATTTCAATTACTTATTCATGACACACTTTCTTTTATAATCTAATACGTGCCTACATTATAGCAAGTACAAATTTGTTATAGTGCATAAAAATCCAACTTATAAGACCAATTGGTGTTCACCAAGCCAAATTAAAGAAATTTTTAAAAAGGGTTGTTTTCACAAAAACCTCCAAGATGTGGTTAAATAAACACTTAATCCATAAGGTGACCATTATACATAAAGATCTTATGGCCAACTTATGGTGCTCATAGTACACCAATATGAATGAATCAAGGGTTTAACTTATGTAAAGGTGAAAATTGGGTTTTAGTCTAAGAGAGACTCCACTTTTTATCCTATAACTAGTATAAATCAATACAGATATAGTTCTTCTACACCCTCAACCTCATATTTGCATCAATGCTCATTACTCGATTAGTGATGTAGAATGACACCATACAATATAACACTTTCCTAGCTGATTTCAATTAATAGAGGTTGGTTTCATGAGTAGTTGTGATCACATTTTCATCCATGAGTTACATAGTTAAAAACATAGTATCTCACTTTATTCCATGGCATATATACAAAATATTCATATAATAATGTTAATGACATGAAGTAATTAAAGTTCACATGGCTGACTAAATTCATATATCATGGAGAAATTACAAATTTTACATAGTTTGTTATAATTCAAACATAATATATATTAGTTTCATATGCAAGAATGAACCACAATAAATAGGGTACACATGTTATGCTCTAGTGTCTTGAGAACTTATGCCAAGGTATTCTCACAACACAAAAAAATATATTGATAGGTGAAGCACAAGGGTCCATGAATATTATCAGTCCATCTAATGTTAATATGCCATCCTATATGACATCAATCATCCATAATTTTAGTTTTTAACAAAACAATAGCATGTCAGCCAACAAAACCTACTTGGTCTTGATTGCAAGTCTACTATCATTGGAAAAAATAGTGCTTCCCTAACACCAATTACATTACCTTTTAAATTGCATAGTTGTAACTAGTCACCTATAGTGAGATATAAAATCAAAGGCATACACCTACCTATCGTTACTATTATAAAATTTAGATGTATAAAAATAACAATTAATTATTCTTTTTACAATAAATTACCTTTAATTTCTTAATGTACATCAGCAATAATAGTAGCAGTTTATTTTATAAGCATTTTTGAAAATTCTAACATTAACTAATAAATCTTTCTTAGTAATTTCTTGCATTTAACCTTAGTTATACCACCTTTAAATTAATTTTAAGGTGAGTTAACTCTTGTTTGATAAGTTGAAAATCATGTTTTCATCACATCTTCATGTAATACCAGATTATTAATATAAGGAGTGTTGCAATGGCTCAATTTTTACCCCTCTTGATTTGTTATTATAAGCTGATTTATAATTAGATTTAGTTACCTAATTCACTAATTCAAGGCTTCCTACTAATCCATTAATAATCAAAAAATTTATTATTGATAAAATTGACTTGGGACTCATGCTCATGCAAACCATTAATACCACTATAAACATATGCACTTGAGCATAGCCAATAATTTCTAGAGTTCATTCTACCAATTAAAATTGTGGCTATAGCTATCACTCATTTCAACTATTATGCCCTTAACCTATAATAAATCTAGGGATATGTGTGGCCGACTTGTGGCTTACACATCTTTATATTATCTTGTTTCATTTCTTGATGTTCTTAGTATGGTTGTCTTATATAATAACCATGGCTAAGTAGAGTATATATAAGAGGTAGTGGTTAATCTTTTATTATCATATTTTGAATTCTATTCTTATTGCATTATTGTGGAGGTTGCCCCCTCAAAGTGGTTCAGACATAATATTCAAGTATTCTGCTCTTTTGCCAATTTTTGTTGTGGATCTACTTATTCTACTCTTAATTATACCATATATAATTCTATTATTGCAAATCATCTAAGTAATTTCCTTAAAAGTGGTATCAAATCATCGATTTGGGCAAGCTTCTATAGTGCATTTTTTTTGATCTAGTGTCTTGAGCACTAGAAGGTCAAAAAAACATAACCTGTGATCTAGGAGGATTTTTTTTTCACCACCATAGTTTTGTTCATGAGGTTTTTTTACAAAAAAAATAAAAAACATTTTTTTGGGTTTAAAAAATCTAGAATTTTACCTTGTGTAAATTAGCAGTCATTGAATCCATCTCTTTGAGATCATTGCAATGGTATACTCTATTGGTACACTATTTTGGGTCAAAAAATTTCACCCTTATCCATAGTAGTAGTCATTAGATTTGACTCAGTGAGATGATCACAATAGTGTACTCCACTAGTATATTTTTGGAGGACTAAAACCCTCCTAGGGTTTATACATGGCTAGTCTAAGCACACATAAACATAGGAAAGGGAAATAAAATCCAAAAACTCCTCATAAGGATGACATAGAATATTAAACTTTTGATCCATCTATTTCAGGGGTAGTTTAACAACTTAAGTTAGAGTTGCAAGGCATGGTAAAAAAATATGATTTTCATATAGTTCAAAGGGACATTATAGGTTTGAGAGGGGACTTAGATAGCATGAAGGACCAATTACAACAAATATCAGGGAAATTTTTCAACTTGTCATCTTAGCCACAAAAAAATACTCCTCTATCACTTTAGTTTGGTTCTCCCACTCCAAATAATACCAATACCAATTCTATCCCTAAGTCGATGTTGCCAAAAGTGGACCTGCACAAGTTTTATGGTAATGATCCACTCACTTGGATCACTCAAGTTGAAAATTTATTTGATCTACATCAAACTCCATGTTTTAAAAATTGGTTATGGCATCTCTCTATCTGAAACCTAAGCCATTCATTTGGTATCAGGAACCTAGTCCATTCATAGGGTGTCCTAGTTTTATGGTCAATATTTTTTGAGGAGTTATAACTCCACTATCACAAAAATGTCTCTAAAAATTACTTTAGTTAGCTAGCCAAGTATTGGTAATTTGGCCTATCAAGGTCAAATACCAACCCATATAATCTGAAAGTTTTCCTGGTACTGTTATAAGGCTATTCAAGGTGGTCTAAATTGTGTATTTTAACCTAAAAGAGATCATTTTTGGTCATTTAATGATAAAATTGGAGTCAAAAATCCACATTAATCATCTAAATGTCTTAAAATACTTTCATTTTTATGTCATTAGCTTTATTCAAAAGTGTCATGACTTGAAAAGTATCTTTTCATGCAACTAAAAGGCATATTTTAGCCTCAAAAGGCTCCCACATGCTAATTTTGCCCATAGGAAGATGTAAAAAGGTTTGATTCTTATCCTAACATGTTCATGACTCATGGTATTCCTATACATGTCTTAAGTTTTCAGTGGCAAGGCTTTAAGTTTGAATAAAAGGCAAAAAAAAGGTGTTTTCATGTATTTTCCATGCAGCATATAGAATTATACAACTTTTCTATATAGCTAAGGCCAAGAATTTCAAGAATAGGGCATGAAAATTCTTATAGAAGAGATTTAAGGTAAAAGGATTAAAAATAGGCCCAAAACTAGTTTCCTCTAGTCATCTATCTTCTTTGCACATAGTGTGAGCCCATAAGGTTTGTAGGTGGTACGGCCATGAGAAAGAAAACCAAGGTTTGAAATTTTGGCCAAAAAAATTAGTCCTAGAGGGAGTCCATATATGGTAAGTAGTTCTCAATTTGGTATTCTCTCCTTCATGAACCATAATTTTTAAGTGAAGGCACTCACTATCTCTCCCTCATCAATGCAGGCAATCAATTTTTTGAGTTTTCTCTTCATTAGGGCATCATGGTAGAAAATTTCAAGATTTGGAGCTTCTCAGGAGCATGATTCACCTTTTCATGGCATTCATCAGTTATTTTTCACATGTGTTAGGGTTAAATAGAGCTCAAGAAGGCATAATAATGCAAATTTATAGTATGCAAGCATGTAAAGGGAGTTTGTTCTAGGAGAGACAAAGAGTTTCAAGAAATATTGGATCTTGCTGGCAGGCATATCCTTCATGTTCTTATGTTTCCCATTCAACATTGTCAAAATATTCCTCAATATTAATAGCAAGGAAGCCTTTCATATTCTCTCAACATCTCTATTGGAGTCTCAATTTAGCAATGTTTAAGGTTTCTTATCATTATTTAAGGTTTTAGTAGAATCATAGGTTTCATTTATACAATGTATACCTCCTTCAAAGGTCTTCAAATTGTTATATCTTTTTGAGGGGGTGATGATGATTGCTTAAGGTCTTCAAGATGGTCTTGTCATATACTCTTCATGTTCTTTTCACCTCTTTTGTGTTTCATTTCATTTCATTGTCTTCTAACTGACTTTAAACTATTGTAAGGCTCCATTCTCATTTTCATTCAATATTTCCATCTTCCATTGTCATATTACCAACTTCCACTCATCTCCATCTCATCAATCCACTACCAAGGAAGATTCAAAACACTAAGGGGCATCATAGTAATTCAAAGATGGTATGAAAACCATAAAACCCTAATAATGAGAGGAAAAACATACACTTACATCCAATGAAAGATTATCATAGTGAGTCTTCATGAAAGTACAAAGGGAGGAGAGACTTTTAAATATTTTAATCAAAGTTTTTATTATTTCCTCTCTCAAAAAATTATAATGGAGTAGAGGAGAGGCCTATCAACTTTATTTTGAGGATCTTATCAAGTTTTGATGCATATATAGTCATCTCATTCAAGCACATAATCATCCTTCATCTACAACCATGCAAGAATGAGATGAGATCAAACATACAAGCAAAGAGAGGTTCATGGACTATTTGGAGTGAGAGTTGAGCTATTAGATAACTTTAAGTAAAATAAAAGGTTTTAAGTGGTTTGTTGAGGTTATTTTCAAGACCTAAAACCTTCATATAGTCTATATAATGCTCACACATAGTTGAGTTATGATGGAGAAAAGCCTATGTGAAGGGTTGGAGTGATAAGTATGGAAAATAAAATGTTACAAGGTAATGTAATTAATATGAGTTTTACATCAAAGGCAAATCATGACTGAGATTCACTCTTAGATAAGACATGTTTTCATGTAAATTTAAGCACCTACAGTAGGCTTATAAGGTTTTAGGATTATCCCAACCCTTCATAAACATCAAGATTGTGGATAAGTTTGTCATATCTTTAGGATTCAATGAGTCTTTTTGTATAAATTTTGAGAGTCATATGGAAGATTGTGAGGATTTATATCAAGATGAGGTTGATTTTCAAATGAGACTCGGTTAATAACCTTAGTCAATAGTCATCTACTGCCAAAAGAATATAGGCCTACTTCTAAGAATGAAGAGTATTCAAGTAGAGTAGCCTATGGGAGACTCTCATGATCATATGAAAGATTCATAGGAACAATGAAGAGGTGAATTGGGTCATGGGATGAATAAGAGTGCTCCAAGCTTAGCTATAATCAAGTTCAAACTATAACATCGATCTACAACCTCCTAGATAGACCTATCTCCAAGCTTAAAGAGGATGAGGGAAAAATAATCCATGGTGGGGTCTCATGATGATGGAAGGTTCTTAAGGCAATGCTTATGGAATTATGTAAATGTATTATGATGTTCAAACTCCAATCAATTCTATAGCGAATTCAGCCTTGAAATAAGTGTTTATAGCCATACTAAAGAGCAATGCCATCTCATATAGTCACACATTCTCTCAAAGCAACTCAAGATGCATTCATTCAAGGATACAAGCTTTTCAGATCACTTCTACATTCTAATGATGAGTGGACACTTTTAAAATTATATCGAAGATCTTCCCCTCAACTACAAAACTCATGAAATTACTATATAGGTCTATTATATGGACTAGGACTATGCAAGGCCTAAAAAATGTTGTTTAAGGAGTGAATATGCAAGATAAATGTAAGATAGATGGTTTCAAGTGACTTTGTATTTTTAAAGGTACCATTTTATTGTGATGAATATCCTAATCACCTCTAACTATGATGAAACCACCTACAGTCATGTTAGACACAATCATAGTGAGGTTTCTTGAAGAGACATGGTGTGGTAATAAGATGGTTGAGGAAGTGATTAGGGAAGGGATTAATTACTAAAAGAAGGTTTTTTATGACCTATATAAATTATATTAAGAGTTATTAATGCAAATTACAAGGGTAAAACATGAAAACATATTCCTTTGACAAGAAAATAAAGTATTACCTACACACACAGTCAGTGTTAGAAGGCAGTTTTGAGAGATTTTGAAGTTTTAAGGCATTTTTAGGTCAAATCAGGACCTCAAAATTGGTATTAATCATCATTTTTAATATATCCAACTTCTCATTCCATTTTAAATTTCAAATTATTAGTGTAAATTCTCACTATTTTGGCATAGTCCCCTTTTTGTCTCATGATAGTCAATATGGATCTAGGAGACCTTTTTTGAGGTCTATAGGTTTGGAAAAAGTTTTGAATCCCATGGGAGTGTTTTCTGAGCAAGAAATACCTTTAGTATTAAAATACCTTTTTATAGTGGTCACATTCATGAATTATATACAAATCATGCCCTTGAGGGTTGTTTGAGCAAGAAAGACCCAAAATAGACCTATGTGCTCTTAAGACCCTTTCTTGTTTTGAGTTTTTTTGAAGATGTAATCACCTTGAAAAGAGTTTTAAAAGAAATTTTCAATGCTTTATGATGTTTAAAAACTCATTTTTTGAGGGTTAATAATCAAAACACAACCATCAAGGTTTGGCACACTATGATTGCAAGAAACCCTTAGTTAGTGAAATCAAGGCATACATAAATGAAAGAGACCCTGAGACTTTGGAAAAAATATGTTTATACCTCTAAGAACATATGGTATATATTTAAAACTGCATTAGACATGTATTAGAGCCTCTCAATCCTTGAAACTTAATAAACACACAGGTAGGCACAATCAAACATATAGGTAGCCACTTGAGAGAGGAGTAGGATTAGAGTTTGCGCCATTTGAGATATTTGAAAAATATTTAAAAAAAGTTTAAAATATATTTTAATATAGTTTTTAACCCTAATAAACCCATACATTTGCCTCAAACCTTGAAACTTAATATTAGGCCTTTTAGGCCTAAAAGCTAGTCTTAAGACATATAGGCTCACACCACCATCAAGGCACTTTAAGACCTTTAAATAAAATATGAAATAATGAGAAGATGTAATGAGAAGTTACAAATCCCATGAGGATTATTTAAATTATGGATAAATAATTCAAAGGTCAAATTGGTCCTTTATAGTAAGTTCAAACTCTATAGTCAAGACACTCATTCTACCCACCTGATCAAGAGCTCATATCTTTCACTACAAGGAGATTTTATCCAAATGATATTATAATTTTTTTATTACCCCTATTAACTTATAATCCATGAATTAATGAGGTTTATTAAGGGTTTGAGGTTTATGAACCATCGTTAAGAGTATAATCATATCCAAAATGCAAGTAAAACCCTGTAGACAAACTTCTTTATGTATGTATCTTTACACATAATTTGAATGAAAACCCAAGATTATCAAAAAATTTGAGGAGGTATATGTACTAAATATTCATGTTGAGAATTTTTAGTTTGGAGGTTTATACTTTATGAACCATTATTAAGAAGGTTCACCTCTAAAACCCTCCTACATATTAGTTTTGAAAAAAGTGAATTTCTTGCAATCAAAACACTATGAATCATCTTAAAACCTATTTAAACATAAATTACACTCAAATAAAGTCCTATAAATAGTATTTTTATGTATGAAACTATACAAACATGGCAAAAAATAGTTTTTTAAGGAAAAAGTGCAGAAGATAGAGGTACAAGGAAGTTTAGTGGATTTCGATCCATGAAGAGTGAATTTTGGAACTTTTTATTCCTCATAAATTCATTATATTCTCAAATACATACTTAAAAATTCCTTTGTGATCTCATTAAAAATAGCTAGTCTATAGAATTGAAGATAGTTTGACCTAGTCAACTAGTTTGACTAAGTTACAGGTGTTTATTCATCAAAATGACCTATTTCATGACATGAATATTTGTTTCAAGACTAAATATCATTATATTTTTAGGTTATAATGGTTTCATGAATGTTCTTAGAGATATAAAGTACATGAATTTATACTATTAGGCCTAATTGGCCTAGAAGACCTACTTAGTCAAATAAATGAAGATAAAGATGGCATAGAAGCTATTAAGAAGGTCAACATAAGTGTTAATCAAGTTAATTCAATTTTAATCCACATAATATTATAATATTTAGTGTAAAATCAATGCATAAGATGGCTAAAGTATGCACAACTAGCTTTCAAGTTTTAATTCATGCTTAACTAGTCATTACCATGAGTTAATTGATCATGCATTGACTAGCAATCAATGCATGTTCTATGGTCTTCATGCAAGGGAAGTCATAAAATTATCTTGATATATTTTAAGAGGAGTTAACTAACCAAATAATGGTGTAGTATGCTATCAATAATATTTTAAACAAGTCAAGATGGCCCATCACCTCATTTCAATGTCAAAAGGAGTTCATGCAAGGCATCAAGCATAAAGAGATATGATGAAGGACTATTAATAACTATTATAATTGAAATTAGACTCTAGTTATGGGTTATATGCCTTTTTATTATCTATTATATTCAAATATCTTGGCTTATTCTCTTCTCATATTCTATATATTCAGGCTTTTAGGCCTAATTTTAGGATCCCTCTCTTGGCATTATGAAACTCTGCCAAGATTGAGATTTTATAAACCTCTTGAATCAATATAGTATATTGTTAAAACATATTTATGATTGAATTATAGTGTGTAATTTTATTGTTTACATGTGTAAAAGTGGATGAATCTTACCTTAAACATGTCTTTGCCACACCTATCTATTAATGAATTGTCTTTTGCAAGTTACATGAAGTGTTAAAGGTTGGTAATCAGATTTGAAATGTAACAAGGTTGAAAGTGTCTCAAATAAGACAACTCTCTCTCTCTCTCTACCTCCAAATTATTTTCATCCATCAATACCTCCATGTGAATCACTATTTCATAAGAAGGATTAGATTTAATCTTTCAATCTATTTCAAATTCATTAGTGTTGTAAGAGTTCAAATAGAGTGGATGAACCAAAAATACAAGTGTATCACCATTAGTAGAATAGGATTTACCTTTTAACTTATTTATAACCATTTTCATCCAAAAAGTCACAAGTAGATTTTAGTAATTTGAGCAAATTTGATATATTCAGAGGAGCTAGCTTTAAAATCTAAAGTTCTAGTTTGAAATACAGGTGTCCCACAACCTTAGACCATTCTAATGTTAGTCTAAGTTTCAAGGAGATCTAAGAAATCTACTTTTATTAGGGTGTAACTTAGGTTACTAACACTAATTTATGCTAAACTGAGACTATCAAGGACTACATTCATTAATTTAAAAATCTCTCTTTATGTGTGGCAGACATCATTAAGAAAAATTTGACTAGCCTATTTTTGGGTGGCCTCAAAGATAGCATCCAATTGGAGGTTCACATGTTTCATCCTAGTACTGTATCTGAGATGATACCAAAGGCACGCATGATTAAGGAAAAATAACTGATTAGATGAATACCTTTCACCAATGTTTGTGAAATCACCTTTTTAGCACCATCATTTCATTAGCCTACTAGATTGACACCTCAACAAGTGAAAAAAGCATGTAAAAGTTTTATGTTTTGGCTATGATAACAAATGGAGTAAAGGGCATCAATGTGCTAAAAAAAAGTTTTTTTACATTGATGGTATAATGATGACGAAGAAGAAGATGAGGCTTCAAGGGAAAGGTTAAAAGAACCTAAGAATGAATATAAAGATTTTCAACTACTATTTCTTGTCATGCACTTTTAGGAATTAGTACTCCTCAAACTCATAAGGTGGTGGGGTTATCAAATAAATAAAAGGAAGATGTGTTAATTTATTATGGAAGTACATATAAATTCATCAATATTAAGTTGGTTTCTTGTTTGAATTATTTCATTTACCTAGCTTCAGACTTTTAGGTCATGATTGTAGATGGTGGTACAATCAATTATTCTAGAAAATTTCATAGTATTAAGCTTGTTATGGAAGACTATTTGTTAGATTCCCCTATGTTTTTTTACTCCCATGGGAGGAGCTAAAATTATTTTGGGAGTACCAAAGCTCACCACTTTGGGCACTATTGAGATGAATTTATAGGAATTATTCATGAGGTTCCATTTAGAAGGAAGGATTTTTGAACTACATGGATTATAAGCTAAATCTCCACAACTGGTTAATTCCTACTAGATAATGAAGATTCTTAGAAAAGGTGTAAAAGTTTTTGTGAAACACTTATTTTCCATGGAGGTTCAACCAACTAAGGATTCTACACATCCTAATTTGCAAAAGTTGTTGGATGACCAATCTATTATTTTTTATGACATTCTAAAAGGAGTTCCTCTAAGTCGTGCACACAATCATGCCATCAGACTCATTCTAGGAAGTACACCACCCAATATCAGACCCTACAAATATCCATATGCCCAAAAGAGTGAAATTTAAAATATGGTACAAGAGATGTTGGACGTAAAAATCATTTGACACTGTCAGTGAATATTCCTCTTTAGTGGTCATGGTATAGAAAAAAGATGATAGTTGGAAGATGTGCCTAGACTATAAAGAACTCAACAAATACACCATCAAATATAAGTTTCCTATTCCAATAATTGAAGATTTTCTAGATGAATTACATGGTGATATTTATTTTACCAAGTTTGATCTTTGTTGTGGATATCATCATATTCACATTTACAATGAGGACATGCCTAAAGTAGATTTCAAAACTCATGAAAGACATTATGAATTTATGGTCATGCATTTTGGCCTCACAAATGCACCATCTACATTTCAAATTTTGATGAATACTATTTTTAGGCCATTTTTGAGAAATTTTATATTAGTGTTTTTTGATGATATCGTCATCTACAGTAAAAATTACGAAGACCATTTGAAGCATGTGAACCAAGTGCTTACAGTTATGGAACAACATTAGCTTTATGCCAAACCTTCAAAATGTGTTTTTGGTGTCCAAGAGGTGGATTACTTGGGTCATATTGTTTCTCATGAAGGAGGAAAATTTTATCCTAAAAAAATCCAAGTAATGATGGAGTGGTAAGTTCCTAATACCCTCAATAACCTCTGCATATTTTTGGGGGCTAACCGGTTACTATCGTAGGTTTGTCAAAAATTATGGTAGCATTACAACCCCACTCACCTCTTTTCTAAGTAAATATTTATTTCAGTGGAATGATTTATCTACCAAGGAATTTTAACAATTTTAAATGGTTATGTACATAACTCCAATCTTGGCTACTCTTGATTTTTCAAAAAAAAATGTTGTGGAGTGTAATGCATTAGGATATGACATGGGGTCTATACTTATGCAATAAATGAGACCACTAGAATTTTAAAATCATCAACTTGAGGGTGTAAATAGGCTCAAACCAATATATGAGAAAGATATTATGGTTATTCTACATGAAATGAAGCAATGAAGACTGTATCTGATGGGTCACCACTTTTAGGTAAACATTGATCATGATAGCCTCAAATATTTTTTGGAGCAACACTTGTCATCTAAAGAACAACAAAAATGAGTGACTAAAATGTTAGGATATGATTTTGAAATATTATATAAGAAAATAAAAGAGAATGTGGTGGTATATTCTCTTTCTCAACGGGATGAATCAGTTAAAGCATTATTATGTGTCATGACCTTGTGGTAGGCAGATTGGCTAGAGGAAGCAAGATTAGAATGGGAGAATGATAATGCTATAAAGGATTTGATTCACAATATTTAACAATGTTCTAATTAATCTATAAAAATTACATGGAAGGAGAACACATTATGATATAAAGATAGATTATACTTTTGTAAGCATTATCTCTTCAAATATAAAATTCTTCAAGAACTTCATGCCTCTCCATTTGGATGACACTTAGGATTTTTGAAAACATATCATAGAATCAAGCAAGATTTATTTTGGGAAGGACTCAAAAGGGATGTTTAAAAATATGTGGTTGAATGCATGGTATGCTAATAAAATAAAGATGAAACCATTAAGACCCCATGTATTTTGATGCCTTCATCCATCCTTAGCTAGCATTGAGAAGAGGTTTCCATGGATTTCATTATGAAGTTACCAAGGTCTGAGGATAAAATTTTTATCATGGTAGTTATGGATTGACTGACTAATTATGCTAATTTTTGTTCCTTATCTCAGCCATGTGTTGTTAGTACATTAGCTTTTTATTTTCTCAATACAATTCAAAAAATTCATGGCACTTTAAAGATCATTGTAAGTGTAGAGATCCCATATTTACTAGTAATTTTTGGACTAAATTATTTGCCTATTTGAGTACCCAGTTGGCTCATATCTCATCCTATTATCCTCAATTTGATGTATAAATAGAGGTAGTAAACAAATGTCTTGAAGTGTATCTTCATTATTTTATTTATGACAAATAGGACAAATGGGTTCATGAGCTTCCACTTGCTAAATGGTGGTATAACACTTCTTTTCACATGTCTTCCAAAATGTCTCCCTTTGTGGCATTATATAGGTATCACCCCCCATCCATCACTCTAGTTTTGATAGTGCATCCTAAGGTTTGATTTGTTGAGTGACACATTCACCATCATCAAGAGGTGTTAGTCACTTCATAAGAGAATTTATCAATGGCACAAAATTGAATGATGCAATAAATAGATAAACATCATAGTGAGTGGAATTTTGACATAGGTTATTGGGTCTTTTTTGCATTTATATCCATATAATTAGATGTCTTTGAAGCAATAGAAAAAAGATAATAAGCTATCACCTAAGGATTATGGGCCTTACCAAATATTGTAGAAAATTAGTAGTGTGGCTTACAAATTAGAATTACCCCTAGCCACTCGCATACATTCAGTATTCCATGTATCTTGCCTAAAAAAATTGATTGGACATAGAGTTTCCACTCAAACTAAGTTACCTAAAATAAATAAATAAGGTAGAGTCATTATAGAGCCTAAGGAGATACTTCACAAGTGTATTAAGTAATTATGGACTAGAGCCATTAAGTAGTATTTGATCAAATGGAAGAACCTGTATTTTGAAGATGTAACATGGGAGGATGAAGCATTCTTATATAAATATCTTGGTTTAATTCAATGTTGAAGACAATGTTGTTTTAAAGAGGACAGGCATGTTATGACATTAACTTGTAGTGTGTCTAAGGATATGTGTGGTCAACTTGTGGATTACACATATTCATATTAGCTTGTTTTATTTCTCAATGTTCTTAAAATGGTCAACCTATGAAATAACCATGGCTAAGTAGAGTATATATAGGAGGTAGTGGTTAGTCTTTTATCATCATATTATGAATTTTATGCTTATTACATTATTGTGTAGTTTTCCCCCTTGAAGTGGCTTAGACATAATATTCAAGTATTCTACTCTTTCATCAATTATTGTTTTGGATATGCTTATTCTACTCTTAATTCTACCATATATAATTATACTATTATAAATCATCTAAGTAATTTCCTTACAACAACATGCTTAAGACTATAGGGAATATATGCATGCATAATGGAGCCTTTATGACATATCTAATAAATTGTCAATGGTAATCAATAACCATTCATTCCTAGCATCCTAAAAATCTCAAATTGGACCCTTACTAGTAAAGATTCCAAAACCAATTTATTTAATTAAGTAAATCAGTTGCTCTCTCTTGAATTAGCCTTCCAAGCTTAAGTAACACCCTTATACATTCAAGGACTTAATTTCCTAAGCATATTATGGTGATATTTTTATTAAAATAAACAACATATGTTGAGTATTCACTTTAATTCCAATAGTGGACCTTTATCTCATTGACTACTATTGACCTACCCATACAAGCCAACTAGAGATCAAGTGAAATCTATATTAATGCAACCTAATTTTGGAAGGAGCTGACTTCAACCAAGACCATGGAGATTATAATATTATGGTCATGGAATATTTAAAATCCAATAGAGTTATACGGTAATCTAGTGCCATTTAGCAACTCAAAATTACTATCAAAATCCTTCTCCTACCAATCATAGCTAGGCAACAAGTTCACTATCAACAAAATACAATTCAACTCTAATATACATCAATATTTTCTTATTTGAGTAGCACTTTACAGAAAATTCTTAGAGCATGAGATTTGATACCAAGTAAAATGGACTAAATTTTTTTCTTTTTTAAAATTAATCTTGGTGAGAGGATCTTGATGTTATAATTTGAATGTCATAGAAGTGGACCAATAATTTTAATTCATGTTACAAGATGAAAGATAAAACTTCCTTAACCAAATATACCAATTTGAATATGCTCTTTCTCAAAATGAGTATAATATTTTTTATTGACTTAATAAACTAAGTCTAAGATAATATGTTATCCATAGACGTAACTTGAGTTTACAACTTACTCCACCTATTTTCATTTCCCTTACTCACATTTATTTATAGGGCTAGATGGAGTTTCATTAGAAGTTTAGTAACAAGAAAAATTACTTAAATAGTATCCCTAATTCATAACCATCATACTAACTTTCCTTTATTTATAAGATGAATCAACCCTTAATGGACTATTTCAGATAATTTTGAATTATGTCCCTAAATTGGATGGGAGATAATCAATGAAAATGAATATTTTTTGGTTTTTGAACAAGTTTCACATAGAGAGTATGGTAATAATTTATATATATTCCCCATTTATTATATTAGAGATAATTTAGAATTATAAAATTTTGAATAATGTAGGTGTATTGTTGATATTTTTTTTTAGTTGGACTATAGATAAGTCTAAATTATCTAAAATACTCCCTCTTAGGTTGACCATAAAAGTGTAAACATGGTTTCTATTACACATAATCATGGAAGAATCAAATATATACCATAAGATCTTCGTAATAAGCAATATCCTCTTATTTGATACTAAGGGATGGTAGCAGTGCTATTTAAACTTTTATAAGTAAATACAAGTATGGGTGTCATATCTAAGACTCTAATAAAGAAAATACAATTCTCATATTTTATTAGCAATGATCTTTGACCATAACCTTGAAGTTAATTAAGTCAGCCAAAAACATACCTTACGAGGCTCAAAAGAGTGACAAAATATCATAAGTTATTATATTTATTCACCATACATAAATAGGTTTAACCTTTATATCCTAATAAGACCCCACAGGTTTATATTGAGTTTGATAGTACCACAATTGAATTTTTTATAATATATACCAAAATACATAGTTAATTCAATACCCAAAGATCCATTATAATAATTGTTATGCTACCATTTGATTTCATACATAGGGAAATCTTCATTCAAGGTGATTAGAGGCAAATAGGTCAATCAAGAGGCTACCACCCAAAAAAATCATCTAAAGAGTTAATTAAAAACAATCTCATCCTAAAATAAAACATGGCAAAATCTAGGTCAACACATAGCTGGCAAGTCATCCCATTTATAAAAATAATTTAACATAACCACTTAAATTGTATCATGGTAATTTTATATATTTAGAGTTGTGACAGCTAAATAATTTAGAAGAATAATCATAAAAATAGATTCATACCAATTGAATACTTACAAATTTTAGCAAATAAAGAAATATCTTTCCCATAAGTCACTTTTTACTCAATTAGATACAACTGTTAGTGAACACTTTTACCATTAGCATTCATATGTAAGGATACCATCCAACTCAAATATAATCAATTATCAAACTAGTGCTTTATGTTTTTCCTTATAACTCTATTGCCATAGGGATCAAATAAAAATAAAACTACTTTCAACATTCTATTCAAAATAATAAGGAGATTAAATTCCTTATCTTAGTGTAATGATGCTAAATGGCCAAACTAAGCTTGTTTACTAAATGCCAAAGGAGGAATCTAAAGGAAAATATCTAGCACAACCTTACAGGCGCGTTGAAAATCAATGTGATTATCACACTCAAAAAATATATACTTTTATTAGTACGAATCCATTTAGTTATCATACTCAAATAATATATATACTTTTATTAGTACAAAGCCATTTAACTTCTCATGGATGAGATACTTATACAAGGAAGATAATCCAATATGGACTAAGGGAGACTCAAGATTGTCAATTCCTAGTTCTAAATAGGTGGGTTGATGAAGTCCTAAGGTTCATAAAACTTCATTACTTAAGGTTGTTTAAATCACATGTGACCATTTTACAAAGAGTTCAAATATAAATTAGAAAAAAGTGATTACCCAACGAACAAG
Source organism: Torreya grandis (assembly GCA_037957365.1). Lineage (NCBI taxonomy): Eukaryota > Viridiplantae > Streptophyta > Pinopsida > Cupressales > Taxaceae > Torreya > Torreya grandis. The sequence continues at coordinate 534,335 of JARHVA010004448.1, read as the reverse complement.
TTGATCAATAAAAGTGTATCACAAGCCATACAATTCACTTGTTCTTTCTTTAAGAGTGCTTACTTAATAATGAAATCATGGAATATTTCCTTAAATATCAATTAATCTAATGTATAAGTCATGGAAGATACCAAGAGAGCTTATACCAAAAACATTGTATTAAGGTAAGGAGGAAAAGTATAATTTCTAGCTTGCATATTTTTCTAATCATGACAATTTGCCTTTTTAGCAAGAAAAATAACTTATTCTTACCCACTTATATTATTTGGCCATTAACTAGTCTCTATGGATACAATCAAATAAGAGCCCCTTTTTAGCTCATTGTCACTTCTCATGACAATTTTATATGGTCTACTTAGTAGATTATCTAAAGAAGTAATACAAAAATCTTCAAAATTTAATCTTACCATATTATTATAGTATTAATAAACCAATAATAACCAAGAGAAATTAATCATAAATAAGACAATAATTGGTTGTATGTAAAATCAATTATATTGGTCATGTAACATCAATGCTTTACTAGTGAAAAGAGAGGAGGATTAATAATCAATGATAACTCTATTCCCTCGACCTCCTATAAACACTTATTTGAAACCATATGCTTCACAAACCAAATGATATTATCCACACTTAGAAGCATTACAGGTTTATTCAAGTAAGGGTTATTAACTTAGGTATATATACACATAGTTAAATATACTTGACTATCACCTCAAATAGTTCATCCAAATTATGTATATTGCACAACACTCTCATATTTATATGCCACAAGTAAAACATGAACAAATAGAACAATGCCTAAAGGTAGTTTATCTATGTACATCAAACATGAGGGATGATATCCTTTTATAGCTTACTAACTTTTCACAATAGACTACACTAATTGAGCCATGAATTCCCCCAAAATCAGACCCAATGGGAATATCAAGCTTTCATATAATAAGATACCAATAAACTTTATAGACTTCACACAATTAGGGATTGATACAAAATACAAGTTGTATTTTATTTATTTTTCTAGCAAGATCAGAGGGAAATACACAACATTATTTATTTGTGTTGCTTAATATTATAATTTTTTACCCAATTTATTCTTTGAGACAATTTTACTAATATTCATAATCATCTATGAAAGTAATAGAACTCAGATTTTAAATCACAAGAAATCTTGTCAACTCATATTTTAAAATCAAATGAATACCCAATTTGTATTGTGCTCAACTACAAAGAAACTTTGTAATTTCTTACATTTCAACATAGGCCAAACTCCCAAACAACCCATATTTTTATTATAAATAAAAACTCAATACGTAAATTCATGTGGGTTACATGTTATTCCCAGCCAAGCATAAAATAACAAAAGGAATATTTTCTAGGCCATTTATCAGGGTTCTAAATTAGGTTAATAACCAAGATTTTGAATAAAATAAACCCTCTTTTTTGCATACAACTTTTAAGTGAAAATTTCATAAATTAGTCAAATCCCAAATGACCATAGATAAAACCCCATTTTTTAACCTTTCTTTCCTATAGAAATGAAGTAATAAATTGATTTTAAAATCAAGAGAAGGGATTATAGGTTCATCAAGAATTCTTTTGACATCTTCATAAACCTGTAATGTATTTCTAATAATTTACATGTATGCTTAAAAGGTAAAAATTATAGCAAACAACAATTTATTCCCAGAATGCATGATTAATTATCATGCTAAACTCTTAAATAGGGAAGGGTAAATTACCTAAAAAATTATGCCTTTGACTGCAATCAGATCATTTATTTTCCTTCTAAGTAACTACCAATGGCCCCTAGAATAATGATAAGCTGAAACTAGGTCACATATTCCCATAAGGAATAGCATGATAACCAAGATCATTTATAAAATGCTTCTAAAATCCTTCCCTACTACCATAAATCTCCTCATCCCTAAATTGCATCATTGACAGCTCCCCAAATAGCACCATTTGAAGGCCCCAAATGCATACAAAACCAATTAAGAGTTGAATAATAATGTAACATTATGGTTTATCATTATTGGCCAATATTTGAATTAAAATGGCTTATCCAAAGTGAATATATCTCTTAAGTATTCTAGGATAACAAGATATAATAGGGATCGTAACCTAATGGTGTTCCCTTAATAGGTCCCTCATCAAAAACCTAGCTGACAAAACAAAACATACAAGAAACCTGGTAGAGCTTGGCCATGACATGTCAAACATAGAAAGTACATAACAAAATATGATCTTTTTACCAATACAAAATATTTATAATAAATATCAGTAGTAAAGTGTCATCAATGCAATATTTTGTAAAGTGTCAATGATGGTTTTAACTGAAACATTAAAATATTATTTAAATGATCACTAATCCCTCACTCTAAAGTGTAAGCGGAGAACCAATGATAAAAAATGATCATAGGTTAAATTGTCTTAGCATTGTAATTTATAATATAATCCTTAAATCAATTTATAGTGTAAGAGAAATTAGATGATGATATTCATATCAGCATGGCCTACTAATATGTGTGGATGCAGTAAAAAATTCTAAACAATAATCAAATCATAAACTAAACTTGAGTGACATCAAACAAGATAACTATAATCCCCTTTAAAAAGTGTAAACATGCCACCAATAAGTATGTATTAGATATATGTATACATATTATGAATCATTATAAATAGATTGTTTTGCTTAAGTGAAACAAGCATGCACAAATAACTAAAAACCATTGACAGACACTTAGCATAAAAACTTAGTTAAGGAATCAACATAACCTATTTAATTAGGTCAATACTTCCTCCTTAAAAGGGCTAAAACTATGATGTGACACAACTTTATAGGATTGATAGGATATTAAATAAAATTTTATAATGGTTTATATGAGATATAAAAACATATTACCTCTTTTTATAATAATTTATTATATAAAACCATATTACCTCTTTTCAGAAGAAAGCTAAAAAAATTTAATGGTAAAAAAATTATGAGAAAGCCTTTCAACTCTTGGAATAAATGTTATGTTTATATCCAATCCTTAAGGTAAATGATCCAAATTTTAATTTTATAATGATTGTTGATGATTATGGGGAGTTTATAGGCTAATTATTGATGAAATATTAAAAGGTGGTGGCTTGAGTCATGTAAACTAATGAGCTATGTGTTTAATTATGCAACTCATGATCTATAACTTGCAATAGGTTTTGATGCACTATGAATGTGGAGGTATTTCCTTTAGTTAAATCCATTTGAGTTGAATAATTAACACTAATAGCTAAAAAAAATATTTACCTAACCTAACTTAAACACATGGAAAAGATGATACAAAAATTAGCTCTAAGTGGGAAAATGGAAATGGGAATGGATCTATGCAAAGAATATTTTGCAACCCTGAGGTAGATTAGATTAAGCAAGAACAAGATGAAGATAAGTAAAATGGATCAGTGTGGGACCCTCACTACTTAGATGACTTGAGAAAAGGTAAAAATGACTAGGAAACAAGAATAATTGGTGGAAATTTCAAAATAAATAATACTCCAAGAATGTGGGCACACAAATGCTTAGGTAGAGTGAATCAAAACCCTTTAGAGGCTATATTTTTGGAACTAGTTAAGGATGAGAGTGTTTTCCAATTGAATATTCCTAACAAAGCTATGGAAAGATCATTTTATAAGATGGAAAACTCACTAATAGGAAATGTGGGAACAAGACCAAATATTGATGTGTTTAGAAGTTAGGATGAAAGAAAGTGGAAACTAAAGGGCCATATTGAAATATATACTAAGATCAAAATAATTTTTATGATCTATTTTTATAATCAAGAATTTTGATCCAAAAAATTTGTAGGTGGATTGAATTTCTTAGGGAAAGTAGGAAATATATTAATGAAGTGTAAGTATGGATTTGATATAGAAAAAGGAAATATAATCTTCCTCCCTATCTCAGTTAGATTACCAAGTATACCACTATAAAACTAGGAGAAAAAACAATTATGGGGATAGCCAATCATTTTGAGCAAATTACAACCTTTTATGCTTTCATTAAGGCTAATAAAAGGTTAATCTATGTTACGTTTTATGTGAATAAAGAACAAAGGATGTAGATAAAAAGAGATTTACCTAGGTGGACAGAGATTTACCATTTACTATTAAGCTCTCCTCAAAGTATGGGGATACAAGATACTAAATATAATAACTCTTCATTATAATGATATAACTTATTTTAAAATAGGACATGTAAATGAAGCCTTCATGGTTATAAATAAAGAAAAATGATATGGATAAAAAGAAAATATTATTCAGATATAAAGTCAGAGTAATGAATAAGGGATGACTTTGAATGATAAGAAGAAAGATCCAAAGCATAAAGAGATAATGGATAATGTTGAAAATGATAGTTAGATAAAATAATAGAAGATAAAAACACCACCAAAGGTTAGTAAGCTCAAAAATAAGAACCATATGTTGAATCACAAAAAGATCTTTTTAAAAAGGAGGGGGTAGAAGATTATAAATTAGAGATATCAAAATACTTGGAGGTATGAAACATCCTATATAAAGGTAATAATGATAATACCATTGATATATTTTTTTAATTAATAGATATTAATTCAAATTTAGGAATGGATAGTTAAATAAAGATCCAAAAAATAGATATTTTTAGAAAATTAGATTTAGATAGTGAGATTGTGAAAATGTGTAAGAAGAGGTCCTTTGCTCCTTTGATAACTCAATGGATTTACAAATGAATAATTATCCCTTGGATATGAAGACAAATTTGTATTTTTATTGTGTAAACTTTAACAAGATATGGAAAAAAATATTGATTTAGAAATAGAATCTAAAAGGGGAGGACCCAATCATGAGGTTTGAAACAAAGAAACAACCAAAAAGTATAAAATGGGAATCAGTGTATTTTATAGCTAATTGGGTCTAAGGGTACATCTAAATTTCATAAATGAAGATTATCTCATTGAATATTAGAGGGTTGAATAGTCCAAATAAGCATAAAGTTATAATATATATATATATATATATATATATATAATCATAAAAATCATTTTATATCTATTATAGAAACCAAGATGTTAAATCATACATTACTTGCAACTAAAACAAAAGTTAGAATAATTTTTTTTAGTGGCAATTTAGTTGGAGACTCAAGAGGCATATATATGATTCAGGATCTTCAAGTTTCTAAAGGGGATATTTTTATCAGTAGTACTCACCATTTAGCTATTTTTTTCATAAATAAACAAGATAACTCAATTTGGATATTATCTAACATATATGCTAAAAAAAGTATACTAGAATAATGGATCTTTGGAATAATTTATTATAATTCAGATAATTTTTTAAATATTTTGAATGGATGTTGTTTGGGGATTTTAATACTCCTCTATCTCCCTTGAAAAATAAAAGGGGAATTTAGGAATTTATAAAAAGTATGGAGGACCTAGCTTACTTCATATCTGACTATGGTCTCATATATATTAAGTTAAGAGGATCATGATTTACTTAGACAAATAAAACAATTGAAGATAAACACATACATGCTAAATTATAAAGGTTTTTAATTTCTATTAATTGGCTCATGCAACAAAACTAGTGTCTTTTTTCCTTACCAAGAATCGTTATGATCATAATATTCTTATTTTGAACCTTTTAAATAAATCTAAAATGTCATTTATATTTAAAAATATGTGGCTTCAACACCTATGTTTGGAGGATAAAATAAAATAATGGTGGAATTTGGATATTATAAGGACAACCAGGCTTAGACTTGTTTAAAATGAAGCATGTAAGGACCAACCTCAAAAAATGGAAATGGTATAATTTTGGTAATATATTTAAACAAAATAAAAATATTTTAGAGGATTTAATTGAAATATAAAAGTAGTTTAAACTAAATGGAATGAATAATATACCTTCATAAAATAAAAATTACTTATAAGTGAACTTATATTATATATTGGTAAAAGAGGCAACTTTTGGAGATAAAATTCAAGAGCATTATTGTTGACTGAGGGTGATAGAAACACTACATTTCTCCACATATCTAATCTTATACATATAAGTCACTAAAAGATCAAGGAGATAAATAGAGAGGATGGTAATTTATTTTAAAATATTTTTTATATCAAGGAAGAGGTAGTCCTTTTATTTAATAATATTATTCATGTAAGGTAACTTGTAACACCAAAGTTGAAAAGTCGACCCTAGATTCCGAACCTTTGATTCTTAACCAAACTAAAATGAATACTCTTTAAGGACCCTTATATCCATGAATAAGTTAAAGTTTCTACTTTATCTATGGAACTTGATAAAGAAACAAGTCCAAAAAGATTTCTTACATCATTCTTTTAGTAATTCTAGGAAATCATTCAAGCGAACGTATTTATAGCAATTGATGTATTTCTCACATTAGGAAAAATTCCTACAAAAATTAATAATAATTTATTGGTCTTGATTCATAATAAAAATGAGTCAAATGTTTTAAATACATTAGACTAATAAGCCTTTTTAATACTCTTTATAATATCTTCACTAAAATCATTTCAATAAGGATACAACCTATGTTATCTACAATTTTTTTGTAGAATCAATAAAGATTCATCCAAAATAGACAGATTCAAGATGATAATATCATAGTGCATGAATTCCTTCATGATTTGTAAAAAGTGTAAAAATGAGGTATGATACTAAAAATCTAATATTAAAAAATCATATGATAGAGTTCCATGGAGTTTCATTGACAAGATTCTAGAAAAAATTAAATTCAAGTTTAAATTTAGAAACTTGGTTAATTTTTGTATTTTAACTCCTATGTTTTTTCATGATTAAAGAATATTCTGAGGGATTATTTGATTTTTAAAGAGGAATATGTCAAGTATATCCTTTATCTCCTTATCTATTTATCATAGTAATTGAAGCCTTGGGTGTAAGTTTCTCTATCACTCTATGTGTGGGTAAAATCAAAGGAATTAAATCAACTTTATAATTAGACCAAGTTTCTTATCAATAACTTTTTAATGACACTCTTATTATGGGAGAAGAATAAATTTAGGAAGCTAAATATATTAAAGTATATATTTAAATATTATGAAGATGTTTTCGAACAAATGATCCTGATAAAATATCTCTTTATTTTAGTAATACCTCCATTCAAAGACAATGTAAAATTACTATAATTATTGATGTAAAATCAAATATTTTGACTTACCCTACATAAGTATGCCATTTTTCATGGGAAAAAATAATTATATTATTTATAATCCACTCATTAATATATTTTAAATCAAAATTTATATATGGAAAGGCTACATCCTCAACCAGACCAAGAAGCTCTAATTACTAAAAAGTACACTTAAAAGTATTCCAAATTACCTAATGTCAATTTTTAAGATGTCTAGTTAAATTTTAGATGAAATTTAATAAATTATAATAATATTTATTTGGAATAGTAATGGATAAAAAAATGGATTGGATTTAGTGGCATGGGACAAAGTTTATTTGCAAAACAAATGGTGGTTTAAGGATTCATAACATAAAACTAATGAACAAATGCATTATTTCCAAGAAAGGATGGATATTTTTAAAAGAGAATCATTAATGTAAATAGATACTTAAGGAAAAATAATTTGAAATACTGGAGGTAGAGATGTTTATTTTTGTTGAATCTTTTCGAGTTGGCTCTCATTTCTAGAATTTTTAGTGGATAGCCAAAAACATATTTGGAAAGGGATAAAATGGAATGTGGGATTAGGATAATGTGCTCTATTTTAAGGTGATATTTGTATAATTGAATATTTTATAGGAAAATCATCCCTTTTTATGAAATTATCTTCTAAATGAGGAGGGAAATAGGAGAAGAGTGGTTGATTATATTGAAGAGTCCCATTTAAGCAACTTTCAGAGAACAATATCTCTAAACTCTATTTTTTAAGAGGATGTTTATATTGTGTCAAAATTTAATGCTCTCATTAAATTATTTCACATCATTTGGTTAGAAATATAAGACAAATTAATATGGTCCAATTCTAGGTATGTATTGTATAGTGTGAAATTTGGTTATGGGATAGTTCTCAATGTTAACCTGAATGGTTTTCCTTGGCACAAAATTTGGGAAAAAGATTTGATCCCACACATATTTTTTTTTATTTTGGGTTTAAATCCAAAATAATATCCTAATTATTTATAATTGAATAAAAATATAGTCACAATTTCTGAATAGATGTTTGTTATGTGAAAAACATGTGGAATCAATGTACCAATTATTTCTAAACTACCCCTATGCCTACCAGATTTTAAGAATAATTATTTAAAAATTTGAAGTGTATTGGGTATAACCAACATCTATTTTAGATATTTTTATTCAATGGTTTCCTCCCTTTAGCATTGAAAGTAACAAGAATCTATGGAATCTTGAACTTCTTCATATTTTATGGGGCATTTGGTGGGAAAAGAAACTTCTATTTTTTTTAGAAACTAATAAAAGTGTAGATAGAGTGGATTTGAGAATTATAAATGCCATCATATAAAATTTATCATAAATTAAATTTAATAAGAAGAAGATTAGAGAATTTGAAATCAAAATAACTACTAATTAGAAACTTGAAAATGAAGTAAATATAAAGGCAAATCAAAGGAAGATAGAAAGAAAACAAGTAAAATGGTCTTATCCATCATCATGATGGTTCAAAATGAATTTTTATGGAGCTTCCAAAGGTAACTCAATCATGGTATGAGGAGGTGTAATAATAAAAAATAATAGGCAAGAGTTATTGGTAATATATGCTAGAAATCTTGGAGTATAGACAAATCATTTGGTAGAAACAAAAGTTGCCTTGTGAGGTATTCAAGTGGGAAAAAATATGAATGAAATTAATATTATTATCAAAGGATATTCTCTAAATATTATCAACTATCTATCTATAAAACATTCTCTGAGCTAAATTATGAACAATCTTATGTTAGATGCCTTAAGTATTCTATAATATTTTGAAGAGGTTTTAATAGGCCATGTGTATAGAGAATGTAATAGAGTGGCAAATTGGTTTTAAAACAAAGGAGTCTTCAATGTCAAATTTTATAAATGGAATGATATACATGAGCTTCCTAATGAGGTCGTATAACTAATTCAATATGATAAATTCAAATTATTTTTTATAAATTTTGAAAGGTGAGATTATTGAGCATATGGATTAATTTCTTGGGGAAAAAATTTAGGATAGATGTTATCACATGGAGAAAGTTTTATAAATCTAAATTTAAATTTGAGTATTATAATAAAGCAAACCTCTATAATACACTTTCATTTAATTTAATGAATCTAGAGATCAAGATAATTGATAATGCTAATAATTGGCATAAGGAGATATCTATAATGTAGATCTTTGAAATAATTTTTACATGTGTGAATCTAGTTTTGATCCTATCAATCATTTAGGATTAAGCGATGACACCCTAAAATTACTAATTTTCAAATGTGTAAGCTCAAGTGATCATTAAAAGTTTTTAATAAGTTTAGGAAATATCTTGTATAGATATTTTGCAATCACCAAAATAAGGGAGAACATGGGTGAAGAGATTAGTAGATTGGTATTAATCAGAAATAGTTTGTCAACTATATGGGGATATAGATGTAGATTAGTACTCTAGCTCCATAATATGTAGGGCCACAATTTGGAGAATTTTGAAATAGGGGGCTTGACAAATTTCATTAAAAGCATAATGGGGTATGATCCTCATCTATCAATGGATTTTTCCAAGGTTTGAATGTTTGTGAGGTTACTGTTAGATATATCTTCTTCTCAATTTCATAGGAAATCATTGCTCAATTCACTAGTTTTAGCATGGATGGTAAAACAAATTACAAGACAAAAGGAGAAAAAATAAGTATTGGTCTTCTGGTCAGGAAATTTTAAATTTGTTGAATCCCAAGGATGGTACTTTAGAGATTTAATTCCTAAGTCATGAAATGAGGTTGTCAATTAAATACTGAGGTATGTTACATTAGAGTGGAGATTCATATGTGTTATGTCTTATCATTCCACTTTATTTAATCATTCTATACATAAAATGTTCATAAGCATTCCTTTAATATACTTATGTCTTTTACGAATTTAGTTATTGATGTTAGTCATGAGAAATTATTGCTTCCTCTACATCAAGCTATAATATATATTATTTTCCATCATGTCAAAGCACAAGCCTATGGCCAAAACCCTAACCCAAAAATTAGGTTCATTGAAAATAGGCCTTTGAAATATTATTAATCCTTCTACTATTGATGAGTGTAATACATAAAAAAAAGATTAAAACTTATAAATATTTCACTATTGTTATCTCCCACAAAGGCAATAATGTTGGTAAAAAGTGTAACAAGGGGAGTTGATCTAAAAAGTCTACTTAGATCTCAACTAGAAATTTAATTGCCTAGTGTTTCATTCAAAATGGGTCTTTACATAAATACCCTATAGAAATAAAACCTTACATGTATTAATGTAATATTTAGTTAGATACAAGAAATGTAATACAACATTTTTAATAAATTCATTTAATAATGTGCAATAAATATAGAAATGATTATAAAACTATGTGGTTATGGGTTATAAGAAAGCATAAATTATTTATTGTTTGGTTATGAACTATCATTGTTGTTTAGCTTCCTTCCAATCATGTAACTTGGTTGTGTTTTATTTTTTTATTATATTTTAGTGTTTTTATTTCCTAGAAACTAATGTCAAAATCTAACCAATAACATTGACGTTAGTGTCCTCCTATGGATATTTCTATCTTGCCTAAAATATATACTCTTTTATGGATCTAAAAAATTGAGATTTTCTAGTTTTTTCATCCCCTTGTGTATGTTTTATATGGATTGCACATAAATACTCTATATGTTTGTATATATCTCAAACCCTAAATCTTCACCTTAGGTTGTGTCACCTTGATAAACATGGGTTAATGGGCTCATGAATTTTATCTGACCTTAATGACCTCTCTATCAATGAACATTGTCTACATAGCCAATACTCTGAAGAGGGCCTCATATGTATGTAGTTCTCCTCTATGTGTTGGATTGTGTGTAAACAATTGTGTAGAATGATATATACAAGTTCATGTAGTGATATATATTATAAATTGATAAATACTACTCATGGTATATTATTTAAATGCTTCAAAACTATAGTATGACTACTTCTATGACTAGTATAGAAATAGGGAATGATGTGGAAATATAACTCAGTTGTGCAATTGATTGAATGAGATTGAATAGATGATTTCTTGGTAATTTTCCTAAATGAATAATGAGTTGGATTTAACTTGTACTTATACCACTTATTTTAAAATTTTCCTCACAAAAGGGTTAATAAAACATAATAGGCAAACCCATACATATCAAAATATTTGAAAATGTGAGTATTTAGAAGGAATGGACACTTGAATTAGACAACGAACAATAGCATAAATGATATTGTCCAATTCTAAATGTAATTTTCTAAGAACAAATAAGGTTCTTAGATCTCTATAATTTATAGTGAATGATATATATCATAGTTTAATTGTACTTTAGGCTACATGTGATCTAGATAATCAGAATAACATGGTCAAACTATAAGATAAACATTTAGTCCTAATGAGATGGTGAATGCAAGCTTATTGGTTGGAAGGAAGGACAATAACTAAAATGTAGATACCTAAGTGATATTTTTCAAGTGTACAATACTATTTTATCATATAAATATATATTTAATCATCTACATTTCCTTGCATTTATAATAGTAATGCATAAGGATGAAATTACTAGTTTAAAGAAAAAAATATTATGAAGTGTACAAGATACTTTGATTTGCTTGAGTCATGTTTGAATTTGTTGTGTGTAAATGACTTGCATCTAATACCATGTTATAGGTGTAATTAGTGCATATAATCTAAAAATAAATAATTAAAATTTGCTTGAAAGAAAAGAGAGAAAAGAAGGACTACACCATGTGTCTATGTAACCATTTTGCCTCTTACTATTTGCTTTGATTATGATGCTTTCTAACTAAAGCATTGTAGATATGTTCATAAATAAACCTTGAATATGTGAAGAGGGGAATTTGAGGGTGATTATGCCCTTAATATAGTGTAAGGAGTGAGTTTTGTTAAGTTTATTGAGAGCTCAGAATCTCAATCACACACCTCTAGTATATCATAATCTAGCTAATCTTTTCTGATTCAAATGGTATAGCCATATCAAATAGTAATAATAGAAAATAGTTCCAAGTCCATCAAGGTCACTAAATCTTAATCACACTAACCAAATAAGCCAATTTTTACAATAGATAAAATTTCAAATAATGCATCTTGGTAGATTTGGTGCATGAATATTGGTATAATGTGAATAATGTATCTATGATTTAGTGCATTTGCATGGCATATGCATTTTAAATGCATCTCAAGATAAAATATCTATAAAAATGTAACTTTTATTTTGTATAATATGTATTATAAATATGAAATAATCTATCATAAATCTATTATAAATGTATAGAATTTTATCCCATGTATATATCTGAATAACATAAATTGAATCAAATTCTACCAATTTTGTCAACTATATGTATTGGAATAATGTCTCTATGAGATGACCCCACTGATATGCCCCCCATTTTGAGGTAAGGGGAATGGAAAATTGATATTTACCTTATATAAAAAATAATTATTATTATTTTTTATCTGTATGAATCATGTATTAAAACAAGATACATTAGTATCATGTCGAAGTAGATATGTCAATGAAGCTTGTAGTATACATACATAATAAAGCCTAATATGCATGATGTATATCATGGCAATGTAAAAAAGATAACAATATCAACAAACAATCAAACACACACACATGAGTACCCACCTGTCATGCAAAGAGAAGTCTAAGGAGATTGAAAGCAATAGGCATGTTTAAGTATCACACACCTAAGGGGAGAACATATGCAAATTTACACACAATAAATAAACATGCAAGGTTCATGTAACTATGGCCAAAAAACAAGGAACATATTCAAATGTTTCATAAGTAAGATAAAGAAGAAAATTATTAGTACACTCAAGTAAGCCATATGAAGAGATGAAGTAAATAAAATAGAATCATCAAGAATAAACATGCAATACTAGTCCCTACATACACATGTTAGAAAAATGCCATGTAGAATAACATATCAAGTACATTGTGTAAGATAACAACATGATTTTAGGCATGTGTAAATGTCAGTATATAAGCTCAATATGATGTTAAAAATTATCATAAAATAATAGAACTAGTATCAATCATGATCAAATAGAATCAAGATTCTCCCAACATAGTGTGTCACAAGGGAAGAGGAAAGGTCCAACATTTACATGCTTATGTATCATGGATCTAATGTATGCTTGTATCACATTCAAGTACCCATGAAAAATATGTGTGTATAGAAAATTATATACTATCTACTAATGTAAAGTAAACAACATATGCAAAATCAAATAAACATGTGAAATGTTAAATATTTTTTGTTTTATTTATTTATTTGAATGATTTTGTATTCTATTGAATTTTTTTTTTTAATTTTTTTTATTTTTTGTTTTTTTTTTAATTTTTAGGACAGTGTTAGTTGATGATTCCATATAATGGATGCTTAGAAGGTTCTCTATACTCTAAATAAACTATCATGTTTCCAATGATCATTTATATGTGTTAAATATAGAGTTAAAGAATATGTGATACTTTGTATATTCCTCATAGGAATTTATGATATTTTTAAGTGTAGTTATAAATAGAACTTATTTATTTGATTTTAGAGTGTTTTAAAATGCACAATCTATCTAATTATCTCAAGCAGATGACAAATATCTATGAGAAGTGGCAAATGAATAAGATTTCTTGAAAAAAATGTGCCATATGTATGCTTAATAGAATTAAAAAGTGTATTAGGTTATTTTTATAAGATTTTATTTGTTATATGTATGCAATGGGAAATACAATAGATCTATAGATCAATCCTAGCTTTGAGAAGATAGATCCTACTTACCCTTCTAATTTGGGATACATTGGATAATCAAGGTCATTACTAATATATATTCATTATACCTAGCCAAGATATCTCTTATCACAATAATATCACTAGGGAGGGTTCCAAAGCCTTTAGTCAATCAAAACTATGTAATAACCCTAACTAGGTCCTATGTTTTCATATTCACTAAACCAATAACAAGTAAATCAAAATCTAATATAGTTCTCACCAAAGCTTGTGGCACAACATGGGGGTTAGTAGATAATAAAAGTAAATATGCATAAGAGAATCTTAATTAAGATATGTATAGGTAAAACCCTAATGCATAGAGAGAGAAATATTATTCAAAAACTATTACTTATGTTACATTTATCTACTAAAGAGAGGACCACAGTTAGAGATACTTACCTAGAATATGAACCTATCGAGACACAATCTCTCCCTTGGCCAAAGGTGTTTTACAAGAGGTTGTTTTGGTTTGTAAAGATCACTAAGAAAGGCCAAAGCATCCAAGAGTTATCCACAAGACTAGATTCTTCTCCAAGTAGAAAACCTAAGCTAAGATTCTTCAATTAAAATGGTGGAAGATCATATTGTAAATAAGTGAAAATGAATAATTAACTCTTGTTTTCTCTCTAAGAATGGTGAAATGGATGTATTTATATAGACAAATCTAACCCAAAACACTTCCAAAAGTTTTGGCTGACAAGGTCAACCTAATCAACCTAGTATTGAAATTAACAAAAAATAACTAGATAATGAATTATGCCAACCATGGCCAACTTAGTTCTTAGTAAGCTTTTGTAAATAATAATACAGGGTTGATGTGGCTGACATAGTCATGTAGAACTACCAAAAAAGGGTTTAGGTTATGTAAAGGGATAATGAAGGTGGTAAATGACTAAATGAGACTAAAAATAGAAGGAAACACTTAGGAGAATTTTATTAGGAGCCTGTTGAATTAATAACAAGTGGTTATAAGGGACAATAATCATGTGAAGCACCAATGGTCTACCCACCCTTTTCTCAGTACACCCCTTAGGGCATGTACTCAAGAGAGATTGAGACTTAATGGGTTCATGCAAGATAGAAAGCATCAATAATTGATAAATTATATATATATATATATATATATATATATATATATATGCCACACTCAAAGCTCATCATGTGTCACTCAAGTGTAATAGGGGATGGTTCTTCGAGAAAAGACCATAGTAACACATAATGTTGAGGCTAAAAAAAGTTATAATATTTTTAATTAAAAATAATTGAAAGGAAAATAATAGAAAAGTAAATGTAATACATACCTTGACTTACTTTTATCTTTGTATGGTTGTTTATTGTGTTTGTAGTTTTGATCATGGAGGGTGTAGAGACTATTTTTGACAAATTTAAAGATGCAAAAATAAAGATCAAAAACTAAAATATGTATAAAATCCAAGATAACTAGTGTTATGTAGATGGTACACACTTGTAAATTTGGCAAGATGGAGTGACAAGTATTATGTTGGATCAAATTATCAAGATAAAATTTAGATTAAATTGAATAACTAAAAATCCAAGGCTACTAAAGACTGAAAAGTCAAACAAATAAACCTTAAGTAATAAAGGCAAATTCACTAAATCAAACAAAGGATACATGTCAAATGGATGGTAATAAAACATCAATGTGAAAGCAGTAACAATCCTTACTTAAACAAAGATGGGGAAAAAATGGTAAAATAACATTGATGAGTGAGCAATTATGATCCTTTCTCAATCATTAATTGAAAAAGGTGCATAAAAAGGGGAAACAACATTGGTGAGTGAGAAGTAATAAGCCAACCTCGCTCAATAATGAAAAAAGTACATGAAATTAGAAATAGACTCAAGTGTTCACAAAAAATGGTGGTACAATAATGATAAATGGTAAAAATAAATCAAGGCATATCTAAACATTTAGAGTCATGATGTAAGAAACTAATCCATAGTCACTCAAACATGTTGTTTTTCTCTAAGTATAGATAAAATTAAAACAAAGTAGTGATAACACGTTTTTAATTTGTGAATAAGAAGGAAGTATAAAACAAGGGAAAATAGATTTGGAATCACATGTGCCTATGAAGGGTGAAAATGAAATATATGGAGGGGATAATGAATGAAAAACCAAGGTAGAAGAACTCTTTATCAAAGTCAAGACACTCAAATTATGTTTATCAAAATAAGAGGATTGTTGACCTTAAGCTGAATAACTTCTCCTAACCACACAAGTCTTATTTTAATGAATGAAGTATATAGATCATCCCATGAAGGTTATATGTATGAAAATTAAAATATACTTATCTTCTCATACATGTTCCCCATTATTTAGGACCATTTATAGAGATTTAGTATGCTACGAAGATTGAGTACTTGTATGAGAAAGTAGGTATCACTATAGAGTTTATTGAATTCTCCTATTTCAATTTACTAGCCTATCACACCCTAATGGACCTCGACTCTAGTGTGAGGCCAAATATGGAGTTTGAGTTTGATTAGACATAAGAGATGTGCTTTTAATCATGTCTTTTGGTGTGATTTTGACTTTTAATATTTGTATGTTACCTTTTGTATATCACTACTTTTTATTTCAATTATTTAAATTTTAACTTTCTTGATGAATTTTTTTTATTCCTTCTCCATTCGGATTTGTAAAACCAAACATGGGTGCTAAAAATGACTTTCATTTGAATACTTGAGACTTGATTGTGAATAGAGAGAATTCAGAGAGCATAGTGTCTAAGAGACTCTTAAAGTTAGATGAAATAAAAGTGTTATCTTGAATTTGACCTTAGTTTATCTAATGTGGAGTGAAAGGAAATTAAATCAAGAGGAATGAAACATGAAATAATTTTAATTTCTTCAAATCAAAAAAAATGTGACAAAGGGAAAAAATGGATACAATGATAGTAATGTATGATTCTTTATCATAAGAATGAGGAAAATGTAGAAAAACATGCTAACATAGTTTGTTTTTGAAAATTTTATCTACAAAAGAAGAAAAAACTAAAGTTTGAGAGCAAAGGATTAATAACTTATAACAATTACAAAACACATTCTAGAAAAGGAATGACAAGATGGTGATTTTATGAGGAAGGCCAGGTCCTATCCATGGTCTTACACTGTAACTCATAAAAGATATACCCAAGGGGGTGTACAAAGTATGTAAAAAATAATGAGATGAGAAAAAGATAGTAGTTATGATGAAGGATAGGTCCTATCCATGGTCTTACACTGCAACTAATAAAAGATAAACTCAAGGGGTGATAAAAAGTGAAAAAATAAAGAGAAATAAATCATGAGTAATATTAGATCCTATCCATAGTTTTACAATGCAACTCTTAATAAAAAAGGAAACCAAAAGACCAAAAATAAGGACTAAGGTTTGTGAAAAGAGATAATTGATGCAGATGTTGAGACCCATGTAAGTATCTTGCAAAAAGTGTTAGATAGATAACATATATAAATTATGAAAAACAAGGGAAGGATTTAAGAAAAAGACTTCTTAAGTAATTGTGCGTTGATGGATTCTTTAAAAATATGACCTTCATTAGTTTGAAAAAGATAGTACTTAGACCAAAAAAATCTTTGAATAAATAAGGACCCTACCATTTTTGGGTATATTTAGCTTTTGTCATGAGTGTAGTCTAATTTAAGAATAAGATCACCAACATTAAATGTATGAACTTTAACTTGTTTGTTATGTTGTTTGGCAATATGATCCTTATATTGGTGATTGTGTTGTAAAGTAAAAATATGGTGTTCATCAAGGAGATCAAAAGCATGAAGGCGATCTTCATGTAACTCTTCATCGAGTATGATGCCATGAAGAGATATATGGAGAGAAGGAAGATAAACTTCTAATGAGAGGATTGATTCAGAACCATAGACTAAAGACAATGATGTTACCCTAGTGGTAGTGTGTATGCTAGTGTAATAGGCCCAAAGAGCATGATAGAGATGAAGGTGCCAATACATGCGTGTTTTAAGAATTATCTTTTAGAGAATTTTATAAAGAATTTTATTGGTGGCCTCAGCTTGGCCATTACATTGAGGATGATAAAGTGTGGATAATTTGTGATTGATTTTAAATTTAGCATAGAGTTATTTAACATCTTGGTTTTTGAAATTGCCTTCATTATTTAAAATGATAGTATGAGGGACACCAAAGTGACAAATGATTTGATTTAGGATGAATTTGGAGATGTTGATACTAGTGACATTAATAAGGGGTATATCCTCAACCCATTTGGTAAAATATTCTATGGTTGTGATTATAAAGACATGCACATCTTGAGATCAAGGTAATTTACCTATGAGATCTAATCCCCACATAGAGAATCGCTAGGGAGATTCTATGGTTTAAATATCAACTACATGTGAATGAATTAAATCATCATGAAGCTAATAAGGAGTACATTTTTTATCAAACTTGATGGCATCCTTTTTAAGAGTAAGCTAAAAGTATCTCATAGCTAAGAATTTATGGGTTGTACCATGTCTACTACATCGGCCATTGCAAATTCCCCCATGTGTTTGTTCAATAAGAGGAGGTACCTCATATTTCATAGCACATTAAAGTAAGGTAAATTTAGCATTATGATAATAGAGGATTTTGTATTGAAATACATACTTAAAATCTTATTTTTGAATTTAAGTCTTTTCATAGGAATTGAGGTTAGGAGGATAAGTTTGGTGTTCTAGAAATTGAATGATGTCTTTGTACCATGGGTTTTGTCAAATGGTGATGGCCTCAATGTGATATATAAGTGAATCATGTGTTTGAATAGAATATGGATATTTTATTATTTGGATAATAAAAGTGGGATTGGTAAGAACTTGGTTTAGATGAAAAAGAGATGTTGAATAAGGGTATCACCATTAGAATTTTGATCTTGAAGGATAGGCTCGATGGTGAAAGAAATGAAATCTTTGGTGAGGGTAGTTATGATTTGATGATAAGAAATGAGATTATTAATTTTGCATTGGTAATCACCATTAACATGGTAGTAAATAAGTTGGGAATCACATAAAGCATGCAAGTATTAGATATCTAAATCAATGGCAGCTCTCATGTCTAAGACTAAAGCTTTGTACTTTGCCATGTTGTTAGTGACATTGAATGTTAGGAAAAAAGCTAATGGGATGATTTTTCCAAGAGGGCTTGTAAGGATACAACCTACCCCAACTCCTTGAAGGCATTTATCACCATCAAAATGAAGGGTCTAAGTATCCTTGTGTAAATTGGCATTAATTTTAGGAAGTTATTTGATAACTTCTTTTGGTATAGTAGTATCGAGGATAGCAGATTTTAAAGATTACTTGCTTCAAGATGAGTAATAAAGTTATGGAAGTAATCTGTAAGGTATATGGCTTGGTTGAGACCTTCAATATAGAGAATATTTTCATTGGGAAGACTTTCTTGAAGGTGGTTAGTAACTAGCACAGGAGTTATAACAAGTTAATCAGTGATGATTTATCCTTTGATAGCTTTTTGAGTAATGATTTGAAGATCAAATTCCATGAGAAGGACCATCCACTTGCCAATTCTATCTCCAAAATGAAATTTTTTGTATAAGTGATGAAGGGGATCAGAATGGATGATAACATAGTGGTTTGATAAATCATATAATTTCTAAGTTTTTTATAATAAAAATATATGGTGAGGCAATTACGTTCAACTTTTGTGTAACTTTTCTCATAATCAATGAGGCCTCAGTTGATATAGTAGATGGCTTATTATCTTTCAATATCATCTTGTTGGGCAAGTATTGACCCAACTGATATGGGTGTGAAAGAGGTATATAGGATCAAAGGTTTATCATTTGAAGGGGACAAAGTGTAGGTGGGTGGAGCAATTATTCTTTCATATTATCAAATGATTTTTGACAAGGATCCATCCATTCTAAAGTAGTACCTTTTTTAATAAGATAATTGATGGAATATATATAGTAAGCCATTTTAGGAATGAAACATCTAATTGTCCCAAGTTTAACGAGGTAAGTGTGAATGTCCAGAATGGATTGAAGAATGGGCATGTTGATGATAGAATTAATCTTAGCAGGGTTAACATCGATGCCATGGAGAGAAATTAAGAATCCTAATAGTTTATTAGATGTGACACCAAAAGCATATTTGTAATGATTTTGTCTAACTTTGTATTTAATAATGTGGTCAAAGATGATGGAAAGATCAAAAAGATGAGTATTGTAATATTTAGATTTAGCAATGAGGTCATCTACATAGGTTTCTACAATTTTGTGAATAAGATCATGTAAGATGTGAGTCATTACCCATTGATAGATAGCTCTAGCATTTTTGAGGTCAAAAGGAATTTTAACATAGTAATAAGTGCCACATTCTATGGTGAAAGTTGTCTTATGTTGGTCTTTAAGGGAAATGTGAATTTTTTTATATCCCAAGAAACTATTCATAAGAGATAACCTGTTGTGAAATTGATAATGGCATCTATTGAAGGTAGAGGGAAATTATCCTTGGGACAAGTAAGATTAAGATTACGGAAATCAATTCTAAATGCAAATGGCCATAGTGATATTTTTTTGAATGTGGACTAAGTTAGAAACACATTCATGATAGTCCACTGGTTTGATAAACTTAGCATCAAGAAGTTTGATAATTTATTTATGGCATAAGGTGGAAACTTTGGGTGGAAATTTCTATTGCTTTTGGCATAGAGGTTTGGCATCAGGATAAGTGATGATATTATGCAGCATGATGTTGGGGTCAATATTAGGCATATCTTCATAGTACAAGGTAAATATAACTTGATATTTATTGAAAATTAAGCTAAATTTATCATGTTTAGCAGGTGTGAGTTCATGAAAAACTGCTATTGGTCAAGGGCATGATGGAGTACCATATTCAATGCAATTAGTTTTTTTGATAAATATAGCATTGCCATCTTGGAAGTGGTATGGTGCATTTGGTAAAGAAGAAATTGGATTAGCTTTAAGGTCAATGCTAGTGATGTAATTTTTGAAATAATGGGATTTACTTTTGAAATTCTTGAGTTTATGATGTCAAGGAAATTGAGGCTTTCAGGCATGAAGTAATTCAAGAATAGCTTCATTGCTAGGAAAAGTGGGATGATGACCATAATACTCAACATCTACTTTGAGATCAAGGATTTGATTACCATGGTGATCATATTCAAAATGTATTTGATGGATAATTGTGGCCTTGGCATCTAATGTAATCTCAAGAGTAGGAGTAGATTGATCAGAAGCAATGTTGTTAGTTTCTTTAATGAGGGAAGAATTGGATGTAATGATGGGATATATAGGTGGTGGAGAAGATGAAATAATTTTTATATGTTTGGAAGGTAGGATTTTTGCAAACACCCAAGGAGTATTAATAAGTGGAGAATTAACAGGAGGTACATGACCGTTGAGAGTTAATTTAAAATCCATGGAAATGGTGTGAACATCCTAGTTGAAAGCATGTATTTGAGCTAAAGATTTATGATAATGTTGAACATCCAAGTCTTGAGATTGAGCTTGGACCATGATGTAGGTATCATCATAAGTTGGAGAAATGATACATGTTTGAGATTCAGGGGGAGTTTTAAAAGGTGAAATTTTGAGTTTACTAAACTTATGTGAAGACATGATTAGAGGAACTTGGAATTCTTTGGCCACTCCATAACCATTACATGTGAAGGCATATTCTAGATAAGAAGGTTCCTAAGAATTTCATGGAGGCAGAAAGTTAGTGATCTCATCAATCAAAGGAATAGTATGATCATGAGTTAATAAATAAGGAGGAAGCCACTTCAAGATATAAGGAGGTTGCTTAGTAGTGTTTCAAGTATGTTGCAAGTCATTGGGTTTATCATCATTTGAATCAGTTGGAATGAACTATAAGTTTGTATTGATGTTGATGAATTTAGGCAATGGAGTACTTTTGATGGTAGGAATGGTAGGAATGTGATATTGAGATTTCCAAGGGTTAAGATCAGCCTCATGCTTATACCATTTTCTATTATGTAGTAATTTGATGCATTGGATATTAGAAGAAGAAATGGCCCTCATTCTATGAGTCCAAGGGTGATCAAGGAGTATGTTATAAGATAGGGTAAAATAAAGGAACATAAGTTTAGTTTGAATGGTCTTAGGTCCTATTGTTAGAGGAAGCCAAATACAACCAAGTGGATTTTTATTAATTTTATAAATCCATGATAGGTGAGGCATGTTTGCTTGAGATGATCCTTATTATATCCAAGTCATTTGATGAGCCACAAAAATGTTACATTAATACCTAACCCTTCATCAACAAAAACTTTATGAATAAGGGTAGTATTAATGGCTATTTTAGTGAATAGTTGTGGATCATCAACACGAAAAAGGATCTCATCATTAATCATGTCTTCTTCAAGAAATTCAATAGAAGGATTAGAAGAAGGAAAAATGGATTCAATGATATGCATGTTAGTAGGTTGAGTCTCAATAGAGGGTGGATCTTCATATATAGAATATGGATCTTCAATTTCTTGTGATTGTTGCATGAGAAACTTGTGATGATAATTGGAAGTATGAACTAACTCCATAACTGGAATCTTTCAAGGCATGGAGTTAAGTTCTTCAAGAAAGTTAAAATGCGATTTAGAAGAAGAATCACTGTCAGGTTTAGAAGGTAAGGTATATTTTGAAGGAATGAAAGTGGTGGGGGTTTAAAAGAAGGAGGTGGTTCCTCATCAGCTTCCAAAGCTAAATGAGTGGTTTTAGTATCTTTAAGAAGTTATTGTTCCAAAGATGGTTTCTTAGGTTTTGTGATAGGATCATTGTGAGATAGTTTATAATGATAATTGACCTTAGCTACATTAACATATTAATAATTGTTGTAATATTGGTCATAGTCAACATTAATAGCATAAACATCCTTGGTATTTTGTTGATGATTAAATGTGAGAAAATATTTTTGGTTATTAGAAGAATAAGCTTTGAGAGCTTGTCAGTTTTGAGAAGTGATGTTGTACTCTTGATGATGGAGTTAGATCATGGCTTCTTGATTGAAAGAATCACCAAGAATGTAGGAGATAACAAATTTGGTAATCCCTCGACAAGTATCATGGAAATGACCAATGTTGGTGTGAAACCAAAAAAATTGATTAAGGTCATACCATTTAGGAGGATTATTAGGATAATTAAAAGGTTTAGAGAGTGGTAAAAATTGTTTCATTTTCTACATAATTAATGGTATGTGAGAAGATGGAGGAGTGTTAGCTTTGAAAACTCCTAATTTAGTTTTGAGAAGTAATATCAGTGATGACATTGGTATAAATTTGAAGAGATCCTTTAAGGAATTTGGTGTTAGGTTCAAATCACTTCATGAAGAAGTCTTGCATTTAGCTTAGTCAAGAGCTTCATTAAGTATTTGAGGAGCAAAAGTTTGAACCTTATATTGAAGTAAAGGAGTTAAAGTAATTATAAATAATTTGAATAAATTATCATCAGTCATGTTATGGTCAGTGTTATAGGCCATAAATTTCCATCATTTGATAAAATCATGAGCTAATTCAATGGGAGATTACTTAGCATATATGAAATGGCTAAGGAAATTTTTGGGAAGGTCTTTATGTTAAAACTCTTTAACTAAAGGGTTGACTAAATTATCAAGTTTCCAAATAGAATTTTGGGGAATTTGGTTGTACCATTATAAAACATCACCAATGAAGGTTTTAACTAGAAGTTTAGTTGTGGTGAAAGTATTAGTTTGGATCTGTTCTTTATAAAGATTGCCAAATACTTTGAGAAAGGATGTAAGGTCTCTATTCCCATCATACTTGATAGTTGGAGATATATTAGCAATATCAATAGACATGATGAAAGGAGATAAAGGCTCATTTTCAATATTTTGAATCATTTTTTTATTCATGATAGGTTGAGGAATAACTTTTCCTGAGGCATCTCTAAGAGGTGGAGGAATGAAATTTGGATTGAGTTGAGGATTGAGAACTGAAGATTGATTAGTCATATTGATCAAATGATAATGTAATTACATAATTTAAGAGGTGTTATAAGTTTAAATTATGTTCATTTGATGTATTACTTATGCAAGAAGTTAAGTCATATCAATTGGTGGGTTGGTGTTTATGAGAGAACTCCTAAAAATGGTATTAGGGGAGGGTTGTTGGAAGATGGATTACTAATGGGATTATTGGATAGACTTGTGTCAATTGATCCCACATTATGTTGAAGATATTGAAGATAAGAATTTTATTGATAAGTATAAAAAGGATCAAATGCACCTACTTCATCTTGAGGTGTGATTTGAACCATGTTACAATCTACAGATGAAGGATGGGAAGAGGTGCTCCAAGAGTGAAGATTCTCTTGGGAGGTAAAAAGAGGGAGAAAAGAATACCTCGTAGAGTGTCTAAATGGATTTAATTTTTCTAAGAATATTCTAATATGGGATTTCATGATGTGTTGAGGAAATGAACAGAATGCTAAGGAATGGGAAATAGAGAACTAAGTCATCCAGATAGAAGAACAAGGTCAACAATTAGATATAAGGTCAAATGGGTCAATTATCTATTGTTGAAAAGGGAGTTGATAAGAGTAAAAATTCAATTGGGTTGACTTAGTACTAGTGATCAAAAGGAAAATGAGGATATAGGGTCAATCATGTCAACTTAGTACTATAACCTAACTAGTAGAAAAGAGTATAGGGTCAACTAGGTCAACTTAGTATTTTAGGTAAGGAAAAAGATAATATATAAGAGACTTTGTTGAATATAATGATAGTTTGCTAAAATAGGGAAAGTTTTTATAGTGTAATTTGAAGAAAGAAATGAAAGCAAACACATAAACAATTGGATCAATGGGAATAATCCAATTGGGGCACACAACACAAAACCTTGCATCAGTTTTGATCAATGTATTGTTTTGTAATACAACACAAATTGATCAAAGAGCAAGTATTCAACTAAAAATTAAGTGATAAGTGGTCATCTTGAGTGTTTTTAGATTATTATAAAGTGTTGTTTTTAAGTGTGATAGGGAAGTTGGTTAAAAATAGAGAACTAGAAAGCAATCTATGGATGGGTCTAGGATTTTTAGGCTAAAAAAGATTTGTGTTGGTAATGGTACTAGCTTGGTATTGGGGCCTACCCCCTCACTTCACAATCTCATAGTGATAAGGAGCCAGGTGCTTTACCAGAATATACCATTAACCACATGTTTATACTAGACTAGTAAACTAAATTGGCTTCCCCCTTGGTGATAAAATTTAAGTAGGTAGGTCTTGGAAAGATAAATGTTAAGTGTATTTTGAGTATTGTGTGATTTTGTAGTGTGTGCAAAAAGAAAAAAAAATAGTGAAACTAAATGGTAATTTGAAAAACCACATAATTAGACTATATGAGCTGATCTAAGCATGAAAATAGCTAAAAATGAAAGTTTGAATTAATTACTAACATATATTTGTTAATTTCTAAATTAAGAATGGTACGGAATCAATTCAAATAACACTATATGCAAATAATATAGGATAGAATTGATTTGGTCTCTATAGTTATATAGAAGTAAGAGTCTTTCAAAACTAAGTCGATCAGGTTAACTTAGTATTTTAAACAAAAAATAGGTTACAAAATTAAGTTAACCAAGTTGGCTTAGTTTGCTATAGGATTTCATTTTTAAAGGCTACAAATTTGCACAAAATAGAAATATAATGAAGTATTGAATTGACAAAGAGAGAAAGAGAGGAACCTTGGTGAGTTGAAAGATGATCAGGATTGAAAATTTTCTATTGCAATGTCTTAAATGTTTCTTGTAAGTTTTGAAAACTAAGTCAACTAGTTCGACCTCATTCCGTGATACCCTATTTTTTGATGCCTAATAAGATGACTAAGTCAACATGTTCAAATTAGTTTGTTATCTAGATGCTGACTAGAAGACTAAGTTGACGTACCCAACTTAGTTTGTTATTTGGATGCTGACTAAAAGACTAAGTGGACATATTTGACTTAATTTGTTATTTGGATGATGAAAGGAAGGCTAAGTTGATCTATTCAACTTACTTTGCTATCTAAGACTAAAGGAGAATAATGTGTTGACCTATCTGATCTAGTAATCTATATTTAATGAAGACCTACACAAAAAGAACATAGTCATTATGACATGATTATATGTTAAACCTGTGAACAAAATTTAGAATTATATTAGTCTAGTCAACATAGTATCACAATTATAGAATAATAATAAAAAGATATAAATGAAAGCATGAAAAAAAATTTGCAAGGGTTAAATTCATGGTGCGTTCATCATAATGTATGCATTAAGAAATGCAATAGATCTACAAATCAATCCTAGCTTGAAGAAGATAGATCCTACTTACACTTTTGATTGGAGATACTTTAGATAATTGGGGTCATGACTAATATGGATCTGGTAGACCTAGATAAGGGATCTCTTACCACAATAATATCACTAAGAAGGGTTCTAAAGCCTCTAGTCAAGAAAAATTATGCAATAACCCTAACTAAGTCCTATGTTTTCATATTCACTAAACTAATAGCATGTAAATCAAAATCTAATTTAGTGCTCACCAAATCTCATGGCACAACATGGGGGTTAGTAAAAAATAAAATTAAACATGCATAAAAAAATAATAATTAAGCTATATATAGGTAATACCCTAATGCATGGAGAGAGAAATATTATTAAAAATCCATTACTTATGCTACTTCTATCTACTAAAGAGAGGAGAAAAGTTCGAGATACATACCTAGAAGATGAACCCATTGAGACTCAAATCTCTCCCTTAGTCAAAGATGCTTCACAAGAGGTTATTATGATTTTTAAGGATCACTAAGAAAGGCCAAAGCATCGAAGACTTCTCTACAAGACTAGACTCTTCTCCAAGTAGAAATCCTAAGCTATGGTTCTCCAAGTACAATGGTGGAAGAATAAATTATAAATAAGCATAAATGAATAATTAACTCTTATTATCTCTTTAATAATGGTGAAATGGATGTGTTTATATAATAATATTTAACCCTATACCCTTATGAAAGTTTTGGCTGACAAGGTTGACCCGATTGACCTAGTATTGAAATAGATTAAAAAACTAACTAGATAATGAACTATGTTTGGCCATGGTTGACTTAGTTCTTAGTAAGATTTTGTAAACTACCAAAAGGGGGCTTAGGTTAGGGAAAGGGATAATGAAGGTGGTAAATGACTAGAGGAGGGTAAAAAATTGGAGGCAAAGCTTAGGGTAATGTTTTTAGGAGCTGGTTGGTTTGATAACAAGTGGAAATTAGGGACAACAATCCTAAAAATAACCAATGATCTTCCCATCCCTTTCCTAGTGCACCCCTTTAGGCATGCACTTAGAGAGATTAAGACTCGAAGGGTCCTCAAAAGATAGAAAGCATCATTAATTAATAATATTTAAAAATATTTTGTATACACTATCTTTCATTGAGAAATATTGGCATTCATTGCTAGTAACCATGTTTTTATGACTTTAGAATTATATTGAGTTAAAAATGGGATAACATATAGTATAATAGAGCATGATTTTAATCCAAGTATGGCATTTCATTGAATATATCCAACACAATAATTAGATACAGTAGCTTTATTCACATGTTCTATACAATACCCCATAGATGTAAAGAAATTCTAGGTACATATATTGAATTCACAAGTTTGGTCAACTATGATATTTTGACCTTTATTTACTTCTATGTAAGATTAAATGATTTGATAATTTGTGAAATGATTTTTAATTTATTTGTATGAAGTCACACGTGTAACATTATCCTTTTGATTCATGTCTTTCTTTTGAATGTTCTTTATTAAATACCCTTTCTAGATAATGCATTCATGATTAGCCTATGTGTCCTTTTATAACTTGTATTTCTCTTTTTTTTTAATTATTCTTGTTGAAGTCTTTGTTTGTCAATTTTCTCTCTCTAATCTATATTTTTCTATTTTTTCTATATTTACCCTCTTTTGCTCCATTTCTTTATGTTTTTTAATCTTTCATTACTATAATTTGTTATTTTCTTGTTCATTACACTCTTCCAATTCTACAAATTACTCTTTTTGACCTCATATGTTCCATTTTTTTGTTTCCTCTTCCTTTTTATCTTATTTTGTTCCTCTTGTTCCAATATATCTTGTTCCATTTGTTCTTAACAATGTTGTATTTTTTATTTATGATTTATTCTTAGATCTACTTCTATTCGTAGATTATATTTCTTATGCAGTTTTAAAATAAAAATGCATTTTTGAATTATTTACATCAATATTTATAATATATTACAAGCATTTCCAATCATTGTGATAAAATGTGGAGATAGATTGGATGATTCCTTGTGCATGTTTTTCCAATCCTTGACCATGATAACCAAAGTGTTGTAGATATTATTTTCCAAAACCATAATATTTTAAAAGCTAAGTATTGTTATTAAGAGGTAGATTTGTATCTTATTATATGTTTAATTGTGCCTTTGGTATTCATTTTAAATGCTTTTATACTTTTTTTTTTGGAAATGAACTCATAAGGTAGGTGGTATTCTTGATTTATGTGTCATTGATAGGATCACCATTGTCTATGAGACTTTATATATTTGTATTCAAGGAAAAGCAATGATTTATATGATGCCCATGAATTATGTGATATGGATAATAATATTTTAACTTTCTAAGAGGATGTATAGAGGTAATTTAATCAACTTGTTTCTAATCATTTCCCTTAGAATCTCACTTGAAATATTATTAGCCTTTTGTATAATTTTTGGATCACTTGTTAGAGATGACTTTTCATTTAGATTTTTATTTTGATATGAAAACTTGTTGGATAAAATATTTATAGATGAAGATACAAATACATGATTAATAATAGCACATTATATATTCTTGTCATATGTGATTTGATTTTCTAATAATGTGATCTTGGAACTAAAATATTGATGTTCATTTCGTAACTCTTCTATTTACTTGCTCATAGTGATGATTTGATCTTTGAGGGATTCACAATAACAAACCCTAGGTACTTTGGATTGAATATGCATACACACACCATTTATAGGATATGTGGGAAGTGGAGGTGTTTTAGAAAGGGTATGTTGGTTACCTTATTTTGGCACTATGATATGGGTCACCTTACCCCTTGAAGTAATGATAATATGGACCTAGTTATACGGAAAGTATATATCACCCTCTTGAGGGTTATGGGGAGGAAGAGATTTATTTTTATCAATATTAAATATTCCAAATACTAATATGATAATATAAAAATAGAGACATACAAATGCTAATAAATACTCTAACATGGTAATGAAATCATAATTCAAATTAAAACCCTAGAAGGTTGAAAACCCTAAGGTAAACAAGAATTTACATAAAGAGACATAGAGGTCAGGTTCATCAGAATATTTTATTTAAAATGGGTCTTTACACAAATACCTTATATAAATAAAACCTTGAATGTATTAATGTAATATTCATATTTAAGCAATGTAATAAAATATTTGAAATAAATTCTTTCAAGCATGTATAATAAATATAGCAGTGATTGTAAAACTAGTGGCTAAGAGTTAGAATAAAGCATATTTTATTTACTATTTAGTTTTTAACTATCACTATTGCTTAGCTTTCTTCCAATCTGTAAACTCAACTCTATGTTCCATTTGTTTAGGTTTTTTAGTGTTTTTATTTCCCAGACACTAATGTTGATGTTAGTTCTCTCCTATGGATGTTTTTGTCCTACCCAAAATATAAGATCTTTTTTGGATCCTAAAGCTTCACTTTTATAGGTTTTTTGTCAACTTATGTATGTTATGTTTATATCATGTGCATAGCCTTTGTATGACTTTATATATCTAAACCCTAGTTCTTTAACTTAGGTTATGTCACCTTGTCAAAAATAGGTTAGTGGGCTCATGGAATCAATCCAACCTAAAGGACCCATCTATTAATGAGTACTACTTACATATATAATACTCCAAAGAGGGCCTTAGACATATGTAGTTTTAATATATGTGTTGACTTGTGTATGAACAATTAGAAATGATGTTATATGAAAGTGTATGTAGTGATCTAGCTTGTAACATGAGAAATACCACTTGTGGGTTATTCTTCTTGTAATATGATTCCTCTTATGATTGATACATAAATATAGAAGAATATATTAGTATAACTTAGTTGTGAAATTTATCAAATGATATTGAATAGGTGATTGCTTGGTATTTTTTTAAATAAATAATGAGTTGGATTTAACTTGTATTTATAACACTTTTTTTAAAGTTATTCTTGGAAGGGTTAATGAAACATATAGGTTGACCCGTAATTATCAAAAGATTTAAAAATTTAAGTTTTTATAAGGCATGGACACTTATGTTGGAGAATAGACAATAACATCGATGTTACTATCTAAGTCTAAATATAACTATCCAAGAATAAATATGGTTGTTGGAGCTCTATAACTGATAGTGAAGGATATATATCATAGTTTAAGCATACTATGAGTTAAAAGTGATATAGATAATCAAAATAATAGTGTTGAATTATAAAATAAGTATTTAGACTCAATGAGATAAAAAATGTGAGCCTACCAACTATAAATAAGGTCAATAACTGAAGGGTAGATCCCTATGTGATATTTGCCAAGTGTAAAAAATTAGTTTAACATATAAGTACAGATTTAGGCATCTAAAACTATATGATATGATTTATGCTTCTACCAACCTAGATATAATCCATATTTATTCTAGAAATGTGGCTATCATTCACAAGCAGCTAATTGGGAAATGAAAGGCAGTCAAGAAAACTAGTTTGAACCATGAGCAATAACAATTTATAACTCAAAAAAATTAAATGGTAAAATAAATCCTCTTAAATATTTTAGATATTGAAATATTATTTATAAAGTACCTTAGTCCTGAACACTTGGTAAATACCTATCATGACTATATCTTTTAGTTCTAGACCTTCCCTATCCCAAAAAAACTCATGTTCACTATCTTTTTGTGACTAATGTCTTATCTTTTGGTATGAACAAAGTTATTATAATGAATCAGGCCTTTTCTAATTTGAAAAATGATCTAAACTTGATATTTATCATTCACTGCTAGTTATGGACCTATACCTATTTTCTACCTCCATGGACACTTGAATCCAAAATAGAAACATGCATCAACATAACTATCTATCTTCTATAAAGTG
Source organism: Torreya grandis (assembly GCA_037957365.1). Taxonomy (NCBI): domain Eukaryota; kingdom Viridiplantae; phylum Streptophyta; class Pinopsida; order Cupressales; family Taxaceae; genus Torreya; species Torreya grandis. The sequence goes on along the minus strand of JARHVA010004448.1, from coordinate 503,080 downwards.
TCTAGTCCCCAAAATTCTTTTAATAAAAAACGAAGCATATCTAAAAATTGTGTCTAAGTGATTTAATGTGATATTTTTATAAAATAGATTGGTATATATACAATATCAACCCTCATTAATTCCTCACTTGGAAATCACATACAATTCAAAAGGAAATATACCAAGAAGCACTCATTCAAGCATTCAAGTGAGAAAGTCTGGTATATTTTGTCCCTATTTATATATCAATCATAATATTAATTTTTATATAGGTTTTAAGCATTCAAATAGTATCTCATGGTCCATATTTTCCAAGTTACAAGCTAGGTTACTTCATATCTTTGTATATCACACATCATACCATTTTGCACACACAAGCCAACACATAAGGCTGAACTACATTAGTCTGAGGCTCTATTCAAATTATTAGATATGTAGGAAATGCCTATTAATAGAAGGGTCTTTGATATAATCTTGACACCATCATCCCACTAACCCATTTTTCTCAGAGTCACTCCAAGAGTGAAGAACTAGGTTTTGATCATTCAAAAATAAGTGACAACATATGTATATGATATGAAAGCATTCAAATAAAGGTGATAAAAAACCCAAATGAATATAGTTGGTTACATTCATATCCAATAAATATTCCATAAAATACACCTATAATATATTTAGTTACCTGCATCAAGGCAGCTATCCAAATTTGACATAAGGGTCTGAGGCCACAAAAGGGATATTCCAAAAAATTGTAAACTATTCTAGGATCATATTGCAATTCATTTATAGTATGTTATTTCTCAAACCTTAATGCCCATAATAAACCAAATAAGTATCATTATTTCCAATTTATTGTAATATCTATCAATAATTGTACTTTACTATTTTTAGCAATCTTAGTTGTATAAATTTAAAATATTATTTATCTAATTTTTTTATTAATTAGTTTTATTATTAAATTATTTCACCATCATTATGTAAAATGTAATCTAATAATATTAACTCTAGATATCCACATTATCTAAATTTAAGGTTAAACATTTGGTAAATCCAACCTATGTTTGTCTTTATGCAATTGCTAGCTTGCTATAGGGTTTCTATTTTTCTAGGGTTTTTTATTTTAGTAATTATATATTTTAATATTTCAATTTCCTTTAATAACTTTATTTGCATTTATCAAATATGTAAAATGTTAAAACTAATCATTTCCAAATGGAATATAAAGAAACATTAATCAATCATCTCCATAACAACAAGGACCTAATGGATGCATTTTTGTGTGTTCAAGAGATGAAATCAGTAAACATGTTAATGATAAGGCATCTTCCCCTAGTGATGGTGAATCTTCAGGTGGTACTACAATTGATTCCATACCAATAACCATCACCTTAAGCACATCATCACTTTATAAATCTAATAGGGGCATAGGTTATGTATTTATGCCATTATTCCCTAAACCAAATACTATTATTGTTACATCTTCCATGGGAAACATTGGCACTTCAAATCAATTACTAGTTTTAATGCCTATATCAACTCACACCATGGGTACACATCCTTTGGTGTGTTCTCAAACTTCCAATCTTAGAAATCAAAATTTGTAAGATCTTATACAAAATATAAAAGTTTTAAAATCTAAGGTTACAAATATCGAGCAAAAGTTTATGAATTCATATAATGTTATTGATTCAAAAGCAGTTTTACATAACCCTCTTGCACCTAAAATATCTATGCACTACTTGCCAATTGGTTTTTTTGCATATAAGTTCACATTTTATGATGTCAAGGGTGATCCTAAATAACATCTCTAATCTTTCTATGTGACATGCCTTGATTATGTATGCTTCTTAACGATAAAATTTTGATTACAAGGAACCTCAAGGATGATTACATAAGGTGGTTATATGATTTGCCAATCTAATCAGTAAAAATAATCAAACCTCTTGTGGATAAATTTTTGGCACACTTCTCTATTAACATTACAAAAAAAGTATCATATTCCCAAATTAAGAAGATCAAACAAAGAATCAATGAACCTATCAATGAATACATCTTGAGTTACAAGACAATGTTGGAAAAAATAATAAATCAAATGGAATATAAAGAGCTTCAAGACATCTTCAAGAAAAGTTTTCTTAACCCATTACAAGAGTGTATTATTTTCAAAAAGTTAAAATACTTTTCATATTATTCAAAATCATGAAATGAAATTTATTTCATTAAACAATCTTAAATATGTAGCAAACTGACCAACTACATCCTATACGAAGTTTCATATCAAACGAAGATACAAGGTAAATCCTATATAACCTAAAAAGGAAAAAACTACAATTTTTATTATAGTGTCACAACAACCTATTTGGCTTGTCTGATCCAATGCACCAAGAATACAATTCACATAATTATAACCTGATTCTTTAGATTTTATACTTAATAATATTGTATATTGTCATAATATATCTCTCCCTCCTCCTATAGAGGTTGATATGAGTAGACTTCTACCTCATGCATATGATGTCAATGCTTATTAAGACTATCAACAATAACTTGGACATTATACTAACCTATGTTATACCTTGAAAAATGATATCCAATGCCTTCTTGATAACCAACAACTTACATTTGATGATCCTCCAAAATATTTAGGGTCACAACCTGGTGACCACAAGCACCAAAAATGTTTAATGGTCCATTACAAGATCATTCTTAAAATAATCTAAAAGTGCAAATGGCATATAATGCAAATTCTTCTCTGCCACATTATGGGTATCTACTATATGGGATTATTGGTACTTATAAATGGTATATACCTCCTATGGTTCATACACACTTCATTACTTTTGATGATAGTGATATATTAGATAATGACTTAGATCTTCATTCATTATTTATTTAAGCATACCTTGATCACCAACCTATTCACAATGTTATGATTGATAATGGTGATAATAATAATGATTTCAACATGAAATTATTTTCACATTTGGGATATACACATGATGATATATACCCTTCGACCAAAATTGTCATAACATTCGATGAAACCTCACAATATGTTTTTGGTGATATTGAATTACCTTTACAGGTTGGCCCAACAAATGTGGTCACTATCTTCTCATTTATATGATATATGGAGTCTTTGATATGTTATTGGGATGACCTTAGATACATAAAATATATGTAGTACCTTCTAGTGTATTATATATATTCATACCAATAAGATAGTCATAGTTCTTGGAATTCCATATGAACATCCACATTAACAAGATAAGTTTATTGTAAGATAGATAATTATCAAACCTGATAAGATTAATCCTATTTAAAATCATATGAAATAGGTAATCTCCTTCCCTAGGTGACACTTACTTGAGTAGTGATTACATTAGATATACATAGTGGACTCCACATAATCCTCATCTACTACTATAAATGATATTCAATTATCCACAGAAACTAAACATGTTACAATTATATTTACTCCAAAGAAATTATAAAGAACAAAAACATAGGTTATATGAACCCCTATTCCTTTTATAACCTCTTCAAGACCACAAAGTCATATGATACATATGCATAGCATCATAGAGCATGCAGTTCAAGATATTACACCTATACATGTTCCTCAACAGTACTACCAGTTTGATATACCATATTATGATCTTAGAGCTACTTATGATAATAAATTATATGGGATCATAGGGTCTCCTTTTATTCATAAATATTCCAAAAAATACAAAAAAAACATTCAAGAAAATTAAAAAAACATCAAAAATTTTGAAAATACAAAAAAAATATCATGTTAATAGTTGTACTATTTATTATACATATATTGTTTGCTTCATGTTAGTAGATATAATATCATTCGTGTGTGTGTGTGTGTGTGTGTGTGTGTGTGTGTGTGTGTGTGTGTGTGTGTGTGTGTGTGTGTGTGTGTGTGTGTTTCATGTATCATTTGAGTGTGATACAGGCATATCTAGACACATGACATATGTACAAATAGATGATGAACCTTCCCCCTACTTATGTGATAAATAAGTTATGGGTATCTACTTTCTTTGATCATGATACACCCATATTATATCATTTTATGATAAATTTACGTTATCATGTTTAAGCTTATATAATTATGCATGTATATATCCATGCTTATACCTTTCACAAAATACTTGATATGCTATTTACTTAACATTTTTTACAAGCACATATTTATATGAACTAGTATGTTATGTTCATGTTGGTTGCTTATATTTCATGTTTTCATTTATGTATTTCTTTGAGAGTGTTTCAATGATTTTTATTGTCTTGCATTGTATTGATTTTTTTAGCATTTGAATATTCTCTATGTATTGTGGCCCACATGCCTTTATTTATCTATTTGGACATTTGAATATGAAATTCTATGTTATATGTGGACACTTGAATATTTTATTTCTATGCTTTGTAAACATTTGACTGAGTCACATCCCTTTGATTGTGTGACATTTAAATATTCCCATTATATGAAGTCTCCTTGGACCATTTCCTTTTTCTTTTCTTTTGAGTTATTTTGTGTGTGTGCTTGATTACTTGTTGAGCTTGTACTATTACTCTTTAGATATTTCTATGCTTAGGACTTGATATGATCACATACTCAATAATTCACTGTTATATCTACCTAGATATGTTATTCTTATATGCTACATGATCCATACATATATTATACAATTATCTTATCCTTTTGAGGTAATCTAACTACTAGATAATATTTCCCATCACCTCAAAAGGGGGGCATATTAGTGGAGATATGTCATAGAGGCATGAATTTCACATTCTCACAATTTTAAATTATAATTGGAGCATGCCATAGAAACATGTTTTCCACATTTGCACTAGTTCTCAAATTCTCTAAATTATAGTGGAGGCATGTTATAGAAACATGTTCTCCACACTTGCATTGATTTCAAATTTAATAGATTTCATAGTTATATGATTCATATACATATTTGTGGCAATTTTCTATACATTGATAATGTTACTATACCCAGTTTTAGCTTTAGACATATTGAGGTGCATATGCCATTCAAAGGGAACCTAAAATTACAAAATCAAATATGTTTCTAGATATAAATATTAGTATGGATGGTTATCAAGATAATATATTGTAGTAGTTGGTTAATCTTGAAAGGTTTAGTTGATTAAAATACTCAATCTTACCAAATTTATAAACTAGATTTGATTAGATCATCCAAATTCATCGAAATTATAGTTTGGATTTGATTAAATCATCCACCCTCACTAAATATATTGTGTGATTTGATTAAATCTCTCGTACTCATCAGGTTATGCACATATTTATGTTGCACAATTGAGATGAAACAAGCTCAATAACCATTTTTCAACTCACTTTTATATGAATATTTAGGGCATGTGTCCTCAAATATCTATATATACATGCATTAAGGTTTAAAATTTTCTTACTCTTAGCTTCAATGCTTCGTAATGAGGCATCATTTGAAGTAAAATTACCAAAAGTATATATAGTTACATTGACACACCAATATACTTCTAACTTTATTCTTGTTACTTTCACTAATTTAAAGTTATTTTAATTTAATATTTCATCCACTAATTATATATTGTAACATTTCCTTGCATACAGATCAGTCACCAGCAAATCACTCAATATAGGCTCATGTAAAGACAAGGTGTATTTTACACACTTATGTATTTATTTCTTTTAAACTAAAAATTTCATTACTAAATTAAATGGGAGGGTAAATTTAGATACTAAAATATGATTTATATAGTACCTCAGTCTTGTACTCTTGTAAAATACCTATCATGGTTGTAACTTTTAATTATATACATTTGTATTGTCAAAATCCTCATGTTCACTATCTCTTTGTGTCTAATTTTTTATCTCTAAGTCTAACCATTATTATTTGGATGACCCATGCCTTACATACTATGAAAAATCCTCTAAACTTAATTATTATCCTTCACTACCTATTTTGGACCTATATATGTTTTATGTCTCCCTGGACACTTATATCAATGAAATTGTCCATTTTCCTACAAAGTTTTCAGCTCCTAAAAGTCATCTAACTTATAAAATGAAACATATCCAAAAGATTGGTCTAAGTGATTTAATGTGATATATTTATATAATGGATTGGTATATATAAAATATCAACCCTCATTCATTCCTCACTTAGAACTCACATACAACTCACAAGGCAATATACCAAGAAGCACTCAATCAAGAATTCAAGTAAGAAAATATGCCCTATTTGTCCCTATTTATATATTAGTTATAGGGATAGTATTTATATAGGTCTAAAGCATTCAAAGAGCATCCCATAAGTGATATTTTCGAAGTTACAAGCTAGGCTTTTGCATGTATTTTTTATTACATATTTCACCCTTGTGTGCATACAAGTCAACACATAGGAGATAACTACATCAATCTAAGGTCCTCTTTATATTATTATCTAAGTAGGCAATGCCCATTGATATAGGGGTATTTTCAGTCATCTCAATACTAGACCATTTTTTCCAAAGTCACTCCAAGGGTGAAGAGTTAAGGTTTGATCATTTGACAAAGATAGTTAGCCTATACACATGATCTAAAGACATCAGATAAAAGGTGATAAAAAAACCTAGAAGGCTCCAGTTGGTTGCATCTAAATCTAATTAATATACTATACATGACACCTTTAACATAGTTAGACACCTACATCAATGTAATTGTCTAGATCTAACACAAGCATCTAAGGCCATAAAAAGGATATTCTTAAAAACTAATGACTATTATAGAATCATCTTCTGGTCCATTTCTAATTTTTTATTCCTTAGACCTGTATGCATATAGTAAACCAAGTATCATTATTTCTAATTTATTTCAATATCTATCAATAGTTGTAATTTACTATTTTTAACAATCTCATTTGTATAAATTTAGAATATTATTTTATATTAATTGTTCTATTTATTATATTAGTTCACCATACTTGTGTAAAACCTAATCTAATATTCTTAATCCTAGATACCCCCATTATCTTAATTTAGGGTTAAAAAATAACTTTAATTAATTACCAAGACAAAAATATTTATTTGGAAAATTATGTTGATATATAAGGGCATAATGAAATTACTTATAAAATAAAATGAGAATCTCAAAACTATAATGAACCAATTATATTTCCATGATATTGGATAATAATACCATGAAGATATGCCATTGAACAAGGAAATAAGGGCTTTGATAGATACAATTAGGGATTTGAAAATTAAATTTTCTCTGATGGAAGATAAAATGGTCCAAGTAGAAACTGAGAGAAAAAAGCTTCATATGACATTGATAAACTTATTCAAATTAGTAAAGCCACCATAAAAAAATTGTTTCTATCATTAGTAAAGTGACTGAAAGTCTTAAGAAGAAAAGAGAGTAATTTGGGTACCAAAGCTAGTAAGAGAATTAAGATTCAAGAAAAATGGAAGGTAGCTGAGACAAAGAATACAGATACCATGACAACTAAAGACTACCTAAAATTTATGGTAGAGGAATGGGAGGATGCCATAACTTTAAGTGATTTTAGATATTCATAATCTTTTGGCTATATTTTTTGTTTTTGTTTAGTTTTTTTGTCATAATCTTTTATATTATAGTTAATGGTATTTTGTATGGCCCTATTTTGGTCTCTCTAGTTAATAATTTTACTGTTAAATATTTTGTATGTTGACTAGATTAAGGTTAGGGGCCCTTCTTAGGCCCTTATTTACCTATCATAAAAAATACATGGAAAATACATTAGTTGTAATTATAATATGAATATGAGTTTGAAAATGAATATGTTAAGGGAAATGAATATAATTTTGCCAATGAATTCACCAAAGAAATTAGATATATGTCATACAAAAATAAGAACATTTAGTCAATATATTTTAAGTAATCTAAATATATGTGATCATTATCAAAAGGTTAAAGTTGGTATTTAATGTGATACATAAGGTTATTAATATGATAGGTACTAGTTTGAGGTAGATTGAATTCTAAGATAGAAGAGTATATATTACATATCCAAGCTTGACGAGTTGAGGACCACAGTGTTTGAGGAGGGACATGGTGTTGATTATTTGGGTTCCCCTATAGTGATAACATTGTTTTTATATGTGAGACAACTGTACTTTTTTTCCATGTCTCAAAAAAGATGATACATATTTTTTGGAAAAAATATTATAGTGTCAATGAGTCAAAGTCAAAAACTTACACCCAAAAATACTAATGTAATTTCATGATATTCTTGAGTGGAAGTGACAATTGATCCACACAATGTTTTTCAATGGATTTAAATATTTAAAATAATCGTGATGTAAATTTTATTATGGTTGATAATATTACTCAGGTTTCTCATTTCATCATGAGAATCCTTAAGGGTGATTAACCATTTTTGTTAAGATGGTTTGTGAAGGAGATATTTAGACTCCACTTGGTTACAAGAAAGATAAGTTATGATCGATACTATCAATTGATATCAAGGTTTTGAAAAACCTTCCATGAAAAATTATGAATTAAGTTTAAATTTAGTTCCACATATCACCTTAAAATATATGATCAAACAAAGAGGGTAAGCTAATTATTAGAATATATGCTACCAAAATATGACGTAGAGTATAAACACATGTGGGTGGAGTATTTTATTATAGTAGAGGTTATGTATAAAATAAACATCATTAAAACCTTTGCATTGATCCTTTAAAATAAATTTATGACTTAAAATGTCATAATTATATCAATTGGGACTATACATAGGATAGATTAGTATTTTGACATGATATGTTGAAGGATATTAAATAAAAAGTTATATTAATCATCAAATACTTGAGAGAATTTTTTGATAGATAGAATAGTTTCATATATAAGAATAAAATTACAAATAATTTCTTAGAATGAAACATTTTATTAAGCGTAAAACTCATTAATATCTCAGTAAAGTTTTTCAAGTATACCAAAAATGACCTTAGATATGAAAAACCATGTGAGGTATTATAATGTTTCAACTTAGTTGCTTTCAGAATTATATTAACCCTTATTCTTGATCAACCTCATAATGTTTTTCATGTGTCTTTATGAAGTGTTATGACACCGATTTTACCCATGTACTTGATTGGAAATATTTGTAAGTTTAGGATCTAGGATTGGTTATGTTAGATCTCTTATGGGTTATTGAAACAAAAAAACTTTCCTTGTGTTACAAGGAAGTTTCCCATGATAAGGTCCATTGGAATCAATACAATGAGGAGAGTAATACATTGGAGGACAATGATAAGTTCAAGAAGACTTTCATAATTTATTTACTTTTTTACTTGTTTATATTATTATTTATGCTTTGGTATGATTTCATGTTAGAGAGGGAATGGATTTCACACCTAATATTTAAATACTTGAAATAATATTAAATAAATAATGAATTACAAGTATTCTAGCACACTATGGATTATTAGTTCATTATATAAATTATAATGATATTAATTTTTGTTTAATGATTTAGTAGATTATGATGTTGATTTTTTATATTTACATGAATAACTATATTTTTTGGTCTTGGTTGACTATATGGAATCTCCCTTAGTAGGAGGGAAATTAAAAAAAAAAGAGAATCTGTAGTATTTGGTGGAGATGGTATGTGAGAGAGGAAAAATTCACACACCACGTATAACTTGAAAGTGTTTTATTTTATTGAAATGAAATTTATTAGATGAGTGTGTATTCATTAGAAAAATAGTTTTGAAATTGCATTTAATTTTGTCTTTACTATTTAATTCAGGTAGTTTTGTGTCATGTTATGATTTTTTTGTGGTGCTTCAAAGTTACTTCTTTTTCTTTATCATGATGACATATTTGTTATCATTTTTTTGATGTCACATTGATTTCTTGGTCATCATTTTATATATGTTTATATTTAACTATCTATCATGAAACCTTGAATGAATTCTACATGTTATTTTAACTTGCCTTATTGACTAAAGCATTTTTATCTTGGTGTGATTTATATAGAATTCATATTGATAAAATGATCCTTAATGAGTGTTTATAAAATCCAAACTTATCTTTAAGGATATTATAAAGCATGCCAAGTCATATTTATACCATTATGTGCATGTTTTAACAAGTGTACAAACGTTTAACCACTCAATGGGAAAACTTATAAAGGACACCAATATGAATATTCTATGTGTAGGTCCTTCATAGAATGTAAACACTCAAAATATTTGTAGTAATGACACACAACTTTTGAAACATTTTATAACTGAAAGTACATAAATCATGGATTGTTCATAAGGAAGCTAAAAATAACACATAAGGAATTAGAATAGCAAATTCATAATCTAACTGCCATATTCATATATGTAAAATAAACATAAAATAAATACTCTTTAATAATCATTAACTCTAAACTAGAAATGATGGACCACATTTAATGAGTAGAAGATAGGGTCAAAATAAATAAAAAGGATTCTATTATAATTTTGACAGAGTTTCTTTACACTAAGTGTCAACCCTTATAAAGGGAAAATTATGTCCCTTATATAGATAGATTTATCCATAAAATTAACTCAACCCACTATTAGGGTAGTGACATTGTTCAATTATGACTGGGGAATGTGGTTGATAGTTTGTCATATTCACCAGCCTAAGTGTGATTTATAGTTTAGAGACTATGTCTATTGAAGGTTGAAATTTGTCTTTTATGCTCATTGTCTCTCCTTGGGATTTTACCATGTACATGCCAAGCAATTATTCATGCCATATTTAATTCTCTATATTTAATTCAGGGGGCTAGTGGTAATTTGACTCAAATATTGGTGGTAGATTATCATTAGTAATTTCTCAGGACTACAATTTTACCATGCCTTCGACAAACTTTCACATTTTATTTGGAGGCTGATTAAATAAATGAGCCATCCCTAGCTTGGCTTTAGGGCCTCTTGGATCAATTCTCCCCTTCAATAGCCTAACATCTATCACTTTTGGGCCTTTTAGTTAGTGAGGAACCAACTACATTTTGATTGCACTTTCTAGACTTGACACATAATCCTCTTGGGACTTTTGATGGTTTTAAAAGATATATGGGCCATAAATCTTAGTCTCCTCATATTTTGACATCACCACACCACATGTCCCTTCCTCAACTTTGTGTTCCTTCTCCTGCATTACACTTCATGGCTTGGCTTTTTAGGTCCTACTTTACCACTTGACAGGGTGTCGACATCCCTAGGATTTACTTTGATGTCTACCTCTATCATCATCATGGACATGTGGATTCATCTCAACATCCCAAGCTCTTCATGTTTTGGCCAGTCTATTTCTCGAGTCCATGTAGTCCTAGGCTATCTTTCTCTTCGGTTGGTCCCTTTGGGCTCCCAGGTTCTTAGGATGGCACTATGTGTGCAATTTTGTGGCCTTGGGGGCACAAAAATTTACATCACCTGTCGACTCTCCATTGGTCTAGGCCACTAGATCATTCTACATGGCATGATCTCAAAGCCCTAGGTATTTAAAAATATTTAATCATTTTTTGAAAAGTATTCCACTGTAAAGTTTCTCATCGATGAGATTTGGATATGTGGAAGGATCTTGGGGGAAAAAGTCTTTAAATATTTGAGAAAATAAGAAAATCAACTAAGTAAATATTTTCAAGAAATCCATTTTTTTTTATGTGAGAAGTCAAACAATATAAGAATTGAAACCAGTCATTTGCATGGAATAAATATTTAAGCCCAAAAATTCACCAGATAAAGTATATATTAAATGCGATAAAATGATCTAATACAAAAGAGCAATAGATTTTATTCATGCCTAAGTAGAAAACATCATGATTTATTGAATATTTAGCTAAGCCTCAAATGAAACATTTCAAGTATTAAGTTAATTTACTATGAAAAGCATAATCATGAGTTATACTACCAAAAAGAAGCCATAACAAGTTCCAAAAGCTATATGAACTTGCCTAGGGGTTAGGTCCAACATTCAAATGGGAAAATATTGAGGTATTTTATCACGGATTAAAACTTCATATGCTTACAATAAACTTTTAAGTTAGACTTTGATGCTCATAAATGAAAGCTTACACTATATTAAGCAAAATACAAAAATATTAAAAATAGGCGTGAACAATCATTTGTAACTTATCATCTAGTAAATTGATAATCAATGACGGTCTCAAGTAAAGACATAATAAACACCTAAAGAGGTCCTTAAGACCAGGTAAATCAAGATTTAGGTCAAAATAAAGAGGGCCCCCATTTACAACATGAAAATAAGGTGTGTTGGTGGAGGCAACAATAATGAGACTTCCTACTAGGAGATACTCCTAAGAATCTTAGGTTCATGAATCTAAACAAAAGTATTAGCTACAAGTAATTTATTTAAACAGAGTTCATAAAAGTGGGAACTAAAGTCTATTTCAAAACATGACATACTAAGCTAATTTCATGTTAAAGACCTTTAGTGTGTTTATTTTAAGTGATTAATCTATTTTATAGTTTTGCATTTACAAATAATCTTTCGAATTCACTCAAATGATTAGAACTTATGAGGGAGTAAGTTTTAGTAATTTGGCTCTAGGAGGAATGGCATGGGAATTTCTTTGCTACCATCCAAGCACTTATAGCCTTGACAAAAATGACTTTGGTCTCCCTCAAGACCTTGCTCCATTACCAACCAAGCCCAAAAGCCCATGGTAGAGGTTGTTATAATCACCATTTTAAGGATCATGGGATTTCACATGTTATTTTCTTTCTATAGTTTAAAGGGGTTTTCATTAATTTTATTGAGGGTTGGGAACTAAGCCATGGGTTTAGAAAAATTTAAATTTTTCATTGATCAATTGAAATAAATCAAAAATGATAGTGGTTTATGCCTACTTTAAATTTATGTTGAGCACATTTTATGCTTTAAGAAAAGAATTTAATGTTTCTAAATCCATGTGTTCCATTAATAATCATAGGCCACAACAATTCTAAAAATACAAAAAAATATAGGAGTTAACACAGAATGTTCAAGCAAGATTTTCCATTAAGATATCAAACATAATTGATTCTATATTCACACAAATAGTCCCTTTGTTTCATTAAACACTAATTAAGCAACAGAAAGCTCAAGGAAAAAGGAGATAGTTCAGCCCAAAAGAAACATAGCAAGGCTAAACTCAATGAAACATAAAAACAAAACAAGGAAAACAAGTAGAAAATAAGCTAACCTGACAATAAGGGATGATAAAAAAAGGAAGTTAATTATAGATATTTTCAAGTGAGAGTATGCCTAAAAGTTAGTTAGAAACCTATAAGTAGGATTTTCATAAGGATGAGGGTGAATTAAACATTCACCTATGTTACCCTTAGTGATAAGGAATTATCCCATATAGATTTGCTAATGTTATTTCAATCATTTATTAAGCCAAGTCAGATTGGATAATTCATTTATGTGCTTATAATTAATTAAAAAATAACAATAGGAATAATACAAATAGATTATTTCATGTCTACACCTTGAATTTGTGATGAAGAGAAAGGCCAAGCATTGATACATACCAAGACAAGTTGATTACTCAACCTAGGTGAGACTTATTTTTGTTATGGCTAATGATGAGTCAATATTGGTGCTCTTTAGATGAGATAGATTTTTAAGAAACCATCATGATTATCATCTTATAATTTTTGAATTCATTTATCAATAGGCTATATGACCTGATTGTAAAGCTACCTGTAAATCGGAACTCTTCAAAGAGACAGCTTAACTCAACTTGGCCTTGCATTTATTGAAGCATGAGTTAATTCTTTAAAAAAGAGAAACCAATATGAATTGTAGAAATGGAATGGGGTTGTGCATAAGACACAATAAAGGAGACAAATAAATGACTAGGAGTAACAATAAACATAACTAAATTGAAACTACTCTAATGCTAAACTAAAAAATATGAAAACTAACCTAAGAAAGCAAATACATCAAGCAATAGATTGCACCATTGTGTACATTATACATTACCAAACCATTTAGATGTTTATTTTGAAGATGTAATAGAAGGGATAGTTGAGAATTAGTGCTTCAAGAAGGGTCTATTCATTAGTAATGGAATATCATTCCCTTCTATATCCTTAAGGTGGAAAGCATTCTACCCTAACAACTCAACTATTTGGTATGGTCCAATCTAAATTAGATCAAACTTGGAATGTTGACCCTTAGTCTCATGGGATTTGTCCCATAATAACACCATATCTAAAATCCTAAAGTAATTTATCTCAATCTTCTTGTCAAACCATCACTTTTTAATGTTTTGATCCTTACTAAAATTTAGTAAGGCCACATCCCAAGATAATTCTAGTTGTACAATGTCTAAAATCTTATAATATACATTTAAATCACTTTCCATGTACTATTACATAAAATTTTAGGTGGGTAGCTTGAACATAATTGGTAGAACTAGATCTAATCCATAGACTAATAGAAATGGTGAACTATTAACTTTTTGTTTATGTCTAGTGTAATCAATCCAAAGAACAAACTTCAGCAGCAAATTCCACTCTTGAGGCTTCTTTTCAGCAAGCCTTTTGATGTCTTTGATCAAGTTCTTATTGTTGGATTTGACCAATCCACTCCCTTACAAGTATTAATTAGATAATAACCTTAAAGTGATCCCATTATCATATGCCCACTCAATGAATTATATGGTTGAAATTCAGGATCATTGTCACAAATTAATGAGATGGGAGTCCCAAACTAAGTGGTCACATTAATTTCCATGAATTTGATCACCTCATTTTCAATGTTATTCTTCATCACCACTGCTTTGGTCCATCTTGTGTAATAGTCTATGATAGTGAGAATAAACTTGCGGCATGCTAAGAAGTTGGGATTGATGACTTTTACTAAATCCATCCCCCATTGGGCAAATGGTGTCCCTTTTATGACTATATGCAATGGAATTACAAGGTGGACATTCCTTTTCAAAAAAAATTGGCATTGATGACATATTAGAACATGTGCATGGATTTATTTGAATAGATTAGGCCAATAATAACTTACTCATATAATTTTGTGTTCCATTGTATTTGTTGTAGGAAGACCAACATATAACTTCTCATGAAAATTTGTCATTAATTCCTTAGTTTCACCTTTTGATAGGCATCTAAGATAGATACCTTCATGATTTTTCTTGAAGAGAATTCATTTCTTCAAAATATATTATACTACTTTAAATATAAGAGCTCTTTTCTACGTTTGATTGAGTCTAAAAGGTGGGCTCCCATAGAGAACGTAATGGATAATTAGGGTGTACCAATTCTACTACAACACTTTCTCTTGATCTAATTAATTCACAATGATCCCTAGATCAATATCAGTTATCAGCTAGGTAATACCTTGTCTTATGACCAACTTGGCATGTTTTATCTCTAATTCATACTATTGCATCTTAGTCATCCATCTTCCTTTGCGCTCCCCTAACTCATTTTGGCCCAACATTTTCTTGATAGTTGGTTCTAGCATAATTGCATGCACTTTGTTCCTAAGAATATGGTGCCTAAAGTTTTTCACATCTTTAACCAAAGCATAGGTGTGTTTTTCCAACATATAGTATATCATCACTACATCTTTTAGATTGGTGCTCATAAATGCAACAGAGTGTTCTTCTCCATCCAATCTTTGTGTGAGATAGGCAACAATGGTATGTTTAGAGGTAAAAGGGTAAATGTAGAAGTTTCTAGCATAATCTAGACTAATTAGCAATAGTGTTTTCATGATGGCATCCTTTATATCTTGAAATTATTTTTTTGACTCAGCATGTCACTCTATTTTAACATCTTGTTTCAACATAGTGTTTAGAGGCTTCACAATTTCATCAAAACTAGAAATGAACTTGTGAACAAAAATGATTTCACCAAGAAAGATTTCAAATCTTTTTTACTATTGGGTTGAGGTAATTTATAGATTACTTTAGCTCATACAGGTTCAATAATAATACCTTATTTTATGATTATATGATTGAGAAGCTTACCTTCAGTGACACTAAATATGTGCTTTTTTAGGTTCAAGGAAATGTGATACCTTTTGCATATTTAGAACACTTACTCTAAATGGTGGATATGATTTGACCTACATTTTACAAACATAGTTAGATCATTCATGTAAATTACTATGCACTTACCAATTAGAGACTCAAATTTTAAATATATTATTCTTTGAAATGTCACTTCAGCATTGATAAATACAAATGGAATTTTTTTATAGGCAAACATTCCTCATTTTATTATAAATATAGTTTTTGTTTGATTGTCAAGATTTATTAAAAATTGATTATATCTTGAGAATACAACCAAGAAATACATCATTTAAGATCTATTAAAAATCTGAATCACTTCATCAAGGGAAGGTAATGGATAATTATCCTTATCTAAATCTTTTTTCAGATTTTATAATTTTATGCATAATCTAATTTCACAACTTTTATTTCAGATGGGTGTTAAGTTTTCCACCTAGATGGAATGGTGAATTAGGAAGATTATTCTAGTAGAAAGGATCTTATGAATTTCCTTGTGTATTAATAGCTTAAGGATTGGATTCACATAACTCTCTTTTTGTCAAAATGGTTTTTAGTCTAGCTTAAGGGGAATAGTGTGATTGATCACCTTTGGGTAGAAAAATTTGAGGTCTCAATAGGCATAAGCAATTACATCCTTATAACTCAAAAAAAAAAAAAAATCAAAACTTCTCAATCTCTACGTTCATCCAATTAGGACCTATGTTGATAGTTTGGGATCTTTCCAAAGAACCAAGGTTAATGGTTCAACACTTCTATGTTGCAAATTTGGGTTTTTTAATTTAGGGCACAGGGCTGAATGTGTCAAATGTATTCTATAAAGAGCATCCCTTTTAAGATTTAAATACCTTGTATATTTATAATTCCATATTTTTCAAGTTTATCTCTAGGAATATATCTTTCCTTTTCATCTATTACTTGAGCTTTGAATTCCACAACATTATTAAGAAATTGAATAATTTACTAGTCATACTCAAAGACCTAGAAATTCATGACATTGTCTAAAATAGAGTGACAAGGGACTAATTTCACAGTGAAATATTAAAACTCAATACCATTTAAAGGGGATAAAGTTGTAGCTGAGGATGCTAAAAAATCAAAAAATAGATTTTATTCCCTAGGGATAGGGATGATGTTGAATGTATTGAACATCTCAATTAAATCCCATGTTCTATGCTTATATCTCATAAGGTATGATCATTTTCAATGGAATTTACTTAAGACTTGGTTCACAATAAGCTCAAAATCACTGAATACTTTCAAATCTTTTTCTTCATGTATTAATGCAAATTGTAGTCTCAGAATTAATGCCTGATATTCTAGTAAATTAGTGCATGGAAATCATAGCCTATAAGTAGCTAAATGTTTTTTACCTTGGGGATAAATAAGCAAGACTCCAACTCCATAATATTTTTTAGAGAGAGCTCCATCCACATATAATGACCATATCCTAGGAAGCTCAATGTCAAAATTAATCTTGGTTATAATGGGCTTTGTTTTCAAAGTGTAGTTCTCTAAATCAGAATGCACTAATTTTACCTTATCATTGACCACATTATATTATATGATCATGTGCTTCATCCTTGGTTCTCTATCGACTCTTATTTGGTTGGCAAAGCCCCTCCAAGTTAACCAAATGTGAGAGAAGTCAGTGGTCATGTATCCATTCAAAGATTTAGACCAATATTTACTAAGTAGCATTCCATATGCTTTGGTGATGTCTACAACTTGTATATATTTGAATTATTGGATACCAGGATTTGATTCTAATTACATGTACATGTTGATTATCTTATCTACTACTTTGATCTCATACATGTCAATTTGGGCTATGACCTTGTATGACTTAATGGGGATTAATCCTAATTTTTCATAAATGTTTAGAGGCATTATATTTATCAAGGCCCTTAAATCGATTATTTATTTATGCAAGTTTTTCCTAAATAGCCTAATAGTTAAAAGAAATGGAGGTACTTAAGTCTTGATTTTATGGATAAGCATATTGGTATGAGTTGTTTTTGGCTTGGGTTGGATTGGTTTTTTAGTGACTTGAGAAAAAGATCATGTTGCTCAGTGATTTGAGAAAATTTATGTAATGTTATATAAGTTGGCTTTGATCTTTTTCATACCTTCCATGATATTATATCCATCTTTTCCTTGTGATGTTTGGATCTCTACATGGGTTTTGTGTTCATTATACTTTAGAGGTGAAGGGTCATTCCTAGCCTTAGGATAAAGGGGAGTTTTATCAATATTTGGAGGAGTTGAGGTAGTGAGTGGTTGTTGTTTTCATTTCCTAAGGGCATAATTGCTTCTTTGAAATTACTTTAAATCATGCACTTCACTAGATATATCTTTTAGTTTATTCTCCTCTTGGTTAGGCAATCAAATGGTTTCCAAAATCATGGTTTTTATAGGAAACCTTATAGCATTGGATGATTCTGGTTGGTTTTGCACTACCTCTTATTCTTTCAATTTCATTTGAAAAATGTAAAAAAAACACTACATTATTCAATGGAATCAATCTCACCATGATGTGTTGTGTTATGCACATGGCACCAATCAAAAAATATATATTTCATAATGTTGATTTTAGGAATTTTATTCAAAGAAGGCTCTAGTGGATCATGGGGATAACTATGATTTCTATTTTATCTCTAGTAAGTGAAGTTCCTATTTGAACTCTCAACATGAGAGCTTCCCATTTTCCTTTGAAAAATAAGGAAGTCATTACTTTATCTTTGCACCATTCATATGAGGGCATATAACTCATTTTTTATAAACTCTTGGGGTGTATTTTGAGTATTTTTAGTAGCTGGAAACATCAATTAGTTTTGTAATTGGGGAATCATCTCATTATACACTAGGTTAAGAAAACCAAGGTGTTGATTTGGATAAGCATGCCTCATTGGGAGTACATTTGTTATAGGTATTGGTTGAGGCATAAACACATTATAATCCTCATTAGGAATAAATTTCAATGCAGGCATGTTAGGTAATGCATTAGGTATGGGATCCATAATTCAGCCTTGTGAATTGAGTTGCTTATCGACCTTGATAGCTTCAACATATGCCAAAGGGAAGGTCACTACCATAGGGTCTTGTCTCAATAACATTGTATTCCAAGGGTCAAATGAACTTTTATAAATCTCTAATGCTAGTTGAGCATCAGTTTTGTGAAGATTGGTGACTCGGCTATACATATTTTAGAAATAGTCATTAAAATTCCTAATGGACTCATTGAGATTCCATTTAATGCATGAAAATTGTTGGTATAAGATGCTTAGATATATAAATTTCCTAAATTAGCTCATAGAAGTAATAATAAACTAGTCATAGCTTGTAATAGAGTCTTTAAGAAGGTTTAGAAACTAATTATATGATGTACCCATAAATGTAAAGGGGAACAATTTACAAGCCAAGTATTCATGTTCAACATTGAGAAGTCTAAGGGTAATTTTGTACAATATTGCATGTTCCTCTATGGTCCTTCCTACACTAGGAGTAAATCTTGGAAATTATCTCTCTATATTCTGAGGTAAGTTATGGACAACCCTAGGTACATTTATGAAAAACCTAGCAAGCCAAGCCATAGGTAACATCATGGGTATATGTTGATTTTGGGTGGTTTGAGAGGTTGATCCAATAGATGTAACTAAAATATTAGGTCTACCTATAATAGTTCAAGCTCTTATATGGATTTGTAATAGTGAGATAATAAACCTCCCATAGATAGATTAGGACCAAGTAATGCACACACTAAGATCCAACTTGGCTTACCATGCACAATTCAATCATAACTACTCTTCTCAAACCAACTACTGTGTATGTTTAAACTTATAGTAGGATGGGAAAGCAAAATCAAAATCAAAAAAAATAAAATTTAGTGAATTATAAAAGCATATGATAATTCTTATTAGATTATTGATAAATTTTAGTAGTGCCCTCCTAGTGTTAGCTATTGTTCACCCCAAAATTTTGGTCTAAAAACACTCATGAGGCTAAGTGTTCTAGAGAGAAGAGTGAGGCATAATACATGCGATAAAGATATCCCCTCATTAATTTTAGTACTAATGTTGATTCAATCTAAGTGATGATTATTTTAACCTAATTTACTCAAAGACCATGAACTATTACCACCAGAGGATCAATGTCTATTTAATAACACTTAGAATTCTTATCAGTTGATTAGACTTGATTGTTGATTGTTGTTGAGCCTGACTTTGCTAATTTATAAAATAAGGGAGAGTGTTTTGATTCTAAAATAAGCATAATTAAGAGGGTAAATGAAAAAAAAGGATATTTCTAATCAATAAAATACTAATGCTTGAGAACTGAGGCACGTCATGTCATAGTTATACCACTATGTACTTGATTTGACAATTGCACAAACATTTATCTACTCAATGGGAAAGCTTATAAGGGACACCAATATGGATATTCTAATTACAAGCCCTTCAAAAAATGTATACACTCAAAATATTTAAAGTAATGACATTCAAATATTTTGAAACACTTTATAACTAAAAGCACATAAAGCATGGATTGTTCAGAAGGAAAAAAATAACACACTAGGAATTAGATTAACAAATGCACAATCTAACTACCATATTCATATTTATAAAATAATCATAAATTCAAGTCTCTTGCATAAGTTTAAACTAAAAACTATGGACAATATTCAATGAGTAGAAGATAGGGTCAAAATAAATAAAAAGGTTTTTATTAGAGTTTTGACAAGTTTTTTACAATAAATGTCAACCCTTACAAAGGGAAACAATGTCCCTTATATATAAATATTTATCCATTAAGTTAACTCAAACCACTACCAAGGTATTTATAATATTTAATTATGACTAGATAATGTTATTGAGATCTTGACAAATTCACTAGCCTGAGTGTGATTTGCAGTTTAGAGATTATGCCTATTAAAGACTAAAATTTGTCTTGTATGCTCATTGTCTCTCCTTGGAATTTTACCATGTGCACTCCAAGTGATGACTCACACCATAATAATTTATTTGTATTCAATTATAAGGGTTAGTTGTAATTTCATTTAGATATTAGTGGTAGATTATCATTGGGATTTTCTCAATACTACCATTCCACAATGCCCTATGCAAACTTATGAATTTAATTTGGAGGATGATTAAATGAATGAGTCATAATTAACTTAAATAAAAGGCCTCTTTGATAAGTTCACCCTTTTAATATCATGCAATATGTGACTTTTAGGCCTTTTAGTTGGTAATAAACCAATTATATTTTAACTATACTTTTAGACTTGACACACAATCCTCTTAGGACTCTTGATGGTTTTGATGGATGGGCGGGCCATCAATCTTAATATCCTTATATTATAATGTCACTACTACCACATGGCCCTTCTTCAAATTCATGTTCCTTCTCCTTCACTAGGCTTCATGCAATTGCTCATTGGGTCCTATTTTACTACTTGGTAAGTTATCGACATCCTTGGATTTTGCTTTGTTGTCTACCTCTATCATTATCATGGTCACATAGCTTCTTATTGGCTTACCAAGATCATACTTTAGTGAATCAATTTTATGAGTTTACTTGGTCTCAAGCTTTCTTTGTCTTCTACTGGTACATTTGTGCTCTCAAGATAGAGGGATGGTACCATGTGGCATAATCCCAGGACCTCAAGGGCACATAACATTATCATTGCCTCCCTGGGTTTGGGGTAATATTTTCATCATGCTCAGCTCTTAGGCTCCCAGGATGGCACCACATGGTGAAATCCTAGAACCTAGTGGGCATGGATCTCTTTCACTATCGATCCATCCCTTAGCCACTACGTTCTCAAGACGGATTATCAGTATCATGAAACTTTGCCTTGCCCATTGACTCTCTATTGGGTTGGATTATTGGGATCATGCCGCATGGAATGATCTCATGGCCCTAAGGATTTAAACTTAATTAGTCATTTTTTGAAAATTGTTTGACTGTAGAGCTATTTTTTAATGAGATTTGGATGTGTGAAAGGGTCAGGGGCCACAAGTCTTTAAAACCTATGAGAAAAAAAAGAAAATTGACTAAGTAAATATTTTTAAGAAATCCAAGTCTTTATTAAGTAAATCATATGTAAGAAGCAGTCAATCAATACAAGAATTGAAACCATTCATTTTCATGGAATAAAGATTTAAGCCTAAACAGTCATAAGACAAAGTCTATAGTAAATATGATAAAAAGATCTAAAATAGAGGAATAGACTTTATTCATGCCTAGGTAGAGAGCCTCTTGAATTGTTTAATATTTAGCTAAGTCTCAAATAAAGCATTGCAAATATTAATCTAATTTACTAATAAAATCATAATCATGAGTTATAATACCAAAAGGAAGTGATAAATAGGTCGTTTAGATGAACTTACTTGAGATCCAAGTCCATCATTCAAATGGGTAAATATTGAGGCATTTTATCATGGACTAGGACTTCATGGGGCTTAAAATAAACTTTCAAGTTAGACTTTAACGATCGTATATTAAATCTTAGATTAAATTGAACAAACTACAAAAGTATGATGAACAAGCACGAATAATCATTTGTAACTTATCATCTATTAAAGTTCCAATCAAGGAAGGGTTCAAGTAAATACATACTAAACACCTAAAGAGGTTCTTGAGACTAGGTAAATCAAGATTCAGGTCAAAAGAAAGAGGGTCTCTATTTGTAACATAAAAATAGGGCATGTTGTTGGAGGCAACAATAATATTATTTCTAGAATTCTTTTCTTTCATATAAATGTCACCATTTTGGGGCAAATAGGACATTATAATTTCTAAATTTAATTAAATCAATTCCTTAGAGGATAATGTACTTTTATGTAGTACGAATGACAACTAGATATTAAGTTTGAATTAGTTGAGTATTAGTTTATATAATGAACTTAAATTAATATTAATGACTCCAAGACTTCAAATTGAAGGTGAATAAAATTTAAGAACTTGTGATCGAATAAATTTATTTATCTTTTACTCACATGACTTAGTGTTTTGAATTAATATAATTTAATCTGTATTTTTCCTTAGTAACTCACAAAGATATTTTCAAAAGAAAATCCAATGATGGTTTCATAATAGAATTATATTAAAGAATTTGTTATACTAGAGGATTTTAAATCTAGGGTATGATGGATGAAAATATGATACAGTGACCTAAAATACCAAATGTGACTTGATTCAGGAGTAGTAACTATTCATCTTTTTCCTTTGTTTATTTTAAGTTGGGACTCACTCACTTTATCAATGTCGTAAGAATACTCAATGTATTTATATTGTTAATTTAATATGATTAATTCTTTTGAATTTAAATAAAGTGATAAGGCAATTAAATACCTAAGGAGAATATAGTTCATTGGGGTGTCTTAAATTAAGGGACTTGGTTAAATTACGTATGAAGACCATAGGGATACATGTTTCTTTGAATTTCTTATCTACACAGTTTAATGGTTTAGTCTTTTGTGACTAAAACACAAAACCTAACTCTATTAGATTTGGGAAGATTTATGATGTCTAGATAAGGTGTTCCATGGGTCAAAAACTCTTTTTGATCTATTTATTACTAAGTTGGTCAAATAAGAATATGACCATAAATGATCATTTAGGTAATAAATTATAAGAGTACGTAGGTACTCTTATACATCCTAATCTTAATGAACCTTTTAAGCAAAATAAATTTTATATAGGGCCCACTTGGGAAGACCAAACTTGAAGGGATTTTATAACTGATAACCTTTCTTGACCTAATAGAAGGATAAGTTGAAATAAATCCAAGCTTGTGTTGTCATTCAACCTTAGTGTTTTTTATCACTATGTTTTATCATGTTTTTAAAAAAATGGGTGTTCATTTCATTGATATCAGAGCATAGATATATGCTCTAGGGAACTCTAGGAGAAACTTTTGATCTATACCCTACCTTAACCTAACTCTTGAACTCATCAAGATGGTTTGAACGAGATCAAAAGGAAGAATCGATGTTAATGTCCATCTTGGTAGGGCAGAGGTAGATGTTATCGTACTTCTAATGTGAATAATAGATTTGATCTTCCTCCCATTAATAATGTAGGTAGTAGTAATGAAGCTCATAATGTTAACTAGTTGGACATAGCTAAACTAATAGGCATGAGGAATTCTTGAATAGAATTCTGACAACCTTAAATTCCATTCAAGGAAAAATAGAAACTTGTGAACATAGGATCAACAACTTATAAGGTGTTCCCCAAGAAGTTTTGTGTGAGGAAGATAATGAATAAAGGGAGTAATCTTAAGGAACTACCTTTGGCAACAGTTGACCCTATCATAAAATAACTCAAGAAACTTCCTCCAACAATATTTTTTTGAGAAAGAATTGTTGATACAGCCAATGTTGGATTATTACATCTATAGAAGTATTTCAATCTGTAAAAAATTCTTTCTAACATCAAAGTTAGGGTGGCATCATATCAATTGGTTGGTTTTGCATCCCTTTGGTATAATCATCTTTATGTCTTAGTAGGATATCAAACCATGACTCTCACTTGAGATATTTTTGAAATATAGTTATAGAAGAGGTACTTAAGTGCCAAGTTCAAGAAATAAAAAATTATTGATTTTCAACTATTAAAATAAAAGAATATGATAGTTACTAAGTATGAGAATAAATTCTTAAATATATTACATCAAGTGAATGAAATACATGATGAAGATATGAAGGTGACCAAGTTTAAACTTGGGTTGAAGGAAATATTGATGTATGATGTCAATATGACTAATCCAAAAAACTAGGTGGTTGACATTGAATCTACGCATAGGATTGAAGAGAAATAAAAAGCTCGATATAAGGCAAGAGAAGACTTTAAAAATAATAGACAATAGAGTAAAACTAAAAATATCTGCCCCTCTTAAATTTTCTAATAAATCAAATCATAAGTAAAGGTTTACTAGGAGTAATAATGGTTAAGATAAGTTTTAAGGGCAAAACAAGAATTTAAAACCCAAACTCACCTAAATATAGGTCAAACAACATAAATTAGACCCAAGATACTCAGTGTGGGCCAACTATAAGGACCAACATTATTCCTATTTCACTTTATAAAACTATTCAGTGTTGTGAATGTAATGATAACCACTATTGGAAGGACTATCTAATGTTAAAGCTAGGACAATCAGCCAACCATAGAATTTTTATAACAATAGATAATCAAAATTTTGATTTTCAACCAACTCTAATTAAAACCAGAGGTACTCTTTTTGGTCTTAATGTATCCATTTGAATATATTCTTGAGCCATAAATATTTTTATTTTAGTTGTTGTATCAAGCAAGTATAAATAAAAGCCTATTAAAGTTAGAGAAGGTTCGAAGGTTGAGTTTGGTATAGGAAAAAAGGTGTTAATCTATGAGTGTTTAGAGAGGGTAGAGACTAATTTAGGTATTTTTTAGACCAATTTAAACTTATTTATATCTTCCTTGGGATACTATAATATAATTTTGGGAATGGGTTGGTTACAACCACACCAAGTAATGCTTGATTGCTTTGGCAAGAGAGAGAGATAAATGGATGACTAAGGTATAATTATGGAAGTACAAGGCATTTAGTGACCTAAGGCAATAAAATTTAATTTCATCCATGAAACTAAAAAACTTAATGAAAAAGGATTGCCAATTATATGCAATTTAAATGCATGAAACCACTGAAGAAGTACCTTTCAAAGAATTTTCTTTCTTGAGGGAATTTCATGATGTATTTCTTGAAAAACTTCCTGGACTTCCACCTAAAAATTAGTTAATTTTTTTGATTGAGATCATGTTAGGGGCTACACCTATCTCTAATGAATGTGGTATATTTGAAATAACTTAAATCAACTATAATAAATTTTGAAAAATTAAAGTTTAGGCCAAGTGTGTCTCCTTGGGGTACTTTGGTTGTCTTTGTAAATAATAAGGACAAGACCTTGAGATTATGTGTGGACTATTAGATGTTTAATAACATGAAAACCAAGAATCATTATCCCCTAACAAGGATAAATGACTTATTTGATCAATTGAAGGGAGTAGTTATCTTTTCCAAAATTGATTTAAGATCAGGGTACCATCAGTTGAGAAAAAAGGAGGAAGATGTGCATAAGACTACCTTCAAGACTCATTATGGTCACTATGAGTTAATTGTGATGTCATTTGAGCTAATTAATACACCAACTGCAATCAAAAACTTAATGAACAATATTTTCATAGATTATTTAAATAATTTTGTACCATATTTTCTTTATTATATTCTAATTTATTCCATAAATGTGGTAGAACATAAACAACACTTAAAATTAGTTTTGAATAGATTAAATAAGCAAAAATTATATGGTAATCTAACCAAATGTACATTCTTTCAAAGTGAGATTCATTATCTTGGACACATTATTTATAAAACTAGTATTGTTGTTGATCTAGGCAATATCAAGTAATATAAGAGTGTCTTGGTACATAGTTTTATGGATTTGGTTGGCTATTACCATGGGTTTGTTTAAAAATTTCTAGCATAGTCAAGCCCATCACTTCCTTGCAGTGTAAGTACAAGAAGTTTGTTTGGTCACCCCTCTTTGAAGAGGCATTTCAAAAGTTTTAAGTGGTTGATAATTACAACACTCATACTTGTCATCCCTAACCCAAATGATAATTTTGAGGTATTGTTAAATGCATCCAAGGAAAGGTTTGGTGGCATACTAACCCAAGATGGCAAGGTGGTGACTTATGAGCCACAAAAGCTCAAGGAGCATGAAAATAATTATCTTACGCATGATATAAAGTTTCCTGCCATATTACATGAGTTAAAGTAATGGAAATATTTTCTATAGGGAAAACATTTTAAGGTGAAATATGATACCATAGTTTACAACATTTGTTTACCTAGGAAGTCTTGAATACATGTCATTGTAGATAGCTAAAATTTGTTAGTAAAATTGATATGAATATTTCATATTTCAAAGGCAAAGAAAATTATGTCGATGCACTCATCTTACATACATACCTTGCTATAATTTCTATAATTAGGTATAATTTCAAAAATGTTGTACTAAATCAACTTTTTAATGAATATTGTCACAAGGTAAGAGCAGTATTAGTTGAAGACCTTATAGCAAAGTCATTTATATATATATTTATGAAAAATAATGGTCTAATTATACATAAAAACATAATCTATGGACCTACATATGGAGACTTTTATAGTCAAATTATGAAATTAGTGCACACATCACCTCATTATGTTAGGTGTCACAAAAATGACACATGAGCTAAAAATGTACTATTTCTATCCTATAATGAAATGTGATGTGGCTAATTTTCTTGCCAAATACTTGAAATGTCAGTGGCTAAAGGCTGAGCATTCCCATCTTAGAGATCTATTGTATCCTCATGTAGTGCCAAAAGATAATTGGTATTGTAATCTCACTTGATTTCATTTTTGTGTTGCCAAAATCACACAATAGACATTATATTATTCTAGTTATAATTGATAAATTGATAAAAATTGGTCATTTCATTATTGGCAATCTAGTAGATGATGTTGTTGTGTTTGTAGAAATATTTTTAAAATAGGTTGTTTATTTGTATGGTATGCTAGAAGTAATTATTTTGGACAAGGATATAATGTTTACATCAAAGTTTTGGAGAACTTTGCAAGCAGTCTTTGGAACTCTCTTGAACTTCAATTCCATGTATCACTTGGAAATAAATGGTCAAACTAAATTATTAAATAAAGTGGTAGAGGACATGGTGTGAATGTATGTTAGGATTAGTAATCCAATTGAGATGATTACTTACATTTGGTATAATTTGCTTACAATAATACTATTATTCTATCATTAAGATGGCTCCTTTTGAATCTCTATATGGGCAAAGTATGGAACTCCTCTTAGCTAGGATAACTTAGAAAATAAGATTGTTTTTTAACCTGATATACTTCAATATTATGATAAACAATGGCACTTATTAGATAAATTTTGAAAAATAGTTATGATAAGGAAAAGAGCTATGTAGATTAGAAAAGATCACCTCCTAAAATTAATTTGGGTGATAAAGTTTTTTTTAGAGTTAGAAAATAGAAGTGTTTAATTAAGTTTAAAAAATCATTTAAGTTAGTTCCACGCTTTGTTAGACATTTTGACATTATAGATAATATCAGTCCTATAGTCTATCGGTTGGCTCTTCTTCATTCTCTATCTAGGATTCAAAATGTTTTTCATGTTGTTTTACTTTAAAAATACATTTATGATCTCACTCACATTTTGGATTGAAAAAACCTTCACATTATGAAATACAAGAAAATATAGCTGAAACATATGAGGATCATGGATTGTCATAGCCTTAATTTATGAAACATGGGCATACAACAAGTGT
Organism: Torreya grandis; assembly: GCA_037957365.1. NCBI lineage: Eukaryota > Viridiplantae > Streptophyta > Pinopsida > Cupressales > Taxaceae > Torreya > Torreya grandis. The sequence goes on along the minus strand of JARHVA010004448.1, from coordinate 474,635 downwards.
TGGTCCAATGAGATCCACTTATTAAAAGGAGTGTTATGAGGGAAGACTTGGGTCTTTTCAGATAGCATTATCCTCATCTATTTTCTTAGTCATTTGGATGATGTGAGACCCCATTTTGACATCACTCTCTAATATATATTTTGTTACATATTTTTGGAATCGATGGATATATGTTAGACTATTTGGTGGCACAGGGTGCCCACACTATATTTTGTTGACATCAAGGACATTGATTACCCAATTTAGTATATTTTATTTGTATACATGATTACTTATGAATAAATATATCTTGTTATCAAAATATTGATATCGAATATTAGGATGTTCTAATTGGTGAATTTAAAGCTGATTATATTGAACTTACCAAGATATATGATTGTGTTGTAAAACTTTTTTGTAGTGACTGTTACATATATACTTGTTTCATATTATTTTAAATGTGAATTATTTTTCCATGGATGTATTTGATGTTTACATTGAGTTTGTAAGTTAAAATGGGATAAATTAAATATTAAAAGGGACTCAAACATGCCTTGATAGAACATATGCATAACTAAAATCATCCTAGACCTTCATTCTTATACCCTTCCTTATTTACATATTATTAATTATATTATTTTGTGTCTTTTAAATTCTTCTTTTTTATTTTTAAAATCTAGTGTTTTAACCTAAACCTCTCTTATAATTTAATCACCCTAAACCTATATTAACCATCAATGAGGTTAATTAACCTTGTTAAGGGGTTGGGTTGACACAAATCCAATCCATGTGTTCAAACATAGATTCATCTTTTCAACCACTTTTTAGCTTGAGTATTTGACAAGAAAAGTTTCTCTTACTAATCATTTTTGGGCCCATACCTATACCCAATAAATATGTGGGTTTGCTAAGGATTTTTTAACACTTTTTTGTCATGAAATGGACTTTAGCTATGACCTATATCCTCATCCCCACAAGCAAGCTTGTACTTAGTATAAATGAGTTGTATTTGTATGTTTTTTCCAAGAAACACCCATGTGGCTGTGTAAGTGCATTTATGTGAGTTGTAAGAGAAGTTGTGAAGGGTGGTCACATCCTTGGGATGTGTATGGGCTTGTGTCACCCTCCTATTGGTCTTTATTTTTTATTTTTTTATTTTTTAATAGCCTTCTTTTGGTATTTTTTGGTTTATGCATTTTGGATTGTTGGAGAGCTTGGGTGCTTGGGAAAAAAAGGCTTTGAGATATTTTCAAGTGGAGCTTGGTTTAAGTGTTAGAAGAGGTTCTTGGGTTTTCACCAGAACATGCTAATTATGGGGATAGAGTGTACAAAATCACATCAAAATATTATAGTATAATTTAATCAAGACTTTGAAACCTAGGCAAGGTATATCACAGAGAAATACACTTGTTTAATATTTCAACATAAGATGTAAACTAATTATAGATATAAAAAATACACATCAGAATAGAATAATAAGGGAAACATTCATAATAACATAGAAAACTTTGAGATTATACCATAAAAGAGTATAAACACTTAGAATTCATAATAGATTATCTATTGCCAAAAATTACAACAAGAAAATCTCCATAGATCAAGGTCTAGTTCTATCAATATTCTATGTGAAATCTCTCAGATCAAAATAGCAAACACTCTCTTTTTACTCACACACTCATCAACCCTTATATTACATTCTTTACAAATACATATAGGCATTAGTTCTTATGGTTGTAACATTTAGATTTACCACACTGAGAATAGTTCTCTATATCACATTTGGTTGAGTTCTAACCAACATAGATATTCTTGTAACAACTCCTAACAACCTACAAATAAAATACAGTTGTATTTCTCATAAGATGTTCTTGTACATATAAATAGTTTTACATTTACATTTTATTGCTAACACTTTCTTAGACTTAAAATGTTCTCATCCTAAGATAATGCCATAGAGGTAATCTATTCAAAACCCAATAAAATGTGATAAAATGTAGAAGTACATAGGATCTATAGACTTCTCTCAAGGTGTTGGTTAACTGGTTTTCACCCCTTGTGCACTACTTAGCTACCCTTTTGGGTTTCCAACTAAGTAGCATACTATTATACTACTCCTATGAGTTTTTAATATAATAGCATGACCAGGTGAATGTCCTTGATGGGTTTTCAAGTTTTTGACTTTGATTATTACTATACAATCTTCAAATTACAAAAAAATGACCAAAATTTCAATTTTTTTGAACCTGCACAAGCATGAGTCAGTAGGTTATGGCATTAATTGATCAATGGTACTCTTTTTTGTTGAATGATTTTTCATAATTTTCTTCATGGAATGATCTTGGGTTCATCTACTATGGGTACAATGCTTGCATCAAGGAGGACCAAGTCATCCTTGTAAAACTTCCAGCTAAGGCAAGCTTCTTGAGAGTTATACAAAAGACCATACAATGGAGCTTGATTGTCTAGTATTTGGTGAATATTCATGTTAGCCATCTTGAGTAGAGTAGTTTTCACCATGTTGACCTTGGTTGTGATTTATCCATGCAGATTTGCCAGCCTATCTAAGTGTCTTTGTGCTTGCACATCAACTAAGGAGTTTCATAGTATTTAGTTCTGCCAAGTCTACAAACTCTACATGACTATATCCCTCGTACCAAGTGAGGTTTGTAGTACAGCATCCATGGAAATAGGAGTTGCATTAGGTGTTATGATTGTAGCTTGTGTGAAATTAACTATAAAAAATTTGGGTTGTGTAGTGGTCTAAACATTATTTAACTACTTCCAATCTAGCAATTAAAGTGTAGTTTGTGTAGATTGACCCTAAACAATATTGATGGTGGCTTGATACTCAGCTAGCAACTCATAGAGGACCTTAATCTTAGCTTTGATGTCTTTCCCTTTCCTGATGATGCTCACCTCACTAAAGGTCTATCAATCTACTATGAGTTTGTTCAGTAAAAGAGGAAGTTGGTCCTTGTTCAGAAGTGAGGGATCTATAATGAGATATGTGTAGAGATCAGGATAGGTGTCCTCAATGGTCTTCTTAGAAATTCATAGCTATTCCTTAACTTCAACAAAATTATCAATGAGCTCTTTTACTTACCACTCTAATGTAATTGCCTCCTAAAAAATAGAATCATCAAACGTAAAGGCACCTTCAAGCTACTTGGATAATGGTAGTTGGGAAACATCCAAGAATGTTTCTATTGTGGCAAGACTCATGACAAGTTATGTGACTAGTGTACTTGGAGATGTTGTCCTCAATGGGGTTATTAGCAAGTAAAAATGGTTTATCGTGTAGTGGTTACAGAACATCCCACAATTAAAGGTTAGATAGGCAAAATAGAGTACTATCATCCTATGAGGCAACCATAGTGCCTCCCACTTGCATTTGAAGCATCTTGTGAGAGGTCTACATTGTGATAGAACTTGACTAAGTTTCTTCAAATTATGCCTTTGTAATAGCTACTTGGGATTTACAAGCACTCTTCTTCATAGCTTGTTGGCATGTTGTTGTCATTGATGTCAAAAGGGTGTATCATGTGAAGGTTCATGATGAGTTATCATTGAGGTATATGACAAGGTGAGTTTGTAGTTATCATTGATGTCACTGAGATTGTCAATGATGTCATTGAAGTTATTGTTACATCTTATGAGTCTTGATTGTCATAAAGAGATATGATGGTAATGTGAACATTAAAGCATGGTTATGAGGCTCTAGGTTTTCATGAGGTCATGTTGATTAGAAATATATCATTGTAGTGGTGTAAGAGTGATGTCTGAAGATTTTTCTTATTTGATATCATTGAGGTAAGCATGTTTGACTACTAGTCCTTATGAGAGAATGTATGAGTATTGTGAATTGGTGATATGAGTTCACCCAAGAATGAGTTGTTGTATGATATTTTTTGATCATGTGTGAGAAGAATTAAAACACTTATGAGAGTCTCAGGGTGAGGATATAGGGGTAAGACCCATAGACCAAGTCTGCACCTAAACACTGCCTGGCCTAATGAGGTATCATGATCTTTTGTCAAGGCATGTAAAGGATGTATGGAAGTAATTAAGCATGAAAATGATTTATTTATTACGTGAATAAGGTGGATATTATATTAAAATATGCATTAAGGTTAGTTTTAAGGCCTAATGTGGTTTGCAGGTCAAGGTCTAAGAGAGTAAAGAGAGAGAGTATGTCTAGACTAATGAGGGGTCATGATCAGATTTCAAGGTGTTTGAGCTGATGTAAGAATTTTCATAGGTGAGTTATGTTATTTCAAATTTGTTAATGTAGTTTTAGGTCATAGTTTAAAGCACAAGGCATGAAAAGTGGTTTTGAGGTCTCTCGAGTGTTCAAAATGAAGGGTTAACAATTCGAGAAGGAATTTATTGTGCCCATTAGCTCATCAAACCTTTGCATTTGAACGTAATATATTCATGGTAGATGGGGAAGGATCCTATATCAAAATTCTAAGAATTATTTTTTAGATTAAGGGGATATGCTTTATGAATGATTGTTACGAATCAAAACAAGTTTAAACCCTCTTAGAACCCTAATAAGGACCTGATGCTGAATTTGTTGATCAAAAGTGACCAAATGGATTGGTATGCTCAGTTAAGTTATTAAAAATTGTATTGGACTCTCTCAGGTACCTCTAATTGGTATTGGTTAGAGAGAGGAGAGAGAAAGTGTTGAGTTATAGGCTTCTTCCTAAAGAAGTTATTATAACTATCAAAAGTTGGATTAAACATAGTAATCAAATGTATAGAGGAATAAGGTAAAGACTCATGTTCTCAAGTGTTATAAACCATTCATCCAATTTAGTTAGTCGCTAATAGGCCAAATGGTGCAAATAGTGAAAAACCTAGGCAACAGTGAGAAGATGAATAAGAATGTGTTATCATGATAGAGTGATGAAACCACGTGTATATATATGTTATTTTGTACTATTATTTTCTATTCATGCTTGGTATAAATCATGGAAGTTAGGTATATTGGTGAAAATTATGAGTCCAAAATGACTTGTATGACTCAATGAGGTGTGTGTATAGTGAGGTCAACAAATTGATTTGTAAGACCAATAGTTGCCACTAGACCATATGATGTTTATATTTGAATATGGTATGGATATGCCATATGATCTTTTTAATGTATCAAGAGTCTTTGAATTTGTCAACACAAGTGTTAGAATTCAAAGTCACCATGACTGGTCTTTAAGGAAAAACTCATAGTTTTGAGTGAGTGAGTATTATAAGTGTTTTTGAGGCTATATGCCCTGAATTGAAGTATATAATGCATATGATATTGATTTTTATGACTTGAAATTCTTTTTCATGTTTTTTTGAATATTTAAATTTAGTGTAAGAGGTTGAATAGTTGAAGTCAAAATGGATTCTCTAGTTCATGCAATAATGTGTGAGATAAGGTTAGAAGATTGGTCTACAAGACTAATGTTTGGTATTAGAGATAGTAGTTTTTATGATTGAGTTTGTTCTTAAGATGTTATATAATATTTTTAATGTATTTATAATCATTGAAATTATCATTTTAGGTTGGATGTCAAGTAGTTTTATGGCTGGCTTTTTACAGTTCTGACAGTTCTAAGTGAGAGTATTGAAGAGATGAGTGTAAGACTTTTTGCCCTCAGTTGAAGTGTTTTAAGTATATAATGATAAATATAAGGTCATATATAATTTTTATATGTATTTTATTGATCATTTTTTTTTGGATTAAGTGATTATGAGCTTCAGTATTGAAAGCCAGATTTTAGGTGTACATAGGCCTAATAAGAGTGAGTACTAACAAGGGATTTCAGGTAGTGATTTGTTGTAAAATATCTTGTTGAGATTAGAAGACATCAATGGGAGTATATTTATTTTTTATATGATATGTTCCTATCATGTGTGAATTTTGAAATTTTTTCAAGGAAGGTAGAGTGTAACATGTCCTAAAGTAGACCTAATGGAATTAGGTCTCCATGAGACCTAAAAGTGAAATGAGGTGTAATAAAGTTATGATAGACAAAAAGGGACTCAATATTCATTTGAATCATGTTTATGAGATGTCATAAGACCTATTCCAAACTATCCTAAGAATTTAAGAGTGAGTATCTGAATAAGTGGCATATAAATAAGGAATGGCATATATAAGGTAATTTTAGGCCTATTTGTGAAAAACAAAAGTATAGAGTATGTGAATGATATAGCACATTATCGAGTATAAGGATGTATTATAGACCATCATAAGAGTATATAGGATCTATACTAAAGATTCGATAGTGTATCTGCATATGAATATAAAAGTCATATGACCTAATCTATCTTGAAGAGACCTAGTTAAGCAAAGAAGCCTAGAAGGTAATTTGAGAGAGATAGAAGAGTGAGAAGAGCTAAATAAGGAAATCATTATCTATTATGTCAGCAACAAGGTTTTTTTAAGGTGATCATATGTTTCAAGTGGCTGAGTTGGTGTTGATTTATCTAGGGGGTTGGTATCTCCTTGCCAGTTGGTGCTTGTTAAAGCCTAGTTGAGTGGGTGTTTGACTAGTTGGGGTTGACATTTCTTATAGGACTATAGTTATTTTGTAGAGATCAATGGTTTTTCTTCCTCTTGAGGGTTTTCCACATATGTAATGTGTTATCTTGTTTCATGATCTTATATGGTTGCATATACTTTGTTAGATGTTCATGTTTATTTGAATGGTTCATGTATGCTTAAGTGAAATGAAATGAATGTTTTGAAGACACTAATTCACCCCCCTCTCAATGATTATACTTCTAACATTTGGTATCAAATCAGGTCCTTTGAATTAGGCCTAATAGTCTAAAAGAGATCCTAAAAATAAGGATGGCTAGTAGTCAATTTCAAGGAGGTTTCTTTACCAGTAAGGCTCCATTATTCAATGGGACTAATTATGCATTTTGGAGCATTAGAATGAGGACATATCTAATTTCAATGTGCCATGACATATGGAAGTTAGTTATGCATGGATGCACTCCCCCTCCTTCACCATCAACTGATGCAGCAAGCAAGAAGGAAAGTGAGAGCAATTCTAAGGCAATCAATGCCATTTTATGTGGCCTATCAAAAGTAGAGTTTATGAAGGTGATGCAATATGAGTCAGCCAATGTGATATGGGACAAGTTGAAGACTATCTATGAAGGAGACACCAAGGTCAATATGGCTAAATTGAAAAGTCATAGAAGGCAATTTGAAATTTTGAGTAAGAAATAAGATGAGAGCATTGCATCCTACATGTTAATGGTTGATGAAGTGGTCAATGTCAATAGAGGATTAGGAGAATAAGTGAAAGAATATACATTTTTTCAAAAGGTATGAGATCACTAATTCTTAAGTTTTATTCTAAGGTGTCTACAATAGATGAGATTTAATATTTGGACAAGCTAGAGATGGATGGGCTTCATGGCATCTTGACTATCTATGAGATAAGAAAAAATGAAGGAAGACCTCCCAAGAAATAAGCAACATTCAAAGCTAAAAAGAAGTTAAAAGTCAAGAAGTTCAAGGATGAAGTATGTTCAAATATTTATGATGATGAATTGATAGACATGTTTGCTAAGAAATTGAGGTTTGGATCTAGTAAGTACAAGGATAAGTTACCTTTCAAATGTTTCAACTATGGTAAGATTAGTCACTTTGAATCTATGTGTCCTAACAAAGATAAGAGTGAGCATGATGAAGAACATGATGAACATCATCATGATGATAAGAAGGTTTATAATCCTGATAAAAGCAAGAAAGATTTTAGGAAGTATGAAGGTAGAAAAGGTTCATTCAAAAACAAGAGAAGTTTCTATACCAAATAAGATAATAACTCATCTGATGTAAGTGACACAAGTACATCTAATAGTGATGATGATAATAATAAACATGATCATGACAATATTGAAACTTTATTCATGACTATAGAAATAAATAATGAGGGTTGTTTAAGAAGAGATTGAAGTGAACCTTGAGGTAGAATTGATGAGTGATCTAAAGGAGTTAAAGCTCTAAAGAAAGAATAATAACAAACAAATATCATTAGCTAGGGACTATGAAGAGTAGATTGGTTTGTTTGAAGAGAGACTAAGTAACATATTAAAAGAGCATGATGAAATCATTAATCAAGTTAAAAATCAAATGGAGATAGTCACTGCTCGCTTAAAGGCTAAAGAATAAAAATGCACCAGGTATGAATCAAAAATAGAGTCCTTAAATTCAAAATTAGATTAAGCATCTAGAAATTTGAAAATGTTTATGAAGTTTTAAAAGAGTATAGATGCTATAGATAACATCTTGAATAGTCAAAAGTTTTCAAGGGATAAGATAGGTCTTGGTTTCAAAGAAAACCAAAAGAAGGTAGCTTAAAATCTAGGAGAAGACTAATGAAAACAAGAAGGTCAATATAAAGAGACCAATCAGATAGTCTAATGCTATGAGATATGCTAATTTATTTATTGGTTACTATTTTGCATGCAATCAGTTTGGTTATAGAGCAAGAGAGTGTAGAAGACCCTCTAAAAATGAATATGCATGGGATTATGAAAGGAATCATTAGTCAAAAAATATGAATAAGGTTTTTTTCTACAGTTATGATAATATGGGACACATTACAAGATTTTATCTTAATAGAGTTAGAAGGCCATCAAGTCAAAAAAAGAGGTTTGAGGCCCCTAGAGTGCAATAGAGAAGGAAAATGAATGTGTAAATATAAAAGACAATAAATAAGAGTCATGATCAATCTACAAGCCCAAGTGGAATATTTGATATAGTAGACCATACTTCAGATGTGAAATCAAGTTAGGAATGTCTATTATCATCTCATATTGATGATCAAATTATTTATGAAGAGTTCAAGCCTAAGGTGTCAATCAAGCCTAAAATAATTCTAACGGATATTCAATCTTATGAGATCATGGAGATCTGGGAATCTCCTAAGTTTGTGTTTTTTTAGTGACATATGGAAAGTGGTGACTCCATTAGAATTCATGAAGACAATCTTCAATTAACAAAAAAATTGGTATATATTTTGTTTGAGGGGAGCTATTAAGTTTGTTCATAAGTTCTAAGTGTAGTTGTTGACAAGCATAGAAGACGTAAGCAAAGTTGTTTTATGTTTCTAGTTGTTTGTAGTTGAGCATGACTTGTGTTGTAGATGATTTGAGAATTCTATTGATTATTTTGGTGAGATCAAATTATGAAGATAGTGGGGGAGTTATTATTTCTTCAATTGATATCAAGAGTTTGGTAGCTTGGTAAGTAATATTGAGGTTCAGAGTTTATTTGATGACTATGCTTGATCTAAAGGGGAGCTTGGTAGCTCTAATTTCTTTTGAAATTTCTGAGAGTAGTTCCAAAGAGGGAGAATGAGTGGTTCCTAAAGTTGTAGTGTGTATGACCCTTTATCATTAATTTCAAAAGGGGGGAAAGTTAAAGAAGGGAGATTGACTAGATTGGAGGAGATGAGAGTGATCAGATTGAAGAATGTTTTGCCATCAATGACAAAGAGGGAGTTTATTGGCATGTTGTTTTCATTGATGTCCAAAGGGTGCATATTTTGAAGGTGTATGGTTAGTGATTATTAAGGTATGTGACAGGGTGAGTTTGTAGTTATCATTGATGTAATTGAGATTGTCATTGATGTCATTGAAGTTGTTGTTGTATCTCTTGAGACCTGATTTTCACAAAGAGGTATGATGGTGAAGTGAGTATTGAAACATGGTTATGAATCTCTAGGTCTGCATGTGTTCATTCTAATCAGAAATAGATTTTTATAGTAGTGTTAGAGTGGTGTTTGAATATTTTTCTTGTTTGATATCATTGAGGTAAGTATGTTTGACTACTAGTTCTTGAGTACAAGGTGTCTTGAAAAGACTAGTCTAGTCTTTGTGAGAGAAGGTATGAGTATGGTGACTTAGTGAGATGATTGCACACAGGCATGAGTGGATGTATAAGGTTGTTTGAGTATGTATGATAGGCATTGGATCACTCATGAGATTCTCAGGATGAGCCTATAGGGGTAGGACCTTAAGACCAAGTCTACACTTAGACCACTTCTTGACCCTGCCTAGCCTACTAGGTATCATGATCTATTGTCAAGGCATATGAAAGATATATGGTTGTGTTTACAAAAGATATAGGTTTCTTTTAAATTACATTTAAATAGGAATGAAGCTTAGTTTTAATGTCTAATGTGGCTTATAGGTCAAGGTCTAAGAGAGAAAAGAGAGAGAGTGTGGCCTAATGAGGGGTTATGATAAAATTCTAAGGTGTTTGAGCTCATGTAATTAGTGTCAAAGTTGAGGTATATTGTTTCAAGTTTATTCATGTAATTTAAGGTCATAGTTTGAAGGAAAAGGCATGAAAAGTTGTTTTGAGGTCTCTCAAGTGCTTAGAATGAAAGGTTCTCAACTTGAGAAGGATTTTCTTGTGCTCATTAGATCGTTAAACCTTTGCATGCAAAATTAATCTATTTATGGTATATGGGGAAGGGTCTTAGATAAAAATTATAGGCATTAGTTTTTGGATTGATGGGATATGATTTATGAATGATATTTAAGAATGAAAATAGGTTTAAACCCTCTTAGAACCCTAATAATGACTCGATGTTGAAGTTGTTGGTCAAAAATGCCTAAAATGAATTGGTATGCTCAGGTAAGATATTGTATCATGTATTAGACTCTCCCAAGTACCTCTAAGTGGTATTTATTATAGATAATAAAGAGAAAATATTGAGTTGCAGGCTTAATCCTGAAAAAGTTGTAACTATCAAAAGTTATATTAGACATAATAATAAAATGGATAGAGAAATAAGGTAGAAACTCATGTTTCATGTCCATGAAAGTTTTTTGATAAGTTATAAATATCAAGTGTGTTAAACCATTCATCCAAGATAGCTAGTCACTAATAGGCTAAATGGTGTAAATAGTGAAAAACCCGAGCAATAGTGAGAAGATGAATAGGAATGTGTTATCATGATAGAGTGATGAAACCAAGTGCATGAAGATATTTTTTGGTACTATTATGTCCTATTCATGTTCATTATAAATATTTTAATTCAGGTATAGTGTTAAAAATGATGAATCCAAAATGACTTGTCTGATTTAGTGAGATCTATGTATAGTAAAGTCAATAAATTGGTCTATAAGACCAATAGTTGCCACTATACCATATGATGTTTATGTTTAAATATGGTATGAAGATGTAATATAATATTTTTAATTCATCAAGTTTCTTTTAATTTATCTACATAGGTTTTGTAATTCAAAGTCACCATGACTGGTCTTTGAGGAAAAACTAGCAGTTCTGAGTGAGTGAGTTATAGAGGTGTTTTTGAGGCTCTAGGCCCTAAGTTTAAGTATCTAATGCATATGGTGTTATTTTTTGTGACTTGAAAGTAATTTTCATGCTTTTATAAATCTTAGAAGTCAATTTAAGATATTTAAAAGTTGAAATCAAAATGGTGTGTTTCGTTCATGCAAGACTATATGAGATAAGGTTAGAAGATTGGTTTGCAAGACCAATGTTTGATATTAGAAATTATGGATTTTGCTATTGAGTTTATTTTAAATATGTTATAGAATATTTTAAATGTATTTAAAATCACTAAAATTATCCTTTCAGATGTTGGATGTCAATTAGTTTCATGAGTGAATGTTTACAGTTCTAAGTGATCATACTGAAGAGATGAGTATAAGAGTTTTTTCCATGAGTTAAAGTATTTCAAGAATATGGTGATGAATATAAGGTCATATATACTTTTTCTATGTACTTTTGTCATCATTTTTGAGTGGCTTAAGTGATTCTAATTTTCAATATTGAAAGGTAGATTTTTGGTGTACACAAGCCTAATAAGACTAAGTACTAATTAGGGATTTCAAGTAGTGATTTGTTGTAAAATATCTTGTTAAGACTAGAAGACATCTATGGGGGTATATTTTTTTGTTATATGATATTTTCCTTCCATGTGTGAAGTTTCAAAGTGTTCCAAGGAAGGCAAAGTGTCACGTGTCCTAAAGTAAACCTAATGGAATTAGGTCTCCATGAGAACTAAAAGTGAAATAAGGTCTAATAGAGTTATAATAGATAAAAAGGGACTCAATATTCATTTGAATAATATTTAAGAGATTTCCTAAGACCTATTCCATGGTATACCTAAGAATTTAAGGGTGATTATCTAAGTGGTATATGAATAATGAATGGTATATATACAAGGTAGTTTTAGGCCTATTTGTGAAAAAAAAAAGTGCACAATATGTGAATGATTTAGCACATTGTTGAGCAAAAGGAGGTTTTTTATACCATAAAAGGATTGTATAGGATCTATAATGAATATTTTAAATTATGTATTCATATGAAGATCAAAGTCATATGCCCTAATATGTCTTGAGGAGACCTAGTTGAGCAAAGAAGCCTAGAAGGTAGTTTGAGAGAGATAGAAGAATGATAAGAGATAAATAAGGTGATCATAATATGTTGAGTGACAAAAAAAAAAATTTTGAAGGTGATCAAAATTTTTAGGTGGTTGAGTTGGTGCCAATTTATCTAGGGGGTTGGTGCCTCCTTGCATGTTGGTGCTTGCTAAAACCTAGTTAAGTGCGTCCTTGACTAATTGAGATTGATGCTCTATATGGAGTTTGTGCTTCACTAAGGATTGGTTTTTGTCTTATAATACTGTAGTCCATTTGCATATGTTAGTATATTTTCTTTCCCTTGAGGGTTTCCTACATATTTAATGTGTTATCTTGTTTCTTGATCTTGTATGGTTCCATATACTTTGTTAGATGTTCATGTTTATTTGAATGGTTCATATATGTTTAAATGGAATTGAAATAATGTTTTGAAGACACTAATTCACTACCCCCCTCTCATAAAATTGTATTTCCAACATAGCTTCTTCTTATGCTTATGTTTTAGAATCTTCTTATGCCTTTTTGGTAATGTCATCTTCCACTTTCTTTGCAGAGTCATCCTACACTTACTTGGAAGCCTCTTTAGTTTGTGTCTTACATTATCATTCTTGGACCTCAACCTACTTCTACACTTACTCTTATGCAAGCTTTTTCTTATTTTTTTCATCTATTGCTTCCATTTATCTACACTCAACTTCTAATTTAGTATCCTTGCATTATTATTCTATCACTTATTTTTGTTGTTTTGCTTGTTCTTTAATTATGGATTCTTTATATTTATTTTTATTTTCTTATTCCTCTTATTGTTGTCTTTGTGCCTTAGCATCCTTAGCTTTCTTGAGAGCCTCTACTTCCTTGGCCTAGCATTGCGATTCCTCATGTTCCTATTGCTCCTCCTCTTCCTTCCATTTAGCTTCAACCTTAGCCTTGTACTTTTCTTTTTTGTGTATGCAACACTCAACTACTCTTTTTACTTCTTCACATGCATCTTGATGTTATTATATAGTTTAATCTTAAATTGATACTTCCTCTATGTCGATCTTGGCCTCCTCAAAGTTTGATGGTGAGGAGTTGAGGATAGTAGTTTTCACCTCTGCTTGAGAAACCTGCCCCTTACGAACCAAGCATCTTGTTGGTTTTGGGTTGTCAACTTTATGTGCTTGTTTCTCTCCCATTGTAGACTCTCTAATGGCTTGTGAATGAATAGGTGAGGTATTTTCCCTATATTATCAAGGGTTATGTGGAGTCTACCTATGTCATATAAGTTATGCTAGGGGCTATCTTCTATGACTCCTAACTGTAATGGTCTCATAATGGCTCCTCCTATCTCCAATGTTTTTCAAATGCATTAAAAGTTAGCCTCTTTATCCATTGTACCTATGATGATGGAAGAAAGATAGGTGGGTAACTCAATCCATATATTTTTGGGAACTCTATTTCATACCTAGATAGTGCACACTACTTTTCAAAAAAAGTATTATTTTTCTTCCTCCTTTTCATAGATTTATCTAGCCATATCGATCATCATCATTATGTAGACCTAATGTTCATCAGTGCCCATGTGTAACAAGTCCTAGATCCCAATGATTTTGGGTATGCTCAGGTAATTTAACCAAGTGATCTGGTTATGAGTATTTTATCTTGGAGGAGATGAATATCTTCTACCCTCAGGCACCTTTCACTTTCATGTATCTTTGATTGGTGTGGCTATTGTTTAAGGTTACACAACTATAGTTCTAAGGTTTGGAATAGGTGGTGGTGCCATCTACAATAGGGTTGATTTCATTATTTTGATTGTTTTTTATTTGGCTATCTTGGTCTACATCATCTACATGTTAATAAAATATAGGAGTGGAAGATGTGGTACATTGGGTTGTTCATGAATTGTGATGGCAATACCCTTTGGCAGATTCATGATAATTGAATGTTATCCTAAATACTACATGATGTTTGGAGGTATACATGATTTGGTGCTATGATTACATCCACAAAATCATTCCCCCATAGGGTGAAATTAACATAGTGCCTAAAGTAGGTACCCTCATGGGTCTAGGTGAAGTTCTTGAACTATACATCTAGCCAATAGTCAATGTTGAGATAAAATCTGCCCTCAGGTGACTTACATTGTGCAAATACTAATAGCAATACCAAAAAATTATATTAAAAAGTTTATTTTATCATCACCAAGACTTTATCAATGTTCAAAGTGAGTTTTCTAACCAAGAATTCAAGCCAATTAACTTCCTTATTCTGAGTGACCATTTGATGGGCAATATCGATGACCCATTTTGTAATCTACTTGGCATCCTTGGTTGTCTATCAGAATCATCATGAATTTATTCTACCAAAATGCACTTTGACACATCATCAATGTCCTCCGGTGGAATTCCTCATGAGTTATGAGAGTAATTTTCCTAGATCTCTAAAAGGATTGGTGGCATTCTTGATTTGTAATGGGTTATAGGTCTCCCCCTCATAGGCATTAATTTCACCCATTCCATCATAGTTGTATTGATGTGAATGGTTATTTCTTGGGAAAGATAAATATTTCCCTCATTATATCGACTTAGCAATACCTCCATTACATCTCTAAGTTTCCCAAAAGTAGGCAATCAGATCAACTACTTGACATATAAGTTATGGAGTTTGTGTGGTAGTGTTAATATTTATGGTTATGCCCCTTCAGCTATGTCTGACACAAACATTTGTAGCTCAACATTTTGAAAAAACTCATAAGAATCTGGGTTTATAAAGTGCATTTGTTGTAATACAACACTAATGCCCATGTCCTCTTTTTGTGCTTTTATGAATCCTTTGACCAATTTTGATCTATCAAATCTAGCCATTGTGCATCTTTTTCTTTGATTATAAACCAATTTTCATGGATGTGTGAAGTATAGACTCATCTGAGAGTATAAATTTCCTTGAAATTAGTAGGTGATATGAAATTAGCAATGGATATGAAATTAGCCACCCTAATGCCAAATTTATAGCATCTCATACCTCATTATATGTTTTATTGTCTTAATTAGCTACATTTTCACTCCATCCCTCACACATAAGATTTGAATGAGGTGGATCTACTCTGGCTGATGTGAAATTCTTTTTGTTAACTCGACATTCGATGATGACAGTGGTTGATGCTTATTTGACCTATCATTTTAATTAGGCTTCATCTATATGTTATTATTCTATTTTTGACACTGACCCATTACTTTTCTTATAGATTTTTCAATCTCCCCCCTCCTCATACTTAATAATTAATTGCAATATTTTGATCGTTAAACTACACTATTTGCTCAAGATTTAGATGCATGTGTCCTTCCCAGACTTAATTGATGTTTGTATGATGTATTCATTTTGCCACCATATTTCATTCCTTAAATGCATCTATAGTAATAGAACCTTCTATTTAATCTTTTATCCCTCTTATCCCTTACCCCTATAAACACATATATATATTTACCTCACACGTGCTTAAAAACACAAAACCCCAATTATCTTGAAATCAATGCTTGAAATAATGATTGCCATCTACTTGGTGTGATATAGCACCTTTATTCCATGTTGTATTATATTTATAGTGGTAAGAATTCAACCTAAATCCATTTAGCCACCCTATAAGATATTTTCCTATAAATCTCATAGGACCACTATTTTAGGCTACAAAAGTTCATGGATGATATAGGAGCCTTTCCACCTAATGTTAAGATCTTTAGGGAAATCTTTGAACCTACTATCATATAAAATAACAAGTTGATTTACTATAAATTCCTTTGTTCACAAATTTTTTAAGCCATGCCTTTTGGCTATGGTTGTTTATCTCTTAGGCCCATACTATTTTGTATCTTGCTTCATCTATGCAATTCAATTTTAACAACCTATTAGTCATCGACTCTTGATTACCCATTCACAACACATTGGTGACTCATAGACTAAGAAACACGTATTCTATAGGCATCAATACTTTTAACTCATATACTAGTTCTAATAGTGTAAACCCTATCACACATTTATAATGCATGTGATAATCCCACAAGACTAATGTAAGCCTATCCTCCCAATCATCTCACTTCATATTGTAGATCTTAGTATCTTACCTATCACATTGTTCGTGTCTTCAACCAGGCCATTCACCTATGGATCATAATCTATGATTTTTTGATGTGATTTCATGAACTCATCCATTAGGGTCTTGATGGTCTTATTTATAAAGTGAGTTCCTCTATTGCTTACCAATTTAAGAGGGCAACCAAACATGGTGATGATGTTCTTGTACAGAAACTTAGTTGTGTCCTTTGCACTACAAATTGAAGTTACAATCACTTTTGTGAATAAGTAATATGTATAGGTTAGGTTAGTCTTGTGTTATTCCAATAAAATAAATCAAAACAACAAACTAAAATCCTAACACCTCTAGCTTAGACACTAAGGAGAGCATAGATAACAATCATGTATATAAAAATACAACTAAAACATAAAATAAAATACTCTTTTACCTTCCTTGGAATTCTAAATGTCTTTTTGAAGTAGTTTTCTCTATTTGTGCATCAATAAGTCTTTAACAATAAATATTTATTTGATCTTTCTCTCCTTGGTACCTTGGCTTGATTGCTTGGCTTATGATTGGGCATGGTAACATTACTGGCAAGGCTTATCTCTCTTCAAATTGGCATTATAAAACTACACTATCAAAAATTTGAAGACATTTAAGTATAATAACTCTACACCAAAAGATTTTTTGAAGATATTTGTGTATAATAATTTTGCACCAAAATAACTTAAATATCAATAGGTATGGCCTTGTATTTATAGCCTTATAAGTTAACTCTTACCCAAGGTGAGCTAAGATTGATTTTAAACATGAAATGGATTCAAACTAACCTTAGATGAGTTGAACTCTAGTTGAGTTAAAATTTATCATGTAATTATGATTTTCCATTACTAGGCATGGCTCTCAAATTAGATATTTGGAGATATTTTGAAAGAGCCTGACAACTAATAAAGGCGATGATGGAAAAGCTTCATATTTTGAATTTTAAAATTTTCATTTTTAGATATTCATTAATTTTAAATTGATAATTCAACTAAGTTTTTAATCTTGTTTAATTAGTTAATTCAATTTGATTAGCATTTTATCTCATTTAATATTTGATCAAGTGTTCCACTTAATAGGTCCATAGGCCAAACTGATAGTTGTTATGTTTTAAGGTGATTAGGGATGAATATGTGAGAGGTTATTGCTGTATAAAAGTCATTACCTCAAATAAGGATACTTCAACATAATTTTGAGTTTTGATGAATGATGCACGGTCAAAATTAGGATGTTCAATGATTCTTAAACTTAATTTATAATAGTTGGAAGGAATTAATCTGAAGTCTAGTTGGAAGCCAATTGTGACAATAATTGGGTGTTTATAGTTTGCCCTTGTTTGGGAAGGAGTTGCAAGCTATATGCATAATAACATCTTCTCAAATAATGAAAAGGTTTTATATTCCTAATTACCTAATAGGCAATGAATGAGCTCTAGATGCCTCCTCAAGGGAATGATCGATAAAGAAGGTCGGTGATCAGTCCCTCAAAAGAAGGAAAATGATGAGACCAAAAAGATAAAATGGGTGGATAAGATTGATTTATCTAAAGGTGGTTATAATTAGTGACACAATAAGATTCCCTAGCTGGGTAAACAAAAAAGATGATTTGCCCACATGCGATTATAATCATCATCATATCAAGGTAAAAGGATAATGACTTTCCCAAAGGCAGTTATAATAATTAGCTAAAGGATAAGGGTAACAAGAAAATGATTTTTTCCAAAGGCAGTTATAATTATTAAAATAAAACAATAATTTGTCCATGGGTGGTTATAATCATTAGTAGGATAAAAATATGTCCCAGTTGGGTGGATAGAGATAATGATTTTCCTAAATGTGATTATAATCATTAACACAATGAAAACTAGCACCTATTAGAAAAAAATGATAAGGATTTGCCCAAAGGTGATTATAATCCATAACATCCAGATAGATCAAACCATAATGATTTACCCAAAGGAGGTTATAACCATTGTCATGATAGATTGGATTAAAACACAATGATTTTCACAAAGGTGGTTAAAATCATTGGTATTATGGGTCGGATAATATTTTAAATTGGCTTACATATTGAATCCATACTCATGGACTAAGAGTAAGATGATACTCAATTTGGGCCACCTACTAGTATGGAGATACACATCCTAACTAACAAGGATTAAAATGATTTCATCATTTAATTACTCTGTATATAAGAAATGAGTTTTGTAGATCAGAATGTTTTTATGTAACCAAGGAGAAGTACCATAGCCTCATTGCTTGTAAGATTTCTCAAGCTAAATTTTTATATAGCACATGATAGTAGGTATAATGATATAGAACACCGTGAGAACTTAGCCAAAATATGCATAAAAATTGACACATGATCTAATGAATAATGGAAAATAATACACCAATAATAAAAATGATGATAATATTGATGTATGAATATGGATGGACTTATGTATAATGCACAAGGAATCACCCAATGAATGCATATATACGTAGTCAAGGCACAACCATCAAAGTGAACAAACAGGAAAACAAGTAAACATAGCAAAAAGATAAAACACTAAGAAATAGAAAAGAAAGAATAACACAAAATAATGAGAACAAAATGAAATAAACACAAATAATGGTTGATGACAAGGTTAGTGCAAATAAAGAATAAACAAGGTGATGATCACTACCCCTATGCAAAAAGAGATAATAAAATGAAGAAACAAAATGGGGGAATGGAAGAAAAGGAAGGGGTTAGCTGAGCTAACTCCAAATACACTAGGTAAGTGGGCATTGCCTACATAGTTCTAAGGTCACAAGATCCATCATAAAATTTAGTCTAAATATAGTTCTCCCAAGAGATGAGATAGAAGAAAAAATGATGATCAAAAAAACATGATTGTGTTGTAAAGAAATTATGGGAATGGACTAGTAAAATGGCAAGAGCATGAGAGAAATCCTAGTGGTCATTAATGTATCAAAGTTAAAGATATATAATGTACATAATATAAACTCATAAAATGGTGAGAGCGTAAAGCTTAGGCCAAATAAGGATGAGTAAACTAAATGACAAGTGGTTTCTTGTGAAATAGCTAGGGGTCCCAAAATCTTTAAGGCAAATAAGTGATTAATTTACTGATTTTTAAGTTTTTATAGATCTTTTACAAATGTTTTTAAAAATTTCTAAGCATATCAACTTAATCATGGATTACAAGATACTAATTGTTCCAATTCACAAAACAAGGAGAGCGTTCAAACTTGAAATTACTCACAAAATAGTGAGAACATAGCAAAGGGTGACTAAGTTGACCTCAACATGAATCGAGCATTGCTTATATAGTCCCATTAGGACCTCAAGTCATTTTAATTTCACCTTATAGTAAAGGAATTTGACTTAGTAGTATCAAGTTCAAATCAGGCAAATGGCAAGATATGGCATAGGGTTGGTAAGGTGGGATTTCAAGGCATGATAAAGGTATTGTTTTTAATTTTCTCATAGGTGGTTATATTTAGGAAACAATGGCATAGGTCAATGATACTAATTTTCTCAAAGGTAGTTATAATTATGAGCATAGAGTGAAACACTAATTTTTTCAAAGGCAATTATAATCAGGAATACTCAGAATAAAATGAAATAAAAAATGAAGGATACAACTTTTAAACCACTATCAAATTAGTCTAAAATATTGCCTTTGTCTAGAATACTGAATCAACTACTAAAACTTGATCAGAATCCACTCACTGGAGGTGCCCAAAACACTAATGAAATAGAACTAAGGTCAAATCGGTTGGGTAGGGAGGGTAAAAACAATCTTTGGTCGATAGGAAAGGTATGGTATAATGGTATAAGGAATGGTACAAAAAATAAATGATGATATTACAGTACAATGTAAATGTTCCTTATAGACAATAGTTTAAGTCTCTCAAGTAAAGTAACGCTTGAGGTGTATGATATTCATCAGCTCATCAATTTTATCTTTGTCTGGTGTAGTGAGATTGTATACTCTAGAGCCATAATTTGCAGTAATCATATAGGGGCCTATCCAATTGGGTTTGAATTTATCCTTCCTCTTCTTCTCAATCATGGTGTTCTTTTGGTTTTCTTTGAGAACAAGATCCCCAAGATTGAACTCCCTATGTTTGACACAACAGTTATAGTGGATAGGAGTCTGTTCTAGTATGCTTGAAGGTTGTTGATAGTGGCCATGTATTTTTCATCAAGTAACTCTAGCTCTTTCAAGTAACCTACTCAATAATATTCATTATCTAGGACATGTTTCAATGAGATATAAAAAAAAGGTAACTCAACCTTAATGGGAAGAATGGCCTCAGTTCTATAAACTAGGGAATATGGAGTGGATCATTTTAGGGTATGGTGATTAGTGCAGTATGCCCCGAGGGCATGGAATATTTGGAGGTGTTAATCATGGCCAACCTCACTAACAATATTTTTAAGGATGTTGACAATGGTTTTATTAGATGCCTCTGTTTGGCCATTACTTTGTGAGTGATATGTGGTAGAAAAATGTTAAGTGGTATTGTACTTAGCACATAACATTTTTACGTACTTGTTCTTAAATGATATTCCATTATCAAATATGTTGGCTAACAGATTTAACCTTATATAAAAATATTTTATTTTGACTCTATACCCTTCTCTCAAGAACAAATAAGTTAAACAACAAATGGGTGAACTATCAAGACTAGTTCCCCTTTGAATTAAGGTACAGCTCCCTTTAATATTTTCAATGAATTTAAATATTTAGATACACTTTTAACCAGAAAGTGCTTAAAGGCACACTAACATCCATATATCATTATGTTATGAATGCAAGATTTTATAATAGCAATAGGTAACAGAATACATAGATTCTATTTTCAATAACAATTAAATAGATAAACGTATATATGTTGAACTAATGAATGATAAAATCCACATAATGGATTGTCTAATGGAATATTAATTACTATATGAAAGAATATCTCACATAAAAAACCCAATTTTAAATACTCAAATGTATAGATCCAAGTATACAGTAATTAATTCTCTTTTTCATTCATAGATGAAAAATATTTTACACAAACATCACATATATTGTAAATAATAGTGGTCCAATTCAGAATCTCTAACTCCTCTTTTTTTGTCTTATCTTTTTTTCCCCTTTTACAATCAAAAATTATATCATTGCCTTAACTCATCCATCTTTTAAACTAAACCAGAGTTAAAATAACTCTGACCCATACAGGATTTAGTTTTTAAACAAATTCACTTAAAGATCAAGTTTCAATTAGAAAAGCACCTGAATAACTGAATAGAAGAAACTATGTAAGTAAAATCATTGTTGAAGTGATGGATTGGGATCTCTAGATTTGCTTTGTTCGGTTGGGTAGACACGTTGATCTATCCATTTCTGAAATGTCGTAACAAACTCCTAAATTTTGTAAGGTTGGGAATACTTATGTATTTTATCATTGCTTTCTAGATGTTTTCTTTCCTCCAAATTTTCTCCATCTTTTTTGTGTGTTCTGAGAGAGTGTTGATGCAGCTATAAACAAATGAATCTACCTTTGAAATCTAAGAAAAATCTTCAGTCGATAACCTATCACTTTATTTAATAATGTTGATCTTTTCTCTAAAGGATTGAATCACAATATTGATATCTTTTTTTAGTTTTCCATCATCTTTTATGTATTTGATGTCAATACTCTGTAAATCATGTTGTAATGACTAAATGAATTTAGTTATTTCCTTGATCATTTTTGTGATTTTCATTCATCCTTGTCAAGATACTGAATTTCTCCATTCAATAATTTTCTAACTTACATATAATATATCTTCATCCAGACTTATCAAGTTGTTCTCTAACAAAAACTTTATTATTCCATACTTTTGAACTTCATCAATCTGGTTCATCACACTCATCCATTTTCCTTCATCTTTTATCCACAAAGTGTTTTGAGTCTTTAAATCTTCAATAGTAATTATGGTTAAATCATATACATTTTTCAATTTATAGATGAATTCCATACCTTTTTGAATGATGATATCCAACCAATTATCAAATATCCTGGTAATTATTTTGTCTCTATGTATCTGATCTAGCATCCTTTGATTAACAGGTGATTTTGGATCAAAATATAGGGGTATTTGGGTGATCGATTGTGGATTTGGACTATGAATGGCATCAATGTACTCTACCATTGACCATATAGTCTATTTAAATTCTCTTTTATCTTTTTTGTCCTTTCAAGTTCTGTTGACTATCCTTTTAGTGGATGCTTCAAGGTGATGCACATTTGTGGCATGTGATGTAGTCCCAAGATCCACCTTTTCAATTGTGAAATCCTAAACTGTAGGATCTTCAACTTCTTCTTTGGTTCTTGGCCTGGCTATTTTTGTATTCTAGTTCCCTGTATTAGGGTCAATGTCTACCCTGGATGTTGTTTTTAACTTTTTAGATTTAGGAGCTTTCCCTAAACATTTACTCACCATATCCTCTAAGGGAAAACAAAATGGAACTATTTTCCTTTTATTGATGATTAAACTTTCAAGCCACTTAGGTGTAGAGGATGAGGCTTCTTTATCAGGATTTAGTTGATCAAAAGGCACAGTTGAAATAATCATCAATTCAGTAGAATTAGAAGGAACCATTATCTGTTGATATGTACTAACCTCTTCCATCATTAGTGAATCAAATTTTTTATCACCTTTAGCTTCTTCTGAATCCTCTTTAGAATTCAAATCTACAATTACTTTTTCAAAAATTTGACTCTTTCTCTTGCTTTGTGTCCGTGACCTGGTGGCATGAGGAGGCAGAGTAGTTACAAGAGCCTTTTCAAATTCTTTGATGATAGGATCCCTTCCATTTTTTACTCTCTCAACCATTTCTTAGTCATTCTTATCACTGGGAGGGTTTTAACCTCAATTCTATCTTCTTCCTTTTTCTCCCAGTCAATTTCTAGAATAGGTGGTTATTCTATCTTTTCAAATTGTGGATCAGTCAATTGTTCACCATTGTCAAAAATTCTAGATATGTCCATATTCAAATTGAGAGTAAGAATTTTCCCTAAGGAGAACCTGAACCACAATATTTTTTTGACTTCAAATTCATCTGAATAATCCTCCCAATAATCCTCCAACTGAGGAATATGTGACAACCCTATTCCAAGATCCAAATTATCTCTGGCAAAACCTTTGTTGTCAAATTGTAATCTAGTTGTGAAGTATTGAAAATTGAATTTCTTAAGATCCAATTCTAAATTCAAAGCATCATAAGTTGACTTACATTAATAATATCCAAGTTCAATAGGAAAAGATATACCAAAACTCTTTTTCATTGAGAATTTTTTATCTACATGTGTTAATTGTCTACAGACTTCTATTAACACAAATTGGTCAAAAACATACCTAGGTAACCTTAAAGTCACCATCAAAACCCCCAACTCTGATATAAGTGAACTTGGAAAATTGAGTGAAGAAACTACCATAAATGTTGATTAATTGTATAGTTTCATCAGTCAACCTTTTATTGATGTTGTTTGACAATTCAAAAGTCAACCTCCTAGTAAAAACATCATTAACTCTCATGTAATCCTCATAGCAATTATGCATTTGCAACTATGAGTAATATTCACAAATTTTATTGTCTTCAGCCAAGCGTGCATGTGGTAATCCTACCCATTGTCTTGTAGATGCCAAGGAATAGAAGAGGTATGAAGACATATAAAAATATTTATTTCCCAAATAATTACTTAAACCCTGATGCAAACTTTTAGCTACAATTTATGCCCAATCCAAATACTACTCTCCTTGGAGGATCACCTATATGAAAAAGTACATCCAGTCTTCCCAATACTATACATAGACATTGCCTTTTAGTCTGTGTAGTAATACTACAATATCTTGTAATTCTGGAATCATATGATTTCTTGTTAATGGTCTAGGCAGTCTTGAACCTCCTTTTTAGAATTTCAAAAGCCAATTTCTAGCAATCACATTTTTGTAAATTGTTTTTTTTAATAAAAAATAACTAGAAGAAGAAGAAATATCGAGGTCAGAGTATGGTTCCTTGGGATGAATTCTCATTATAGACATTACAGTTTGTCTATTGATATGCAGCAAAACATTGCCTTCTGCAGTCCTGATGCATCTGTTCTAAGGTTCTTATCTATTCATGCATTCAAGGACTAATTCAGGGCATTGGATAGCCATGGAAAATGCCATAGCTTCAACCAAACCACTTTCTATAATTTTCTACATCATAGGATTTGACATAGGATTTCTAGCCCTTTCTTTAAAATCTTCCAAATCATATTAGACCAAAGAGGTGTTCCCAATTTTAGGAGGAGAACATATGAGACCAGGACCATGCTCATAATTCAGACATGCAGATTTCATGGCCATAGGTTGGAGGAAAAAAGAAGGAAAAGTTTTGTAACTCTTTAAATAATGTCGTAAAATCAAAAGGATTCTTCTTCCCAACCAAGTAAAGGAAATAGATTATAGTAAGAGTAAAACTCACCTTAAATTTTTTTTGAAATCACTACGAATTCAAGCAATCAAATATCTGATACCACCTATGATATTTTTCTTTGTATCGCTCAGTACACTCATTTTCTAAATTTGAATCATTTTCTCTTGATATAGATATTAACCAGATCAAATGATTAAATCAAAACAATGTGTGCTAAATATGCTTGATAAGACATGCATTCTGACATATGCATTAATGGCAAGCATTTTTTTATGCACAGTTTTGATGAGTAATGATTATATGTAACCTTGTGAAAATTCAAAATTTTCTACTTTATAATGAGTTTCAGATATATTTTCCTCTAAAACTCTCACTAATTTTAACTTAGAGAAAGCCTCAGGGTGAGATGAGAGTATAGTCATTAAACCATTGAACCATTGAACTTTTGAAAATTGTGGTTCAACTTCAGGGTTCAATGATATGCAATGAAATACACATACTGACCAATAGTCGCATAATCTTTCTAGAAACTTTTAAAGTTTGAAACATTGAACCGTTGAATGCTTTAAATATTTAGACATTGAACTGTTGAACTTTTGAACTCTGAAAAAGGGTTCAAGTTCAATTGAAAAGTTCAAAGACATAATTGAAATGCAAAGGAACAAATAGTACACTTTGAGAAATATTGAACTATTGAACCATTGAACTTTGCTATGTAGGTTCAATTAGTAATTTCAAGTGGTACATTAATTTATACAAGGGAATTGAGTGAACACGACTCTTTACAAAACATCAAGTATTAAATTTTTGAACCATTGAACTTTTGAAAATCCAAAAAATAGTTCAAGTTCAATAGAAAGGTTTAAAATCATATTTGAAAAACACTAAGGGATAAACAGTTCACTTTGAAAAACTTTTAACCATTAAACTTATTGAACCATTGAACTTATTAAACTCTTGAACTTTGAGAAAGGTTCAGATTCAAAGGTTCAATTCTTTTTTGAATTTACACACAAAAGGTGATAAGTGGGTGAACTTATTTTATGGAAAAATTCACAAAAAAATGAATAAGAGCGACTCAAAAGCTAACATTGGCTCTGACTGGGGACTATATTTTATGACAAAATGTAGAGAACTCAAAAACTCTGGTTACGCAAATTGGAGACATAAAAAAAAGAAAAAGGAGAAAGATAAACCAAAAATGGGAAAGGAAAACACAAAATGCAACAAAAAAATAAAAGGTTATTTATAAAATAGAGGATATATGTTTCACAATCGGTACAACTTGAGATCCTGTCCATTGTAGGACAGGGGTAAAGCAACTCCATCTGGATATTCCAGTTTAAAAGAATTAGGGCCAAGTACCTGATAAATTTTGAAAGGCCCTTTCCAAAGTGAATTAAATTTACCATGTGGTCCTTTAGGTTCTCTCCTTCTATCTCATAGCAATACTTCATCTCCTTCCATGAATTTTTTGGGTCTAGTTTTCTGATCAAATATCTTTTTAACTTTGTTTTGATGAGCAGTAATACTATCAACCAATTCATTCCTCTCCTCTTCAATCTTAGTTAAATACATAACTCTTTTTTCTAAAGAATCTTGAAAGTATTGATCTTCAATAACATTTTGTAATCTAGTTGCAGATAATTCTAAAGGTAATGATACATGTGCTCCTATTCCATAAACTAGCTCAAATGGTGCCATTCCTATTGCTTTTTTTGGGGTTACCTTGTCAGCCCAAAGTGCTTCGTATAATCTCTTATGTCAATCTCTAGGGTTATCATTCACCAATTTCTTCATGATGGATATCATATTTTTATTACTGGACTCTGCTTGTCCATTCCCGTGAGGGTAATAATCTGATGAGTGAGAAAGAAGATACTATGTTCATAGCAGAAAAAATTTGATGAGTGAGAAAGAGAGATACTATGTTCATAGCAGAAAAAATTAAGTTCCATTGAATAAAAATTGGTAGCATTATTTGCCACAATTTTCTGAGGAACACCAAAATGTACCAGTATATTTTTTTTAGAAAATTACATACCACTTATGAAGTGGTTCTCTTCACAGGGGTTGTTTCAACCCATTTCATAAAATAATCAGTTGTTGTTAAAATGTGTGTATGACCAGCACTTGATGGAGGTGAAAGAGGCCCAATGAAGTCTAATCCCCATTGTTTGAAAGGTTCTTCAATAATGATAGGTCTCAGAAGTAATGCTGCAAGTTGTGGTCTTCCTGAAAACAATTTGCATTTTTCACAGTTATCTACCCATTTATATGCATCTTTGAGCATACCTAGCCAATAATAACAATTTCTAAGGATTTTGAAAGCTATAAATGATGAAGAGAAATGTCCACCACAAGCTTTATTATGAAAAAATTCTAACAATTTGTATTGTTGTTCCTTATCTACATATCTCAGAAAGGTTCCAACTAATCCCTTTTTGTATAGAACATCACCCCATATCACATATTTTGTTGACTTTAACTTTAGATTCCTTTTTTCTTTGGGGATAAATGACTGAGACAATCTCCATAACTAAGATAGTGTGCCACGTTTAGGAACCAAGGATGTTGTAAGCTCACCAATAAGATAGTAGGAAGTTCTTCTTTACTTCTGGCTATCAATTTGCACAAACTTTGACCTCTAACTAATTTGGTTGGCCTAATCTCCAAGTCATACTCTTGAATTTTAGCAATCCATGTTGCTCTATTATTCATCCCAACCTCTTGTTGAGTCAAAATGCTTTTCACAACTGAACTAGGAATAACTACAATTGAATGAGAATGAGGCATATAATATCAAAATTATTTAACAGCCTTTACTATAGCAAAAGCCTGTTTCTTAGCAAAAGAATATTTAAGTTCATGTTCTTGAGAGGAACAATCATAAAAGCTATTAGGGCTTCTACATTTTATATAACAAGATACCAGACATGGTATGTTCTGAAGCATAGCAGTAAATAACAAATATTTTTAGAAATTGGGATTTACCAAAGTAGGTGTTTGTACAATTGCTTCTTTAATATCTTCAAATGCTTTTTTAGAAGCTTCATTCCATTTGAATGCTTATTTTTTGTTCATCATCCCCACAATATATTTTGTAATTTTATCAAAATTAGGAATGAACCTTCTGAGAAAATTAATCTGACCAAAGAAAGACTTAACTCCAATCCTATTAGAAGGAAGATTTAACTATTGTATTTCTCTAACTCTTTCTGGGTCAATTTTGATTTCACCTTTTGAAACTAGGTGTCCTAATAATTTCCCTTCTATAACATAGAAAATTGACTTCTTATGGTTAAGAGATATCCCATGATTCAGACATCTTTGTAAGATGGTCTCCAGGTCCTTCAGATGATCTTCTCTTTTTCTAGAAAAAATAGTTAAATCATCAAGATAAATAACAATAATTCTATATTTCAAATATTTAAAGGATGAATCCATCGCCCGTTGAAAAGTTGCACCAACATTAATCAGACCGAAGGGCATATGGTTATAAGCAAAAGTTCCTCAAGGTGTAGTAAAAGAAGTTTTATATTGGTCAATTGTAGCTACACTTATCTGATTATAATCTGAAAACCCATCTAACATGGACATCATTTCTAACCTAGCAACAGTTTGCAAGATGTGATCCATCATAGGCAAGGGATAATAATCTTTTAAATTGGCTTGATTTAATTTCATGAAGTCAACACAAATTCTTATTTCTCCATTCTTTTTACGCACTAGAACAATGTTTGCCACCCAGGTGGAGTGATGAATTGGATAAATAATTCTAGCCTTTAGCATCTTGTCAATCTCCTTAAACATAGCCTCAGCAACTTCTGGGTTATAATTTCTTAGCTTCTGCTTGAATGGAATTGCATTTGCTTTCAAAGGGATATGATGCTGAAACTGTCCACGTCTAAAATCTTTAAGGTCATCATAGCACCAAGCAAAGAGATCCTTATATTTAATCAATAGATTAATTAATTCATTTTTCTCCTCTGGTGAACAACACTTACCAATAGAGATCCATTTGAGGTCAGTTTCACTTCCAATGTTAATTTTCTCATAATCCTCTATTTTGTTAGGATTTTGGACAAGTTTGCTTTTAGTATATTCATCTTGTCTAGTGAACAAATGTTCTAGAGAGACCAATCTTTTAGGAATTTTGTTTCCTTTTAATTGAATTACATCATCTTTTGGATTGATCCCTAGATCAGGACTGAATTCTTTACATTCTATTTCACAACCTTTAAAATAAGTCCCTAAGAACATATCAGCATTCTCCAAAAAAAATTTGATCTATTTATTATTCTAAAAAACTTGCCAATTTTCAGCATTATCTAGGTCATTAGGATGATAGATTGGTTATATTCTATATGAATCCTTTTTAAAATCAGGGTGTAGGAGAAGAAGAGAAGCTGATACTGCTAGAGAATCTGCCCCAAGTGTTATAGTCTCTAGGAATTACCTCAATAGAAAAGGCATCAAAACATTCTATTTCATCCCAAACTCTATTTTTGTAATGTCCTAATCTATCTTTTTTAACTAAGAAAATGCCTCTCACCTGTTTGACAATTAATTTAGCATCTTCTTTTGCCTTGAGTATACCTTTTCTTTTAGCTTCATTTAACCTAATCAATAAAGCTTCATATTCTGCAATATTATTAGTGTTTTTAAATTCTAGCTTGAAAGAGTAAGGAAAAGTTTCACCTTCAGGTGAAATCAACACAACTCCTACCCCTGAACCAATGATAGCACAACTGTCATCAAATTCCATGGTCCATAAATTATTTGAATGAATAGACTTTGAGGTATATTCTTCTTTTAAATATTCAAAGGAAAGAAAATAGTTACCAAATTCACATTTTTCAAATAGAATCTAAAACTTAGGATCATCAAAAGGATATACTGTAAACTTGCATTTAATTTCATGTTCTAGCTTAACTTTTTGCTTTCCCACTATAATTGTAGCTTCTAGCCAATCTAATTTAATCTTCCCTCCTAAATCTTTTCAAAAAAATTTGATCAACAACATCCCATAACTAGCAGGGATATCTACCATCAAGATAGTCAACTTCACCTTTTTATTGGGATAGGCTACAAGAGCAACTCGTGCATCTTTGATTTGTTTGAGCAAAGAAATTTGTTTGCCATCCATGGAGTAACATCTACCAAATGTTTTTGTAAGGGATAGACCTAAGGCTTTGGCTATAGAAGGCATTATATTATCACAAGCACCTGAGTCTATGATATAATTACTGAGTTTATGACCATTTATGAACAAAGAAACATAAAATGGGTTGGGTTGCATATCAACCATATAAGGATTATCATCAAATGAATTGAGGGTCATTCTAAAATAATGAGTGGGTGATTCAAATGGAATTAAATAATTGGGCAATGGGAGACTCAGTATTAACATTTAATTGACATTTAGTTTTGACTTGTGCATGACCATTTTTGACATATTTAACTAATTTATTAATCTCTTTAGGTTTCAACCTGAGGTATTTAGTAGGGGATATTTGAATTTTTGTAGACTTACAAAATTCTAAAATATCAAAAGAAGTATCACAATCATTTCTATGCAATAATTTGCTTTCTTGTGTCTTTAGATTAGCATCAAAGATTTTAGTAAAAGGTTCGTTACCTTTAATGAGCACTTCTTGAGTATTAAAAAATCTTGGATTCTTTTGACTTCTAGTAAGTATAGTGCATGAAGGAACTTCGAGAGTAACCAATATTTCACTTCCTTTTTTTGAATCTTAATCATATTCTAGGAAGTGTATTTCAGAGTCATCGGGTCTCTCAAAGCTCCTTTTTTCTTTAGTAATCTCCCCTAAGACATCTTGAGTAGTAGTCATCTGAGTATATCTAAGCATCTCTAGACAAGAATTTATGTCATGATCAGTAGTCAAATGAAAAACACATATGTTATTTCTTCTAGGAGGGGATTCTATAGTCAATCTTGGTTGTGTTGATGCAAGTGGTAATGTCTTGCCAGTATTTACTTATTGATTTCTCCTGCCCATATCTTGATATGGTTTTTGGAATGAAGTACTAGTCTTCAATAATTGTCTCTTAAGGGAAATCATATCATTAACTAGCCTTTGAACCACAAGATTCATAGATGATGAAGGATGAGCATTAGGTACTTGTACTTCTTTCTTCCATTTTACAGGCATAATAAGATCATCTTCTAACTCAACTACCAATGATTGTGTATTTATTAAATCGACAATTGCACCTATTCTAAGATGAAAACTTATATCAAGAGACATAAAATTAATAAAGAAGCATTTCTGATTCTCAACAGTCGGTCTTTTAGTAGTAGGAATTTTGTGCACAGTCCTATTGGATTTGGATATAAATTCCCTCATGGATTCATGTATTTCATTCTTGAGCTGAGTCAATTGAGCAAGAAGGGAATGTTCATCTTCTACACTTTTGAACCTATTTTCAAACGTAGTTTTCATATCATTCCAACTTGTGATTGAGGAATCAGTTAGATGATAAAACTATTGTGATGCAATATCAGTTAGAGTTTGGACAAAAATCCTTATGGCTACATCTTGATGTTGTACGCCTAACACACCACATGCCGCTACAAAATCACTCAAATGTTCCTCTGGTGATTGTCTTCCATCTCCATTAAATTTGGGTAAATTTTTCCTTGCATTTTTAAGTAAAGGATTCATGTTGGCTCCTAAATTTAGAGGTCCTATGGCTACACCCCAAGGTTGGGCCATTGGAAGATAACTTATGGTAGAAGGAAAGATAGTACCAGAAAGGTAAGGCTTGACAGATAGAGAATGTAGAGGGTTTAAGAGGGCTAGGAGGTCTAATTCTAGCTTTTCTAATGTGAGTAGGAATATAAGGAAAATTTAAACTTTTCAATGCTTGAAAAGTAGAATCTTCAATTCCTTCTCTTCTCAAAGACCTTGTGTATCTTCTATAATCTAGCTTATGATATTATAATTATTAACTTCGCACTTCAGGGGGTTTTAATTCCTTACTGTGTTTTCTACTTGTCTTCTTCTTTGTCTAAGTAACAGTAATCTTATATTATTAGCCAATTTTTCTTCTTTTTCTAATATTCTACTTGCCAATCTATAATCATCAATATTTTGATGAGAACGCCAAGCAAGAGTATTTAAATGACTAATTATATCTTCTTATTCATCTTGAAAACCAAGATTTTATTACAAAATAGGAATTATATTTTTATGAGGAAGAACCATTATTACCTCATATTAAGGTGACCAATCTTTTAGTAAATATTTCAATTTCAATTCCTCAGCGGAGTCACCAAAAACTGTTAGCTAACAAATTTGTCCTTATATAAAAATATTTTATTTTAACTCCATAGTCTTCTCTCAAGAACAAATAAGTTAAACAAAAAATGGGTGAACTATCAAGACTAATTCCCATTTGAATTAAGGTACAGCTCCCTTTAAGATTTTCAATGAATTTAAATATTCAGATACACTTTTAACCAGAAAGTGCTTAAAGGCAGACTAACATCCGTACATCATTATGTTATGAATGCGAGATTTTATAACAGTAATAGGTAACATAATACATAGATTTTATTTTTAATAACAATTAAATAGATAAACGTATATATGTTAAACTAATTAATGATAAAACACACATAATGGATTGTCTAATGAAATATTAATTACTATATGAAAGAAGATCTCACACAGAAAACCCAATTTCAAAAACTCAAACACACAGATCCAAGTATGCAGTAATTAACTCTCCTTTTCATTCACAGATGAAAAATATTTCAAACAAACATCATATATATTGTAAATAACAGTGATCCAATTCAGAATCTCTAATTCCTTTTTTTAATCTTATCTTTTTTTCCCCTTTTACAATCAAAAATATATATCGTTGCTTTAACTCATCCATATTTTAAATTAAACTAGAGTTAAAGTAAATCTGACCCATATGAGATTTAGTTTTTAAACAAATTCACTTAAAGATCAAGTTTCAAATAGAAAAGTAACTGAATAGAAGAAACTATGTAAGTAAAATCATTGCTGAAGTGATGGAA
Organism: Torreya grandis; assembly: GCA_037957365.1. NCBI lineage: Eukaryota > Viridiplantae > Streptophyta > Pinopsida > Cupressales > Taxaceae > Torreya > Torreya grandis. The sequence goes on along the minus strand of JARHVA010004448.1, from coordinate 441,641 downwards.
TGGGATCTCCAGATTTGCTCTGTTTGGTTGGGTAGACATGTTGAGCTTTCCATTCCTAAAATGTCATAACAAACTCCTAAATTTTTGTAAGAATGGGAATACTAACGTGTTTTATCCTTGCTTTTCAGATGTTTTTTCCTTCATCTTTTTTGTGTGTTTTGGGAGAGTGTCGATGTAGCTATAAAGAAGTGAATCTATCTTTGAAATCTGATAAAAATCTTTAGTCAATAACCTATCACTTTCTTTAATAATGTTGATCTTTTCTCTAAAGGATTGAATCACAATATTGATATCTTTTTCTAGTTTTCCATCATCTTTTATGTATTTGATGTCAATACTATATAAATCATGTTGTAATGACTGAATGAATTCAGATATTTCCTTGATCATTTTTGTGATTTTCATTTGTCCTTATCAGGATACTGAATTTCTACATTCAATATTTTTCTTACTTACATATAATACATCTTCATCCAGACTTGTCAAGTTCTTCTTTGACAAAATTTTTGTTATTCCATACTTTTGAACTTCATCAATCTGGTTCATCACACTCATCTATTTTCTTTCATCTTTTATCTACAAAGTGTTTTCAGTCTCTAAATCTTCAACAGTAATTGTGGTTAAATCATATATATTCTTCAATTTATGGATGAATTTTGTGCCTTTCTAAATGATGATATCCAACTAATTATCAAATATCCTGGTAATCATTTTCCCTCTATATATCTGGTCTAGCATCCTTTGATTAACATGTGATTTTAGATCAAAAGACAGGGGCAGTTGGGTGATCGATTATGGATCTGGACTATGAATGGCATCAATGTACTTTGTTATTGACCACACAGTCTATTTTAATTCTCTTTTATCTTTTTCATCCTTCCAGGTTATGTTGACTATCATTTTAATGGATGCTTCAAGGTGATGCACATCTCCAGCATGTGATGCAGTCCCAAGATCCACTTTTTCAATTACAAAATCCTGAACTATAGGATCTTCAACTTCTTCATTGGTTCTTGGCCTAGCTATTTCTGCATTCTAGTTCCCTGTATTAGGGTCGATGTCTACCCTAGATGTTATTTTTTTAAAAATGGATTTAGGAGCTTTTCCTAAACATTTACTCACCATATCCTCTAAGGGCAAAGAAAATAGAACTACTTTCCTTTTATTGTTGATTGAACTTTCAAGCCACTTAGATGCATAGGTTGAGGCTTCTTTATCAGGATTCGATTAATCAGAAGGCATAGTTGAAATAATCATCAGTTTGGTAGAATTAGAAGGAATCATTGTCTGTTGATCTATACTAACCTCTTTCATCATTGGTGAATCAAATTCTTTATCACCTTTGGTTTCTTTTGAATTCTCTTCAGAATTCAAATCCATAATTACTTTTTTAAAAATTTGACTCTTTCTCTTGCTTTGTGTCCTTGACCTAGTGGCATGAGGAGGCAGAGTAGTTACAAGAGCCTTTTTAGATTCTTTGATGATAGGATCCCTTCCAATTTTTGATCTAGAAGTACCTACATCACAAATAGCAATAAGCCAATTAGAGGAGCTTATTGGAAATGGGGATTCAATTATTGACGTACATTGCTAGGAAGTTATGTTTTGAGCTCCCCCCAGTTTTTGCTCTCTCAACCATTTCTCAATCCTTCTTATCACTGGGAGGGTTTTAACCTCAATTCTATCTTCTTCCTTTTTCTCTCAGTCAATTTTTGGAATAGGTGATTGTTCTATCTTTTCAAATTATGGACCAGTCAACTATTCACCATTTTCAAAAATTCTAGATATGTCCATATTCAAATTGAGGGTAAGAATTTTCCCTAAGGAGAACCTAGACCACAGTCTTTTTTTGACTTCAAATTAATCTGAACAATCCTCCCAATAATCCTCCAATTGAGGAATATGTGACAACCCTATTCCAAGATTCAAATTATCTCTGGTAAAACCTTTGTTGTCAAATTGTAATCTAGCTATGAAGTATTGAAAATTGAATTTCTTAAGATCCAATTCTAAATTAAAATCATTAGAAGTTGACTTACATGAACAATGTCTAATTTTAATAGGGAAAGATATACCAAATTTATTTTTCATTGAGAATTTTTTATCTACATATGTTAATTGTCTGTAGACTTCTATTAACACAAATCGGTCAAAATATACCTAGGTAACTTTAAAGGTTCATCGTCAAAACCTCCAACTATGATATAAGTAAACTTGGAAAATTGAGTGAAGAAACTACCATAAATGTTGATTAATTATATATCTTCATCAGTCAACCTTTTATTGATGTTGTTTGACAATTCAAAATTTATCCTCTTAGTAAAAACATCATTGACTCTCCTGTAATCCTTATAGTAATTATGCATTTACAACTATGAGTAATATTCATAAATTTTACTATCTTTAGCCAAGGGTGCATGTGGTAATCCTACCCATTTTCTTGTAGATGCCAAGCAATAGAAGAGGTATGAAGACATATAAAACTCTTTATTTCCCAAACAATTACTTAAACCCTGATGCAAATTTTCAGCTACAATTTTTACCCTATCCAAATACTGTTCTCCTTGGAGGATCACCTGTATGAATAAGTACATCCAGTCTTCCCAATAATATGCATGGGTATTGCCTTTTATTCCATGTAGTAATACTACAATATCTTTTACTTCTAGAAACATGTGATTTCTTGTTACTGGTCTGGGCAGTCTTGAACCTCCTTTTTAGAATTTCAAAAGCCAATTCCTAGCAATCACGTTCTTGTAAATTGCTTTCTTTAATGAAAAATAACTATAAGAAAAATAAATATTGAGGTCAGAGTAAGGTTCCTTAGGAGAAATTCTCATTACAGACATTAGAGCTTGTTTGTTGATATGTAGCAAAATATTGCCATCTACAGTCCTGATGCATATGTTATGATGTTCATATCTATTCATGTATTCAAGGACTAATTTAGGGCATTGAATAGCCATGGGAAAGGCCACAGCTTCAACCAAACCACTTTCTACAATTTTCTACATCATAGGATTTGACACAATATTTATAACCCTTTCCTTAAAATCGTTTAAATCATATTGGACCAAAGAGGTGTCCCCAATTTTAGGAGAACATATGAGACCAAGACCATGCTCGTAATCGAGACATATAGATTTCATGGCCATAGGTTGGAGGAAAAAAGAAGGAAAAGTTTTGGAACTCTTTAAATAATGCCATAAACTCAAAAGGATCCTTCTTCCCAACCAAGTAAAGGAAATAGCTTATAGTATGAGTAAAACACACCTTTAAAATTTGTCTAAAATCACTACAAATTCGAGAAATCAAATATCTTATACCACCTATGTTGTTTTTCTTTGTATCACCAAGTATGCTCATTTTCTAAGTCTGAATCATTTTCTCTTAATACAAATTTTAACCAGATCAAATGATTAAATTGAAACAATACATGCTAAATATGTTTGATAAGATATGCATTCTGACATATACATTAATGGTAAGCATTTTTTTACGTACGGTTTTGATGAGTAATGATTATCTGTAACCTCATGAAAATTCAAAAAAATTTGCTTTATAATGAGTTTTGGATATATTCTCCTCTAAAACTCCCACTAATTTTAACTTAGAGAAAGCCTCAGGGCAAGATGAGAGTATAGTCATTGAACCATTGAACCATTGAGCTTTTAAAAATTGTGGTTCAACTTCAAGGTTCAATGATACGAAATGAAATACACATACCGACCAATAGTCGCATGATCTTTCCAGAAAATTTTGAAGTTTGAAACATTGAACCATTGAACACTTTGAATTTTAAGACATTGAACCATTGAACTTTTGAACTCCAAAAAAGGGTTCAAGTTCAACTGAAAGTTCAAAGACATAATTGAAATACAAAGGAACAAACTGTTTACTTTGAGAAATATTGAACTTTGCTATGTAGGTTCAATCAGTAGGTTCAAGAGATAAGTTCAAGTGGTACATTAATTTATACAAGGGAACTGATTAAACATGACTCTTTACAAAACATCGAGTATTGTATTTTTGAACTGTTGAACTCTTGAAACGTTGAATTTTTGAAAATTCAAAAAAGGGTTCAAGTTCAACCGAAAGGTTCAAAATCATAATTAAAAAACACTAAGGGACAAACAGTTCACTTTGAAAAACTTTGAACCATTAAACTTATTGAACTGTTGAACTTATTGAACTCTTAAAATCTAAGAAAGGTTCAGGTTCAAAGGTTCAATTCTTTTAAGAATTTACACACAAAAGGCGATAAGTGGGTGAACTTATTTAATGGCAAAATTCATGAAAAATTGAATAAGGGTGACTCAAAATCTAACAAAATATAATGTTAGATGGGATACCATAGCAACAAATAAGATGATTAGAGATGAACTTGGAAAAAAATTACAGTCACGTAATTGAAGGGTATAACTTCAACCCATTTAATGAAAAATTTGATAGTGGTGAGGATGTGTTTATGACCATCAGATGAGGTAGGGTTAATATTTCCAATGAGATCGAGTCCCCATCTTGCAAATGGCCATGGAATAAGCATTGGTTTTAGTGTTTGGGATAGGGAATGAATCAAATCGACATGCTTTTAACACTTATCACACATTTTAACATAAGCATCTACATTTGCATCCATAGTTAGCCAATAACTGGCACATATGAGCTTTTTGGCTAGGATGGCTTCGCTTGTCTAGGTTCCACATACTCCATGGACTTCTCGTAATGCTAATGTTACTTCTATAAAATTTAAACAATGAAGCAAAGTTCCATCAAAATTGCAAAGGTAAAGGGTTGGGCCAAGTAAGGTATAGAGTGAGGCTTGGTAGATAAAGACCTTTTGTTATTTGTGTGGTAGGTTTGGTGTCATAATATGGTCATCAAGGTAGTTAAAAGGGTCTAAATACCATATAAAATTGGGACCAACAATATCATAGATCATTGCAACTATCAAAGGTTTATGAGTAAGTGCTAAAATATTTTCAATGATGTATTGATATCCTTTTGTCTTGTTTGTGTGGCCAATCAAAGAGCCAATGGTGGCCATGACATCTATTGTCCTATTACTAGCCCTTGGTATTTGTTCAAACTATATGTCGGTAATCTACTATTTGAGACTGTCAATCATGGCCTTGTATGGTACCTGCTTGGCATCTTTGGTCTGAAAGTGGTCTATAACCTGATTGATGATTAACTGATAATCAACATAAACCATTATATGTTTTATATTCCATTGTACTACTTGGAAAATCCCTACAAAGAGTGTTTTATATTCAGCCATGTTTTTATTACAAGGAAAGTTGATATGGAATGATTTAGGGATAAGATCTCTCAGTGGTGTAATAAACAATAGGCCTACCCCTGATCCATGTGATGTGAAGGATCCATCAAAATACAACTTCTAGTTCTGCTCCTCAAGAGGTGTTTCAATGATGGTCATAATGGACTTGTCTGGGAATTGAAAAGTTAAGGGTTTGATATCTACAAGGGGAGATTTATCTAGTTGATCTGAATGTACTTATCCCTTTATAGCCTTTTGGTTGATGTATTCTATCTTGAACTCACTTAGAAACATTATCCATTTATCCATGCAACCTTTTAAAGTTGTCTTGGATAGTAGATATTGGAGCAGATCTACTTTGGAACTAATTATGGTCTTGTTGTTTAGCATGTAATGCTATAGTTTTTGTGTTATAAATACCATAGCTAAATAAACTTTTTAAATATGTGTATAGTTGTGTTCATATACAACTAGTGTATGGCTTAAATAGTACATTGTATGTTTTTTTTCATTATCATCATGTTAAGCTAGGAGTGCCCTAGGGCTTGGTCAGTTGTAGATAGATACAACAAAAATGACTTTCCTAGCATAGGTGGAAATAAAAGAGGCAGATTGGCAAGATATTCCTTTAGGTGTTGAAAGGATTTCTGATAGTCTTCATCCCAATGAAATGTGACACCCTTTTTCAACAAGTCTATAAATAGATGGTGTTTATCACCCAATTATGATATGAAGTGTCTGATAGACTAGATGTTATCCTACAAACTATGGATCTGCTTCAAATTAGAAGGTGGTAGTATCCTGGTAATTATTTGTACTTTGGCAGGATCTACTTCTATACCTTGATGAGAGATGTGAAGCCTAGTAATTTACCTAAAGTAACACCAAAAAAGCACTTCTTGGGATTGAGTTTGACCTTGTATTCATGAAGCTTCTCAAATATTTATCATAGTGTACTTGGATGATCAACATGAGTCTTTGATTTACCTAATATGTCATTGACATAGTCTTCAACAATGTCATGAAACATATCATAAAATATGATGGTCATGGCTCTTTGGTTGTGTCCCTAGTATTCTTGAGACTAAATGGCATAACTTGATAAAAAATCATTCCCCAGGGAGTGGTGAACATTTTTTTATGTTGGTCTTCTGATACAATTCAGATCTAGTTATATCCTAAAAATCCATCTATAAGTGAAAGCATTTCATACCCCAATATGGAGTCAACTATCATGTCAATGTTTGTTAGAGGAAAGTCATCCTTGGGGTATGCCTTTTTTATATCTCTAAAATAAGTGTAGATTCTAATTCCTTCAAGTTTTTTATTAACTAGCATAATACTCAAGATCCACTTTGAGTAGTCAATTAGCTGAATACATCTTGCTTCTAAGAATTTTTCCAACTCTTTCTTTACTTATACATTAATGTGAGGATGCATCTTGCATAATTTTTTATTCATAGGTTTGGTATCATGATGTAAAACCAAGGTGAAGTCCAAACCTAGCATGTATGAATAGGCCCAATCAAAGATGTTAATGAATTCCCTTAAAATGGTTGTAAATATTTCATGTTCCTCCTTAGTGAGGGATGCCCCTAATTTGATCCATTTTAGGTCATCTGGAGTCCTAATGTTCACTTTCATAGTGTCTTCTATGAGGAGAGTCGAACTATCCTCCAAAATGGTTGGAAATGATTTGAAGTGGCTTGAAACTATAAAGTCCTATGTTTGGATTGGGTCTTCAAGCTCACCTAAACAAGATGAATTGAAATATCCTAATGGTAGGGATGGCCATGTTACAAACATTATTGTAAATTCCTAGATAATTCAATCAAAGGCATGTTGTTATTCAAAGTTAAACTTGGACCCAAAAGTAATTTCATCATTGATGGTCTCCTAAGCTATGTTTGAGGAAAGATGAACACCCCCATCTAGTGGCATCTAAACTAAGTTTTCACCAAAATATTGGCCTTTTTCTTTACTTTTACCCTAGTCCAAAAGTGTCTCAAAGAGGTTTTCACTTTGAAACCTCAATGTTTTATTTATTTGTGGCTAAGGGTGTTCACTCATTCTTAAAAATAGATTACAAGATCCATTTTGATTTAGAACCCTTGTTTGTGGTCTCCCAATGGAACATTGTCTCTTAGGCCTATAAAATCGCAAAAGGCCTCATCATTCTCAAACTCGTCTACAAGCACTGTAGATATTTTTTGGTATAAAACTATAAGTTGAGGTTGATATAAAGGAAGCATGTTGTTGTGAATAACTAGGGCAAGGGTACAAATGGAATGGGTGATAAATAGATTAGTATTGGCAAGGTCTTCATGAATGTTATGATCAGACTCTACTTCACTATTGGCATTATCATCACTAGTTATTGGCATTGGAACAAGAATAAGATATGTGAGGTCACCCCCAGGTGGTTTAAATTTGAGACCGTAAGTTTCTTTATACTGAGTTATAGAGATTGGCTCAAGAGTTTCTTGTTGATGTGGTCTGAGGCCTCCTCCTTTATAGGCTTGATTCTCCATGATTTGATTAGGAATGGGGTACTTGGCATTTTTGTAGTAGTCAACTAATTTGTCATTGTACAACTAGGATTCATCATTGGAAAGTGGTTAATTTACTTAGCTAGTGGTCAGTGTGAAAATGACAAGAGGTGGACTATGAAGCTTGCCTTTTCCTTTTTGTTTCTATTCTAGGCAAGGTGGCTTGGATTTAGGTCTTCTATAAGACTTGGGGTTCTATGGAAGCTTGGAAATGTGAAATATATCATGAGTTAAATGCTCTCCTAGGCCATTGGCTGAGATGGTAAAATGATTATCCATTTCAAGCAGTGGCATATGTGAAGAGGAATCAAGGCTATTTGGGTCTATATAATTGGCCTTTGCTTACTCAACAAGTATTTCTTTGCCTTTATCCTTTTTGGAAACTGGATCAAGGCCAAAATGGTAGTTGTAACTTTCATACTCTACCTCTAGATGTTTGTAATGTTCACAGGGCTATAAATCTCCATTGATGGTGGCCTCCATGCCTAAGTAAGAGAATTTGAGATACTGGTGCAATGTCGAAGGGATTGTATGAATTTCATGTATCTAAGGTCTACACAAGAAAAAAATTTATGATAGGTCTAGGTCCAACACATGATAAAGTGTATCATAGGTCAAGGGCCCAATGATAACTGGAAAGATTATGGTACCTTGTGATTCCCGTTATTCATTGTCATAGGCCTTAATGTTAATTGTTTCTAGTTGTAGATCAATTATTGTATATTTGAGATGCTTGATGAGCTTCAAAGATATAATATTCAAGCTTGATCCATTATTTATGAGGACATGTTTGAATTTGCGCCATGTTATGACAACTTTAATGTACAATGGATTATTATAGAGAGGGCCAAGGGATGACATATCACTTTGGTCAAAGGTCAACTATTGGCTTGGGGCTAGATGTCCAACTAAAGCTTTAAATTTGTTTGGGGTTATGTCATTGAGAACGTGGGATTGTCCTATGAATTCTATTAGGATGTTCTTGTGGATAGTAGACATGTGTAATAAATCTAAAATAGAAATTTATGTAGGCATTTTCTAAAGTTGTTCAATAATATTGAATGCATTTTCCTTCATGGTGATATATGACTTGTTCCTATCTAGGATGGTGGGTTGGATGGGTTTATTAGCAAGGGTTTGTGGTCCAGGAATGGTAATCTTTGACCATCAAGTTATGATTGCATAATCATGATTAGATATAGGACCGTCATTGTTAGAAAATGATGATGTAGGTGGGATAGATAAGATGAGTCTCAATTGACAGTGCACTTATTTTTGGTCAGAGGGAAATGATGAGTTATTGGTATGAGGTTCAAAAATAGTAATCCTTTCTTATTTTTGTCCTTGTTTCTGGTCCCAAGTTGAGGAAGGATTACTAGCATAGATGGGTTGATTGGAATTGTTTAGAAATGGTCTTGTTCTGTTAGCACTTGGTCTTAGATTAATGGTGATGGTGGAAATACAACCTCTTACAATATGACCTACAACTTTGGTGTAGTCATGTTTAACTACATGGTAAGTCTGTTGGGTATTGGAATCATTGTGGCCTTGGTTCCTCCCATTTGACTAATGTTGTTGTTGTGGCTGGTGATATTGTTGTTATTGTTACTCTAGCCTTCGTTGTCTACTATTATTATTATTATTATTATTATTATTATTATTATTATTATTATTATTATTATTATTATTATTATTATTATTATAAAAAAGGGATTTGATAGATTCCTAGGTTTTGATTAGATGTAGATGATCTAGTATCTAATGTAATCTCCCTATTTTCCAACATATTTTCAATAAGGTGTTTGATTTACACACAATGGTGTAGATTATGTCTGTGAACACAATGATATTCATAGAATTCATTTTCTCTATACTGATGTGGAGACAAAATACCCTTAGGACAGTGTTTTGGTATTGGCCAACTAATGATGTTAGCGGTAACTAGCTTGCAAAACATGACTTCAATAGATTTTCTAAGGTCATTGAAGACTCAATGAGTCAGCACATTTCTTCTTGGAGGAGGGGTTTGCAAAGGTAGAGGTTGTTTCATTTGTAGAGTAGGTCTAGGTTATTACAAATGTTGCACTTTCTGAATGTGTTGTTGATGAGGATTAAGTTACATTTGAGGCATAAACTGAGCAGATGGTGTTTTCACCATTTGGACATGACATAACTTGATTACTCTATTTATAACAACATTCTTGTTGCAATTTAATTACCTGGATTTTTCATAATTACTAGCCTGGGTTGGTACCAATGCTTATGCTTGGACTTGGTTGTGGTTTTGATTTTGGCATGTTCCTTAGTTTTGGTTCTGATTTTGATTCAAAGAAGTGAGATTAATAATCTCTTTGTTAATCAGGGTCTTTTTAATTAAAAAACCTTTGTCTATGATCTCTTTGAAGTTATACACACACTGAAGCTCTAGATGATAGGATATTTGCAAATTTTTAGTAAAAAAAATGGATAATTATTTATCTAGTAATCTATGGCTGAAATAACTAGCAAGGTCTTTTCATCTCTATAGATAAATTTCAAAGCTTTAACCAACTTTATGCTTGGCCTGATTAAAATCTAACAATGAAATCTCATGTTTGAGATTGTAGGATAAATGCTACACAAACTTGTCTAAGAGGTTATCAAATTCATATACAAAATTTTTTGGCAATTTTAGGAACCACTGTAAACCTTATCTTGTTAGACTTTGAGGAAACAAAAGGAGTAAATAAATGTCATTATAAGCCATTGGTTGGAAATCAAAAAATAATTATTTTAAATGGGCCTTAGGGTTTCCCTTACCCTTGTATTTGTCAAATTTTGGTGGTTCATACCCTGGAGGAAATGGTATCTACAAATACTCTATGTTGAATGGGTATGAACACATATCATCTAACTTAAACTTCTTGGTCTATTTTTTTGCTTGAATGGCAGCAATTACATCCTTCATTTGCTATAGTTCTTATGCTAAGAAATTGGATGGAACATTGGTTTGAGGTGGAGCCTAGATGGTCAAAGGTGGATTACCTTGACCCAGGTATAATGGAGGGACAATTTGTGAAATGTTGGTCTGGTTAATGAATAGAAAATGAATATGCATCCACAAAATGGGATGTAATTATTAAAATTACACGCATTATTGTGTGATATTCTAGTTTAGATTCACTAAATAGACCTATTTCTTATGGAATTATGGTTGTGATGGAAGTAAATGGCTCTGGTTAAAGTAATATGCCTATTGAGGTTGAGTAGGGACTTATTGTCAACTAGTCAACCATGTTGAATATGGGGAACTTGTTATGGACCAAATCCCTATCATTGGATATGTGACACATTTTAAATAAAAGGAAATTGTCACCTTATTGGTACTTGTGGAATAGTGGTACCTCTTTGTTGCATGAATACCAGTAGTGAACTAGATGCTTGTAAGGTGTTTGACATTTTTATTTGACTAATGGACATACATTGCTGATTAGACAACTTTTACGATTGTAAAGGCACATTGGTCTAAAACTATTGAGGTATGCTTGTCACTACTTGACGAGGTGGAACATTCATCCCCCTGTTGAGGTGCTAGAATGTTCTACCTCTATTGCGATGGTATATTAGACTATGTCCATTGTTTTGGAATTTTAGTCATCACCTATTGGTGTGGAGTAGCATTCATCATATTTTGTTGATGCAAAGCTCTAGTTGGTGCTTGGTTACTTAATCATTTTGGTTGTGTGCTTGAAGAAGTTATTGGTTGAGGATTAGAGGTAACTTGCTTTGGTTGAGACTTAGGAGTTCCTACCCCCTATTTTTACAAACCACTAATGGTATTAACTAAAGGCACTTATTACAGACTATTTGTTGGTGTAGTCAAACCACTTTGGTCTATATTGGATGACATTTGCATTTTATCTACTGTGTTTGGCATGTTGTTCTACATAGAAGTAGTAATCACTTCTTCAATGGTTGGGATGTTGTACATGTCCTCAACTAAAGTGCTTTGCACAAATGGGTCTATATTTGAATTATCTTGACCTAACAACTTGATTAATACTCCTATTGAAGGAACTAACTCTATGAGTGGAGAATTTGACATGTCCAAATTATTAAAATTGCATGCTAGATTTAAATACATTTGATATGCTTATTGAATTTGTATAAAGTGATCCTATATGAGGCCCTTTCTTTTGATAAGCATATTAGGGTCTTGATATGACATTAGCATGAATGCTTGAGGATTCCTACAAGATTCTTATTAAATGGTTTGATTATAAGATATGTTGAAAGGCATTCTAAATAGACGTGGTAAATTTTCATGGGGGAAGTCTATTGGAAACTTGACCCCTACCTTCATAGATCTGATTAAAATTTCATCCTTATTTTCAAGAAAGTGACAATAAAAAAAATAAGGATCATAAGTCAATGGCATAGTAACATGATATAGTTGTTGTTGAACTTGTTCTACAACCAATGGTATGCTTGCAAGATATTGTGTAGTTTGCTCTTGGTTCTAATCTGAGTATGGAGGCATGTTAACCAAATAATGGGATAGGGGATCTTACATTTGTTACCCAAATTGAATATTGTAAGGAGGATAGGATCTATCTCACAAACTACATCATCACTGTATGGGTCCTGAATAAAATTATCTTGTGCGAACACATTATCATAACCTAGATTGTACATGGCTCCACTACGAGTGTAACAAGACATATCCAAATCAATGCTTAATGTTTTTCAAAAAGGCCTAAAGTTATAAAAACTCTAAAAAACAAGTTCCAAAGGGGAAATAGGTCCAAATTTTGTCTAACTTAGTTTAAAAGTGGAGTTGTATCTCCAAAATGGTCAATGCTAAAATTTGCTCTAAAATAGTGTAATGTTTAATGTCTAACATCAAATGTCTTACTCAAAAAGGTTAAGGGGATGAATAAAAACCAAAATGTCAAACTTAGGTAGAAAGTGTTTCAAACAAGTCTAAACTAGGTCTTAAAAAATAAAGGTTGTTAGGTCTTTTGAAAAACAAGGCACAAAATCTAGGCTCAAAACATGGATTGCTAAGTCTTTTGAGAACAAGGCAAAAAATCTAGACTTTAAACAAAATGAGGTATAAAAGGCAAGAGAATTAATCTTAAAAAATTTAAATACTTTGACACAAACTAGGCATCCATATTTAAACATAAACTTGATCATTTGGTAAAAGATATTGAACCTTAAGCACATGGAAGATAGACCATTTCCCCAAATAATAGGCACACCAATAGTCTTAAAATTGAGCAAGGAATTAAGCTAAGTTACACAACCCAAAAATGAAGGATGAACACCTAAACTAAAATTATGTAATGGATAGGTATAAACCATTCTATGCTTGGATCTGAATTTGTCAAGGCTAATTTCAAACTCAACTTAGAAGACTAGGCTTCTAAAGATAGACAATAATCTAGACAAGAATGAATGGCATGACAGTACTAGGCATAGATCCAAAAAGACACACATGGTTTTGAGATTGCAATTTTGAACATAAGGCAACAAGTCTTTGAAATAATATGAGCAGCATAACAACACTATCATGCTCTAAAGGCATGAAAAATTATTTATTTCAAGACTCTAAGTCACAATACTTGGAATGATTTGGGCAATGTAATGATACCTTTTTATAACAAGTGACACACACATACAATTTTGATAAAAGACTAAGGCAAATGTGTGATGTCAAATGGATGGAATAACTCCTCTTCAAACAAAGGAGTGATGTATAAACAAGATTTATTTTTTGATGTGGTATGACAAACACATAGCTTCGACATAATACCATGCAAGTAAAAAGGACAAAATGACAAGAACATCTAATTGTGATGTACTAAATCTTAAAAATGACAAGGTTAAATTGTATTATCAAATTCTATCTATATACTTTCTCTTGAAAGGATTTAAATCGTTAATCTAAAAATTAAAAGTGCATGAAAAGTAAGGTTTTTAGGCACCCCTCTTTTCTCAAGAGTTTGTGCAGTGATATGGAACTTTAGCCTACTCGCCCTGCATCAACAGTATGTTTGTGGCAAGTTGAGTTGTTTAAACTATCAATTTTTTTCATTTTTAAATGGTCCCATATGTATGGCCAACATTATGGGGCAATCATATCATTTATATCAGCATCAACCAACTTGTTGTGAAAAGGTCTTATCTTTTACACAATCACTACATCCATCAAATTTTTAGTTTAGTGCGATGTTTGAGATGTTCCTACATTCTGAGGTCAAGAACCACTAATGGAGATTGTTTTAACCACTAAAAATAAGTGTTCTAATGGTTCACCCTCAATTTATATACCCACTATGGAGTGGGATTGAAACAATGCTGGAAGATAAATTCCTGAGTCAATGCTACTCTTAAGAACTTGTGAGAAGGTGATGAACTACCGCCCACAAGCCAAAAATGCATGAAAATAAAGATAAGTGGAAGGAATTTAGAGTTAATTTAGGGTCACCCAAACCATACAAATTTTGGGGAGGGCCTTAGAAACTTTCCTTCCACACTTTTGGCCTAAAGCAATAAAATGCAAATAGTGAGTATTTTTTATCACCCAAGTTCCCTAAAGGGTACAGGGGGAGGGCATACACACATCACTCATTTTTCTAAGCAAACACTTTCAATAAAAAAGCATAAAAATTAAACTCTTATGAGTATTTAACTAAAGTGAAAGTTCATTTTTATAGCATGAAAATGAAATGTGTTATGAAGTTTGAGCCCCTTGGCATTGTGTTGTTGATTATTGCAAAAAATTCAAAAACAATTAAGAGATGAAAACAACTAAGTACATTTTAATAAATAAATACAATGTGTGTAAGATTTAATCTTTCTTAAACTTTTCTCTTTCTACCTTAAGACCTATAAATTGTTAAAGGGTTTGCCTGCTTAAAAACCCAAAATCAAGTGAAAAAACAACATTTTAAATTTAGCTCTTAGGTTTATGATTTCTTGTCTCAGAGACCAATAGTTACTGATCTACATAGATCGATGTTGATTAAATAATTGATCTTGATTAAGAAGATCATCAACATTTCTTGTAAAACATATCAAAACAAAGTCTATTTTGACAAAAAATGATTAATAAATGAGTTTAAAATCCAAACATCTCATAAATTCTGCAAGAAATAGATTATACAAACAAAATGCAAATCATTAAACATAAAATGAAGACAAGAAAAATTGAGTAAAATGATTGTTAGCCATGTTCCCTTCCTTGTTCTATTTTTTATACAGAGATCATGGTTGATTCTTGTAATCAATGTCGATCTAGAAAACTGGCGTCGATACCTACAACCTATGACTTACTAAAAACAAAAAGACATTAAAAACAAAGCTAAAACTTAAAACTTAAAGATTTATATGTATCTGTTAGAAAAACTAAAACTAGCATATCAATTTCCTTGGCCATACAGGATGCTTTGTCCTATCAGGTATACCATGATGTAAATAAGGAATACATAGAGAGGAGGTTAGTCTTATGTTAGTCCAATAAAATAAATTAAAATAACACACTAAAATCCTAACACCTCTATATTAGACACTAGGGAGAGCATATATCACAAGCATGCATATGAAAACACAACTAAAACATATATGAAAGCACTCTTTTACTTTTCTCAGAGCTCCAAATGGCTTGTTAAAGTAGCTTGCTCAATTTGTGCATCAAGAAGTCTTTGATAATAAATATTTATTTACTCCTTCTATCCTTGACACCTTGGCTTGATTGATTGGCTTATTATTTAAGCATGGTAACATTACTTTCAAGTCTTATCTCTCTTCAAATTGGTATTATAACATGACACTATCAAAGATTTAAAGGCATTTAGGCATAATAAATTTATACCAAAAGAGCTTTTGAAGATATTTGTGCATAATAATTTTGCATTAAAATAGCTTAAACATCAATAGGTATGGTCTTGTATTTATAGCCTTAAAAGTTAACTCTCACCCAAGGTGAGTTAAGGTTGAGTTTAAATATGGAATGGGTTCAAACTAATCCTAGGTGAGTTGAGACTAACTCTAGTTGAGTTAAAATTTGTCATGTAATTAGGATTTTGAATTACTAGGCATGGTCTCAAATTAGATATTTTATAATATTTTGAAAGAGCTTGGCAACTCATAAAGGAAATGATGGAAAGGCTTGATATTTTGAATTTTGGAATTTTTATTTTTAGAAATTCATTAATTTCAAATGGATAATTCAACTAAGCATTTAATCTTGTTTAATTATTTAATTCAATTTTATTAGTATTTTAGCTCCTTTAAGATTTGATCAAGTGCCCCACTTAATGGGTCCATAGGCCAAGATAACATTTTTTATGTCGTAAAGTGATTAGGGATGAATCTGTGAGAGGTTATTATTGCATGTAGGCTAGTACCCCAAATAGGGATGCCTCAACATGATTCTGAGCTTTGATGAATGATGCATGGATAAAATTGGGATGTTCAGTGATTCTTAAGTTTAATTTGAAATGGATGGAAGGAATTAATCTAAACTCTGGTTGAAAGCCAATTATGGCTAGAATTGGGTGTCTACATCTTCTACACATTTTGTAAAGTAGTATGTCACAGTGATTATGTACCTTGCATTATTACATTTACTTGAAGGATTGATTATTCCTATAAAGTCAAACCCCCACTATTCAAATGATTTTTATGCTAGCATGAGCTGTAAAGGCATCTCATCTTCCGAGTGTGTCTTCTCCATCCTTTAGCATATGTTGCATTATTTTACTACTCTTTGTTTATCCTAAAATAGATAGGGCCACCAAATTTCACTTTGTAATATTTTCTTCATAGTTGGACCTCTTGTGAAATGACCTCTTATGACTCCCTAATGTGCTTCATCCATTATTTGTGCATGATCATGCTCTAGAGCCACTCTGCATAACACTTTGTCTTTACTTAAGTGTACAAAAATCCATTAATAATACTATATGAAAGCGTTTTGGTGATCAGTTGTTTCTTATCTCTCTGTATAGTGTTCTAAGAATGTCTAATGTTTTAACAATTATGTGATCTCTTGTAGTTGTTCCAGAATCATAGTCACCCTAAATAGGTGTGCATCCACTGACTTATCTTGGATTTCCTTAGGTTCCTCGTCATTATTAATTTGGTTGAGATGATTTGAGCTAACACTCTCAACTTGGTTTGATGTTAATCTGAAATTGAAATTCTTGTAAAAGCATCAACCAACGTGATATTCATCCTCCCAACATCAGTTTATTTATCAAGTATCATAGAGCTAGATGATCAATGAATAATTTGAATGGTGTGTCCAATAAGTAGTACCTAAACTTTTGTAGTGTGAGCACTATCACAAAGGCTTCTTGCTCAGTTGTCATATAATTATTGTATAGGGTCGATAACTTTCTGCTTGCAAAATGGATCAGATGATCTAATCTTCCTTATCATGGTTGTGTGAGTAATGATCCAATTGAAATCGCTAAATCATCCAAATTCACATGAAAATATTTACTTCAATCTGGAAAACTTAGGATCAAAGCACTCACTAGTCTCTAATTTAAATCAATAAATATAGCTTGATAGCCCTCTGTCTAGACAAACTATACTCCTTTTTATATCAGCTTCCCTAAAGGGGTTGATATAGTAGTGTACCCTTCGATGAATTTTTAGTAGTAACCTATGTGTCCTCTAAAATATCTCACTTCTATTGAATTCTTTGGTGGTGGCATCCCTACAAAAATTGTGATCTTAGCCTAGTCTACCAAAATTCCTTTACTACAAATTACATGACCTAATAAAACACCAAAGGATGTGAAAAATAAATATTTATTGAAATTTAGCATTATTCATATCACTCTACATCTCTCTAACATTAACCTAAGTTTTGATAAATGTTTCTTGAATAAATAGAACACTACCCAATCATCTAAGTACACTTTTAAGAAGTCATGGATGAAATCCTTGAATGCAGTCAACACATCTGTAGAGAACACTACAAGTTTGTTTTTAAGTCCAAATATCATGACCCTTTGAATGAATTAACACCATTTTATGGTGAATGTGATTTTGTTCATATCCTCTTCTATGATGGGTATCTGATGGTAATTGTTGAATCCATTGGTGAATGAAAACACTTCATAGCCTACGATAACCTCTAAAACTTCATCCATAAAGGGAATGGGAAATGGGTCATTGGCACAAGAATCATTGAGGATGTGGTAGTATCCACAGATGCATATCTCCCTAGTCTTTTTTAGTTATAATACCATGGGGCTAACCCAGTAAGATTTCTTGATCTGAAAGATAATTCATGCTTCTAACATGTAATCTAGTTTAGCTTTGAATTTCATCTTCATATTTAGGTTCATCTTATATGGTCTCTTCTTGATTGGTTGTGTGTACTCCTTTATCTCTATGTGTTTCTCCCCAAAAGAAGAATCAATAGATTTGAATTTTGTGAACGTTGTAAGAAATATATCTTGATAGTCTCTAAGCAACTATAAAACTTTTGAGATATTTGCCTATGTTTAATAGTCTCTGACATGTGCCATTTTTGGTCCATATTTTGTGTTAATATTCTCTATGTTCCTTTAATGGCTCCTTGTACATCCTACATTCTTATTCATAAATGAAGTCGTAGAGTATCTATTCTCCTTCATGTTTTGGGAATTGTATGTGTTGTAGCTTTTCCGCCTATGTTTCCTCTGTGACTATTTTTAGGAGAGGCTTATATTCTCTTTTTAGCTCAAAGAGATCCCCTATAGATATGTAGTCCTCATCATCCATCCCATAGGACTTCTCATCCTCATAATGTATCCTATGGTAAGAATAAATCCATGTTTAGGCCTCACCTTGGCCAACTTATTGAAGTTGTAGGATATGTGTCAGTTTTATTTTATGACTTCATGTGAACCTAGTTCCTATGGCATTGGTAAATATTCAACTCTTATGTGACACATAAAGGTTTTAATCTTTTGTAAATCTAGTTGTACCTATATATTGTCACTCTCAAAGATTAACATTTGAATGAAATTGTATTGAATCTGTACCCAATTCTTTATTTCCCTTCTTCACTTCTGATGGATGTACCATGTTGTAGGGAAAACACCTCGGGTATAGATGAAGCTATGTGGCCAGTAGGTAGGAATGATACCCTCTAACATCCATACCTTAGTACACCTATACACATGAAATTATGGGTATTCACCCTCCTGATATATAGGCTAATCTCTTTTGATAATTTCTAATAGCTAGAATCAAACTACTAGTAGTCCACATGATTCTTCCCACATTAAATATTCATCCATGTATATGGCCCGCCAATTCATAGAAATTCCCTTAATCACATAGTCAAGGGTGTTAAACCTTTGGTTCACATCAGGTATATATTGTTGAAATTATAAGATAAACTCACCAACATCCTCTATAAAAAAATACTAGGGTATTTATCACTCAGTCGTAAAGACCATTTAAAAAGGTTGTAACTTATGATCTCCTTTCACCTAGTTGATTACATGGGTGTTCAAGTCTTCACTTATTAAATAAGATTGTCCCATTGGATAACACCCTCTAGATTTGGTTCTCTATAGTCCTACTCAATATTACTTATTTGATATATAAAATCTATATCAGATTATGTTGGAGATTTAACCATCATTGATCGCACATCTTCCTCAACTTTATTAGGGATCTCTAGGGTATTCAACCCCATATTTCCCAAGAGTCATTCTGCATTGAGAATTTGAGTCTGTGGAATAGTGTTTTTGTAAAGGAAACTATACTCTATTGCTCATAAATCTTTCTACTTATCTTCGACTATGACCATCCCACTGGGATTGGCACCACCATAGGGTGAGTCTGGCTCTTTTGGGATGATGTAAGGCCTGGATTCAGTCTTATTCAGAGGAATGACAAGGATCTTGTCATCTTCATGAGACTGTAACTTATTCATGATTGTGTTGATAGTCATACACCCATCGTAAGTGCACTTCTTCCTTATCAACACAGGGTACAGAGTCTCATTTGTCTTCATATTGATCAGTTCTAAATCATCTTATAGACTAATTTTTGTGACTTTGATTTCTACATCCTCCAGGTGACCAATAGGTTTGACCCTTCCATAATCTACAAGGCTGAGCGTGACAAGACTATAGCTTAATTCAGGTCTTCTTAAGCCTTCCTAAGTGGATATAGGGATCATATTTAAAGTGCTTTCAAAGTTGAATACAGTGTTGGGTATTTCATACTCAGCTAGATCTATGTTTATCTTCACATCAATGTCCCAAGTTTTCTTGGTCTTTACAAACCAAACCAACTTATTCATTCATTGTTGGCCTTTATGCACAAATTACAATAGGTTATGGAGCAGGTTCATGATGTTTTAAGAGATATATTCATTGCACATTAAACTAAAGAGTTTTATTAGATTTTTCAATGCAATGATAACCTCATCCTATCTTAGTATACATACTATATGTCCATAAATATACACATAAAGAGTTGCATCATGCCCTTCATTCATCCCTTACTATTGGATTATCTTCAAAATCTACATAGCTTCCCACATCAGGGATTTTTCAATGGTAGGCTTGGGATATCTATCTGGTCGTGCCTTTTTAATACCTAAGTCTTTAAGCATTTCCAATGAAGATAACCCCTATTTTGCATGTTGTTTTCTAGTTACTACCTATAATGTAGCATCCTCACTCAGTTGTGCATCGATCATGTTAACATTTCTAATAGGTCTCTCCCTTTTTTTTCTTTCTAAGACTATATAGTCTTTTGTATTGTACTACTTTGTCACACTATAGTATGTGCAATAAGGTTGCCTCTAAGGATTTGTAGGGAAATTTCTCTATACATGGTTTATATCTATGTAGAGATAAAATGAATGTGTGGCATGGGCCTATTATTTCCTCACCCTCCCTATGCACCACCTAAATATCCTCCTCTATATCTTCTTTTTCCCATAAAATCCCCATCCACCTTGGTGTTATTGTTGCCTAAAATTTCTAGTGTTTTGTAATGCATTCCATCCTTGTTGTTATAGATATTCATTAAATTTGGCCACTTTTGGTCCTTATCATCTCCTTTCATCCAAATCATCAATGCTACTACTACTCCTTCTATTCATAGTTTCTTGAAATGCACTCCATTTATTTCATCTCCTTTATTGTCATAGCTTTCTTTCTAACTCTAGAGTCTTTTTCTACTCTTTTTCCTATAGATTCTTCATGCTAGACTCATATTCAAGCTCTATCTTTTCATCTTTGATTCATTCTCTTTATCTCAAACATAACCCCATACACTCGAAGTGACTACTCCATATTGGTAGGAGTGGGCACCATGGCCATTATATAGCCAACATTTTGATCAATTTCAAGAGTTTCTATAAAAAATTTCCTTTGATTCTTCTCAGAAATAGGTCTTTCACTACATCAAAAGATAAGTATCCTTTCATTGTGAACTCAGTGATATATCCATTAGTAGTGGTCGTTATCCAATGATCAATCACACAAATCCAATTTCTCTCCAGATTCTACAACTATTTTATCTTCCCCTTAATCTACATAATGGTGTCACTTAATCGTGGTTAAAAATAGTGATATTAAAATTGATACAACCAATTAGCTAGCAAGCCCAATAATTCCCACTAGAAAATATCATAAATTTCACTGTAGAGGTGTTCTTGTATAATCTCTCTTAGAGTACACCCAATTATTTGGCATTCTTTATGTAAATTTAGTAATTTTATGGTCCAACTAGCTCTCCACCTCTCTTTTTATTGGTAACCATCATAATATATCCTTGACTAACAAGTTTCACGCTCACTACACCATTGTTAGCATAGGTTCCTAGGTTTTCACTTGAACATGCTAATTATGGGGATAGAGTGTGAGAAGTTACATCAAAATATTATAGAATGGTTTAATCAAGACTTTAAAACATATGTAAGGTTTATTATAGAGAAATACACTTGTTTAATATCTCAATTTATGGTGTAAACTACTTATAAATATAGAAAAAAATACCCATTAAAGCAGAATAATAAGGGAAACATCCATAATAACACAGAAAACTCTACGATTATGCCATAAAAGAGTATAAATGCTTAGAATTAATAATAGAGGATCTAGTATCAAGGATAACAACAAGGAAACCTCCATAGATCAAGGTCCAATTAAGTCAGTATTTTGTGCAAAAGCTCTCGGATCAAAATAACAATCACTACTTTTTTTACTCACACACTAGTCAACCTTTCTATTGCATTCTTTACAAATACAGGACTTAGTTCATATGGTTGTAACTTTCAAATTTTTCATGCTGAGAATAGTTCTTCATATCACATTCGGTTGAGTCCTGACCAACATAGAGATTCTCATAACAACATGCAAATAGAATACAGTCGTATTTCCTATAGGACATTCTCGTACATATAAACGATTTCACATTTACCATTTACCACTAATATTGAAGTAGGCCTTTTGATTACTTTCTTTTTTATGTTTGAATGCTCTCTTATCTTATTTTTCTCTTGAATGAATTTCCTTTAAAGGAAACTGACCTAGTTTTTTTTTTTAATTTGAGGCCCTTATTCTTACGTAGTTTTATTTTATTTTTCTCATTTTTTGTTGTTTCCATGATTCCCTTTCCTTGTCTTATTATTTTATTTTTGTGTGAGTGTTGAATATGAAAATTGAGATCACCCATATGCTACCCATGTGAGTTGGCACAAGTGTTTGTATTTTAGGAATGAGAGAGTGGAACCTTTTTACAAAGTTAAAAAGTCACTCTCATTTATGAAAATGGGAGGTCTAAGGATAGTTATGGGAAGTCTAATGAGGCATGATATATTTTAAGAGGTATGATGAGGTATTTGGGAGGTTTAAGGAGGAAAATTATTTTTTAATGAGCACTATTGTATTTGTCTTTAAAATCCATTGAGTTCATTCATGAACTTATGAGATAAAAATAAATAAAGTGCCTTCTTCTCTCCCATTTTGGAATGTCTTAGTGACTTCCTTATGCTTTTGTTTTTATTGTGAGTCCTTTCTTATATTTTCTCTTGGGTTTTGGCACCTATAACTATTTCCCTTTATAAAATTCTTTCATTGTGCATATGAGCTTGAGGCATGCCTTTTTCCCTTGAGCTTGATGGAGGCTATGCATAGACCTCAATTGGTGAGTTTTTCATGTAATGGTGACTACAATATGGGTGGTAAAGCACCTTATTTTGGCCTATTTTGATGTTTCCTTGGAGTGTTCTTGGAGTTTGACACTTGTGTGTAGGTTTTTAGAACTTAGAGCTTGATGTTGTGGCATGAAAGTTATTCTCATATATTCTTTTGGCATCTCAAGTCTTTCATGTTGTTGAATATTTTTTTCTCCATTGTGAATCATTGTTTTGAGGAATGAAATTTTTTATAAAATTTTGTCAAAATTTGTAGCCTTGAACATCTTTTCTATGGACCCTTATGAAAGAGTTGTATTGAGACAATGATTTTAGCCTTGTAAACTTAAAACTTACCTCTCTTATATCTTGTTGTGAATGTTTTAATCCTTGTTGGAATGAATACTTGTAAAAATGTTAGTATTGTTCATTTATAGTTATTGTTATCATTATGTGAAAAAATTATTTGTTAAAAATATGAATATGAGAAAATGTATGTTCATTGCATTCTTTTCTATCTTAATATTATTCATATGTTTGGTTAAATGGCAAAAGAGTCTTGATATGATGTATAAGTGAATATTTTGATTGAAATGTGATGTTGAATCTATCCTTATAGCATTTAAATGTAATGCATACTCTTGATAAAAATAGGTTTAATAGTTTTCAAAGGGATATTTATAACTTGTTATTCTCTTGAAGTTTGTTTTTGTTTATGAAAATGTATTATTTCTTATTTCACATAAGTTTTGATAGAAGTTATTGTTGTATTTGAATATGACACTAAACAAAATACTCTCTCTCTCTTTACTTCCCTTTGCTTTATTAGAGGGTTGAAATATGAATGTGAAAATTGTTATTTCAAATTCATTTATTTGCATCACAAATAAAATGATAATATATTCATTTTAGAATGCTGAAAACTGATCTTATATTAGTTTATGAATATTTAACAAATGAATAAAATTAATAGTGCCATTATATTTATATTTAAGATTAGATTGATAGGATTTTAGTTGAGATATAAATATGTATAATTCTACATTCCATTTAACTAAGCAAATAAAACAAATAAACACACACACACACACACACACACACTCATTTCAACAAATCCCAAAATTAGCAAAAAAAATTATTATTGAGGTATATGTATATATATACTTTAAACAAATAAATAGATGAAAATATTATATAAATAATATTTTTAATAAATAATAAAATAACATAAATGATTATATACAAGTTTATATATAAAATAATAATAATGATAATAATAATAATAAAATTAATTAAATAAAATTTAAAATTTACAATTAAAAAAATATAATAAAATTATGTATATATATATTAGAATAAATTTAAAAGAAATAAATAAATAAATAAAAATTAAATTATATACATAAATGGGGGGTGGCGACTGGGCCGATCCTAACCCCCTCCCCTCTATTGTAGGAAGGGGGGTGGGGGTCAGTCCAGTAGGCCAACCCCCACCCCTTTGTAATAAGGAGGTCGGTGGTAGCCAAGGCAGATGTAGCCCGATCACAGAGGGCCAAGCCCTGCAAAGCCAACCGTTGAACCCCAAAAAAATAATAAAATAAATAATAAAAAAATAAATATAAAAAAATAAAATAAATATATATATATAACAAAATAAATATATATATAATTATTTTTATCATCATTAAGAAATAGATAAAAATGTTTTTGTTATATAAAAAAAATATTTTTAAAGGGGCTAATATAATATTGAAGGTTTTTGTGTATATATACTTAAGGTAAATATATACATAAATGAGATATATATACACCATAAATATATATTCAATATTTGATAATATATATATTCTCTTTCATAAATTTTAAATTTAGATTTTTAGAATAAATAAATAAAAAAGAAAAAATAAAAGAATATACATATAGTGTATACATAAGTATATACACAAAGAACTTAGCTTAACATTTGACCTCTTCTCCTTGAGATTATCCAAAACTTCAACTTACATATGAAACAAAGAAGAAATGAGAACCTTGTTTTAAAATTTGACTTTTATCTTTACCATACTGAAAATTAGGGCAACACTTGAAATCTCTATATTTTAAGGCTCAAAGTCATTTAATATTAGGCTATGATCTATTTTTCCACTTACAAGTGGGAAAACACTTTTGAATTATTTTATTATAATTGATTTTACTTATTTCCACAAGTAGGTTTTCATATACCACTTATTAACTAAATTATGAATGAGGGTTAGTAATTATATTACTTATAGGTAACTTAGATGGGATTTAAATAAATTTAATTATTTAAATTTATTTATTATTTTTTGGAATTAATTACCTTGTTTTAGTTGACAAGTGGTGAATAAACCCTTTTTATAATTTGAATAATTATTTCTCATCTAAACTTTTACATAAAATTATTTAAAACGAGTTATTGGAAATGGAATTTAAATTTTCTTTATTAAGTTAAACAATTATTAATTACTTTGTATTAATTGATTATCTGTTAAGTAAATATTTTTTAATAAGTTTGATTAATTACCTTGTTACCTAGGCTTGCTAGCAAATGTGAATAATAAACTATAGATAACAAAAAAATAGCTCCTTATATGGGATTAATTAGCATGTGTTTTTTGGGCTTTACAAACGACACTTTTTTAAGTGGGAGAGGATGTCATGAGCCCATTTGGAACTCTTTTAAAAACTTATGTTTATTAATATCTTGGACATTGTTGTATTATGTTGTTGTGATCATATTTTATCTTGATCGGGCTTATATTGACTCCAATTCAGTATAATGTTATCATGTGATGACTATGATGTATTGTTGCATTCAGTTAATTCCATTCAATTGATCATTCCAGTTGTTTATTTAGTTTACATTTATTTGGATAATTGTTGGATGAATATTTTTGATATCATCTTTTATGACTTCAAGTTTTCCATGAATTAAACTTGATCAAGGAATCTAGCTAACAAGTTTGTGTGGGTGGTTGTTAGTACATTTTGATAAATAATAATAAATAAATCAGTTTCCAAATAACCATAAAGTATTTTGTGGTTTATTGTATCATTAATTTAGTCATTTGATTCATTTGTTGAGTTTTGTGTCTTTGACTCTTTTTATGTCATGTTCTATCATTTACATTTCTTATGTTATCTTCATTGATTTTTTGATATCAAAGTTTGTCAAAATAGGCTTGTGCATATTTTGGCATTGTTGGGAATGATTTGTAATCATGTGCAAAAATGTCTTTGACAAGTGAAATAATTAGGTCAGTTAGTTGGGTTGTCTTATCATTTTTCTTATAATTGCCAAGCACTAATTTATAATTTTTAAATTATGTTTCAAGATGTCAGTCTTATTGTTCCAATTTAGACATCTCTTTTGAGGCTTTTGTTAGTAAAATTCTCAGTGTTGGGCATGGTCACTTGGACCCTATACCACAAACCTTCACCTTGATTCATGTTTTATGTATTATAACATTGTATCTTGATTTAATTGATGTTAATGAATCTAAGGTGATTAGTCACCTTATGACCCTATGGGAATGACTTAAGTTTGGGGTCATTATTGCATGGTATTTGATTGTGTTAGTGTTAATTTATTATGGTAATTAATTACATTAGTCATTGACAACTAGGCATAATGTTATTATTGACTTAGGGTTTTTATATTTTTTCTTTGATGTTGTCTCTTTAAACCATGGACCATTCTATTTTGTTGTTGTTTTGGTAATGGAATCTTTGAATTGGACAAACCCTAGCTACCACCATGATTTGGTCTTGAAATATTGAAGTTATATGGAATTTAAATTTGGTTAAGGGTCATTCATGGTGGTCATTTTTCCACCAGAAGGATAGGGGATGTGGAAATATAGAGTTTATGGCTTTATTTCACCACAACCCAAGTTTTTTTGTAGACATGTAAACTTTAATGAGGATGTTACTATCCATTATTACATGGCCAATGAGCATAGAGACGTAGTAACATTCTATGTGTGAAGGCACAAGGTAATAGTTTTGAGCTCTTATTATGGAATAATAAGGTAAACAACCTACATTCTCATGAAAAATTAAGGTACTTGGATTTTATTGTGTGATTCTCTTAAGTAAGGGCATTATGAATAATATGAATGGGTTTCAAGTTGTTGTTTATAGGTTTAGTGTGTTTGGCATGCATATTGTTTACAATGTCATTGTTGAGTTATATTATTTGGAGTCGTGATTTTTATGGCTATGAAAATGATAATTGAGGTAGGTGTATTCTAGGGGTATTAGCAAAATATTTTATTTTTCCATACTTTTAAATTTTAAAATTATTATGTATGCCAAAAAAAGGGTGGAAATTAAAATTTAGTCAGGTGTCAAGTTGGCAATAGTTGTAGGAGTCCAGAATGTTTGAATTAGTAAGTTGTGTAGATAGTATTAAAATAGTAAACAATTCTGAATAATTCATATCTGAAAGTTATCCAGAAATCTAAGTTGGGTATTTCCTCTAACAAACGCATAAATGTTGTCCTAGGCAAAAATGGGTAGAAACTCGGTATAAATTTCAAAATGTGTTTATTTATAGGGTTGAGTGTGTATTTAAAATATGTATTATTGGAAATATTTAATAATAACTTTGTGAAAGTACATTTTTTGTAGACTCAAGTTTAATTATAGAGGAGTAAAGAGGAGAACTCTAGATCCAATTAAAAGAAGTGATGGTTGATTCATGGATGTAGTCAATTTCTATTTTGCATGACCCAAAGAACTGATACACTATTGGTACTTATTCTATTATCATTATTTCTAATATGCATGGTGCCAATCAGTTTTATGGCCAAGTTGCATGCGTAAGTTTGAGAATTTATAAATAAAAGAATATAAGGTAGCATGTTATAGTGTGGCACAATTAGCTTCTAAAATTATTACCCTGTGTAAAGATAAGATTAAGGATTTATAAATCAAAAAAAAATAGTGAGGTCAACTGGTACCAGAAGGATGTTATGATAGCAAACTAGAGAAAATAATAATAATATTAATTGAATCAAATCTTTTCATTTATCAATCCAAGCGAAGGCATGGCAGTTGGGCGACCTGTTATTTGGATGGTCTGCTATTGCATCTAAAATGGTAATCTGAATGAGTTGAATTATAAATTAAATAGAGATCTTTGAATTTTGATTGCCATTTTACAACTTTTCATTTAGAATTAGTAGATATGAATCAGATGTATCAATTTATTATGTTGTGAATAGATTTTACCTAAGACACGTAAGGCGCTTTAGTTTATGGTGCAACAAATCAATTTTATGCATTGCACCCAAAATAGGATATAGCACTATTGATATTTGGATTGATTAATATATGCTATGTTTTAAATGCAGATAAATAACAATTAAGATAAATCTATCAATAATTGAGATATAATCTAAGGCATCTATGATATATTACACTTAGAAAAGAAACTAATAAGTTTAATATTTGCCAAGATTTAAATAGAGGGAAGTTAAATCTTAAATGTCATTCTCCATATTTCAATCCATCCAAATAGTATCATCATAAATCGAGAAATATATATATATATATATATATATATATATATAATAAACAAAAAGGGGATTTAAAGCTTTGCTTCACAATTTTCAAACTAACTGTGAAAGTTTTAATTTTCTCTAGAGGTTTCTCATAAATATTCACCTTTTGTCTATAAATTAGGATGTAAAGTTTGATATGAAATTCAAAGAATTTATATTTGGAAGAAATTATACATAGTTTAATAAATTTATCATCAAATTTGTGATATCAGAGCAACAGGGTCTATAAAAAAGAAAGATCTTGAAGATTTTGAAATCAAGATGGTGATGAGGGTAAGAGGCAGAGGAAGGAGGAAACCAAGACAAGATATTAGGCAGGTAGCAGTAATGGAAGAAATAATAAATATCACAGCTAGATTGTAGGATCTAAAAATAGCTCAGAAAAGAGGCACTGACATAGGTGAGGTCAATGACAGAGAAGAGAAGCCACCAGAAGAAGAATTAGTGGAAGAGGAAGAAATAGTAGAAGAAAAAATGATTCAAACTATTATGGGTGTGAGTGAAAAGTCCAAGATAGAGGTTCCTATGTATGAGAGAAATCTGAATGTGGAAGAGCTCATTGACTGGATTAGTGCAATAGACTTAATATTTTGAATATGAAGAAGTTGATGATGATAAAAAGGTCAAATTAATCATGACCAGATTGAAGAGTCATGCATCCCTGTGGTGGGATGGAGTGCATGAAGAAAGAAGAAGAAAAGAAAAGACAAAAATCAAGAGTTGGGATAGTGTGATTTCTAAATTAAAAAGTAAATTCATGCCCAAAGATTGTCAAGTTAATCTTTTTAAAAAATTATAAAATTTAAAACCAAAAGAAATGTTTATAAAAAAATATACTGAGAAATTTTATATACTAAAAATAAGAGTAGGGCATGTTAAAGATGATGTAGAAAAGGTGGAAAGGTATATAAATGGCCTAACATTTTTCATTTAGGATGAGATGATTCTTCTAATTCCTAAGTTAATGGAAGAGGCATACTAGTATGCCTTGAAATCAGAAGAAAAGTGAGCAAAGAGATAGCCTCAATATGTAAGGGGTAGAGGTAGAATTTATTAAGAAAAAAGATAGCATGGAGGAAGAATTCAATTGCAGACACATCAAGGAGAATCTAGTAGCTCCCAAGCTAGTAGCAGCTTTCAGAGACAAGAATTCACCCCAAGAGGTAGGTATCCTTTTAGAGGTAGAAGACCTTTCAATAGAGGCAAAGGGTTTGTTGGTAGATGTTTTAAGTGTAGAAATTTTGGACACAAGTCCTTTGAGTGTCTTAAAAATTAATCCAGAAGTTAGGGAAATGTTCATCTTACCCAAGCTGAAGATGTAGAAAGTGTAGGTTCACTTCCTCATGAAGATGCTCCAAAGATAGGGGAAACATTATTGATAAAAAGGGTTTTTTTTAAACCCATAAAAATAATCAAGGAGTTGCCTCAAAGGAAAACATTATTTAGAACCACCTGCAAAGCAAAAGGTAAATGTTGTTAAGTAATTATTGATAATGGTAGCACTAAAAATCTAGTATCCACAGAGATGGTAAGTAAATAAAATTTAAAGAAGGTGAGTCATCCAACTCCTTTTAAAGTGTCTTGGTTACAAAAAGGTCATCAGATTTTGGTTAATGAGCAATGCAAATTAGAATTTCAAATAAGGAGTTATATATATGAAGTTATTTGTGATGTAATGCATATGGATATTTATCATGTTCTCTTAGGTAGGCCTTGGTAGTGTGACAAGAAAGTTATATATGATGGCAGGAAGAATACTTATATATTTGAAAAGAATAGTAAGAAACATAGTCTAACACCTTTCAAAGAAGATGATCCAGTAGAAGAAGAAAATTCAAAAGTGTTAGTTATCAATAGAAAAAAATTCTTCCAATAAGTGAAACAAGAAGAGGTAAGTTATGCCCTTATTGGTAATCCAAATATTGTGATCACTACTATTAAGTTAAATGAATTGCCTTTAGAAATTCAAGATTTGCTCAGTGACTTTGTGGTTATTGTAGTTGATGATTTACCAAATGAGTTACCTCCTAAAAGGAGTATTAGCCATCATATAGACTTAATATCGGGGCTAAACTTCTAAATAAAACAACTTATAAGATGACTCCAAAAGAAAATGAGAAAATCAAAAGGTAGGTTCAGGAGTTATTAGATAAAAGACTGGTAAGGGAAAGTTTAAGCCCTTGTGTATTTCCAACTGTACTTTCATCAAATAAAAATGGAACTTGGTGGATGTGTACAGACTCAAGGACTATAAATAAAATTACTATCAGGTATAGATTTCCTTTAACAAAAATAGATGATCTAATGGATTGTTTGAGTGGTGCCAGATACTTTTTAAAAATAGACTTTAAAAATGGATATCATCAAATCAAAATAAGAGAAGGAGATGAATGGAAGATAGCGTCTAAAATAAATGATGGTTTGTATGAATGACTGGTAATGCCATTTGGGTTGACAAATGCCCCAAGTAATTTTATGAGGCTTATGAATGGAATAATTAAGTCATTCATAGTTAAATTTGTTATTATTTATCTTGATGATATTTTGGTCTTTAATAAATCAAGAGATGAGCATATTGAACATTTAAGATTGGTTTTGAAGAAGTTGCAAGAGGAAAAGTTATTGATTAACATTAAGTGTATTCTTTTCAAAATAGAATTAGTGTATCTAGGTTTTATGATTTCACAAGAAGGGTTAAAGATGGACAAAGATAAAGTAAAAGCTATAGAATAATGGCCTACACCCAAGAATCTATTTGAGGTAAGAAGTTTTCATGGCCTTGCTAACTTTTACAAAAAATTTATTAGAAATTTTAGCAATATCTATGCTCCTATTGTAGAAATAATTAAAGGAAGCAATCAGCCATTTAGATGAAATGAAGCAGCTAATAAAAGCTTTTAAATGTTGAAAAATAAAATTACATAGCAACCTGTATTGGCACTACTTGATTTTGGTAAGTTGTTTCAAGTGGAATGTGATACAAGTGAAACTTCCATAGGAGTAGTGCTAAGTTTGGAAGGTAAACCAATGGCATACTTTTTTGAGAAACCTAATGAGGCTAAAAAAAATACTCAGCTTATGATTAGGAATTTTATACTATAGTGTAGGCTTTAAAAAAGTGGAGACATTATTTAATGCCAAAATAATTTGTTTTATTTACTGATAATCATGCCTTGCAGTTTATAAGTACCCAAAATAAATTAAATCAAAGGCATGCTAAGTGGGTGGAATTTTTACAAAGTTTTTCATTTATTATTAAACATAAGAGTGGCCAATATAATAAGGTTGTTGATTCTTTGAGCAAAATAAGCTTGGTTTTACAATAAATACAAGTGAATGTTACAGGGTTTGACACATTAAAATAAATGTATGAAAATAATGCAAAGTTTAAAGAAGCATAAGAAGCTTGCAAAGATCCTAAAAGCAGGGATAGAAGTCCTTAGATGGATTATATGTTACAGAAAGCATGTTATTCAAAGGCAAGCAGCTTTATATTTCGAAGGTTTCTATGAGAGAAAATCTCATCAAAGAAAAGTATAGTGCCAGCCTTTCAAGATATTTTGGACAAGATAAAATATTAGCTCAGGTAAATGTTTTTTATTATTGGTCAGAAATGTCTACTGATGTAAAGAAGTTTGTTGAAAATTGTAAAATATGTCAACTTGCAAAAGGAAGAAGTCAGAATATAGGATTATAGTAGCCATTACCCATTCCCAACAGACCATGGGATTCTGTAAGTATAGATTTTGTTTTGGGTTTACCAAAAATACAAAAAGGGAATGATTCTATCCTTATAGTAGTAGATAGATTCTCAAAAGTGGCTCATTTTATACCCTATTATAAAACCAGTGATGCAACTCACATACTTGACTTGTTTTTCAAAGAAGTAGTAAGATTTCATGGTTTACCTAACATCATTATTTTAGATAGAGATAAAAAAAAAATCGGACATTTTTAGAGGACTCTTTGGAAGAAGTTGGGCACAAAATTGACTTTCAATTCTGCATACCATCCTCAGACAGATAGACAAATTGAAGTAGTTAACAGGAGCTTAAGAAATATTTTGAGAAGCTTGGTAAGTGATCATTCTAAATAGTAGGATCAAGTCTTAGCACAAGCTAAATTTTCCTATAATGATTCTCCAAACAGAAGCACAGGTATGAGTCATTTCCAAATTTTATACGAAATGCATCCCAGAGGAATTTATGAATTGAGAAATATAGGTAAACAAGAGAAAAGAAATGCTAAAGGAGAATAATATGTCGCAGCAATGCAGGAACTTTAAGAATTGGTAAAACAAATGTTATAGGTAAATTCAAGAAAGTATAAGCAAAGAGAAGATTTGAAAAGAAGATAAGTATAATTTGAGGTAGGAGATCTTGTACTCACACATTTGAGAAAAAAAAGATTCCCAAGAGGGGAATATAATAAGTTGAAATTAAAGAAGATTGGACCCTATAAAATCCTCATGAAGTTTTCAATAAATGCATATGAATTAGAGATTTCAATAGATATTAGAATCTCACCTATATTTAATGTTGTTGACATATATCCTTACAAGAAAGGTGATGAATAGGAAAAAAAAATTGAAGATGAAGTAGAATAAGAAATTTCATGGAAGTAGTAATTGCCAAAGAAACCACTAGAATAACCTGAAACTATTTTGGATAAAAAAATTGTGAGGAAAACTAGAGGCAAAGACTACTTCCATTATTTAGTAAAATAAAAAGATCATCCAATTAAAGATTCAACTTGAATGTCGGCTTCAGAAGTCAACAAGTATGGTGTTACAGTGGAGCAACTTATGAACAAATCATGAACAAGAGTTTATGAGTGATCATGTCTTCTACCCTAATGGTTTGATGTAGGTGCATTCTAGGGGTATTAGTAAATTATTTTATTTTTCATGCTTTTAAATTTTAAAATTATTATGTATGCAAAAAAAAGTTAGAAATTAAAATTTAGTCAAGTGTTAGGTTGGCAATAGTTGTAGGAGTCTAGAATGTTTGAATTAGCAAGTTGTATAGATAATATTAAAATAGTAAATAATTCTAGATAATTCATATCCAAAAATTATCTAGAAATCTAAGTTGGATATTTCCTCTAACAATGGATAAATTCCATCCTAGGCAAAAAGGGGTAGAAAATCGATATAAATTTTAAAATGTATTTTATTTATGGCGTTGATGTGTATTTAAAATATATATTATTGAAAATATTTAATAATATATTTGTGGAAGTATATTTCCTATGGACTCGGGTTTTATTACAAAGGAGTAAAGAGAACTCTAGATATAATTAAAAGAAGCGATGGTTGATGCATGGATATAGTCAATTTCTGCTTTACATGACCTGGAGAATTGATACGCTATTGGTACTTATTCTATTATCATTATTTCTATTATGCATAGTGTCAGTCAGTTTTATGGCTAATTTGCATGCTGTATGTTTGAGAATTCTACAAATAAAAGAATATAAGGTAGCATGCTTTAGTGTGGTGTAATTAGCTTCCAAACTTATTGACTTGTGTAAAGATAATATTGGGGATTTATAAATCAAAAAAAAATATTGAGGCTAACTGGTACTAGAAGGATGCTATGACAACGAACTAGAGAAAATAATAATAATAATAATAATAATAATAATAATAGTTGAATCAAATCTTTTCATTTATCAATCCAAGCGAAGGCATGGCAGTTGGGTGACCTGCTATTTGGACGGTCTGCTATTGCATCTAAAATAGTAATCTAAATGAATTGAATTACAAATTAAATAAGGATCTTTGAATTTTGATTGCCATTTTACAACTTGTCATTTGGGATTAGCAGATATGAATGAGATGTATCAATTTATTATGTTGTGAATAGATTTTACCAAAGATGCTTAAGGCGCTTTAGTTTATGGTGCAATAAATCAATTTTATGCATTGTACCCAAAATAGGATATAGCACTATTGATATTTGGATTGATTAATATATGCTACATTTTAAATGTGGATAAAGAACAATTAAGACAAAGTTTCCAGTAATTGAGATATGATATAAGGCATCCATGATATATTGCGCTTACAAAAGAAAAGGAAAAGTTTAATATTTTCCAAGATTTAAATAGAGGGAAGTTAAATATTAAATGTCATTCTCCATATTATAATATATGCAAATTGTATCATTACAGATTGAGAAATAAAAAAAACTATATTTTAAATAAAAAGGGGATTTAAAGCTTTACTTCACAATTTCTAGACTAATTGTGAAAGTTTTAATTTTCTCTGGAGGTTTCTCATAAATATTCACCTTTTGTCTGGAAATTGGGATGCAAAGTTAGATCTGAAAGTTAGAGAATTTATATTTGGAATAAATTTGTCATCAATAATTTTTTTATGGGGTTCTCTATTGTTCTTTGACAACCCTGCAATGGGAAGTTTTTCCAATTTATATTGATCTAAATACTACAAAATTGTAATAGTCATTTTGATTATGAATAGTAGGGGTTTTTGGGGCAATTTATTTTTATTTTTTCCCTAGCTTAGTTGGTTGTTGCTTGGTATTTTGTGGTGATAAATAATTTTCCACTATTTAGTGCCACCACAACCCTGTGAACCTAACTCCCCATCATGTTGATGTTTGGGGTGGCTAGTGCCATCGATGGAGGGCTCATTGGGCTAGTTGGATAGGTCTTGTTGAACCAGTTGGTTGGATTATTTTACATGATGGTGAAAAGTATTTGAGGGTTTTAATTTATTCAACTATGTCTTAGCCTCTTGAAGTCTTATGTTTGATTTTATAAACAATATTTTTTTATTAGTTTGGAATGACTCTTAATAGTCATGTGCATAAATGTTACCTATGGCAATCATTGGGCCAAACTACATTTTGATTATTATTTAAGTTATGTAGAACTGCCTTGTATTTATATACATTGTATATGAATGGTTATAGCTCAGTCATTATTCTCATTTCATTAAGGTTGATGTATGAGATGATTTGACTATGTTATTAATCAAGTTTTGATATTATGTAATTATTGTCCTTTCTTGGAGTTTAGAATATAAGGGATATTAAACCATGTTATTAATTATTGTAATATAAATTGTTATAGTCTTTATTCATTTAGATATCTTTGACATAAATTAGATTCTTATTTTAATTCAACTATGTTTGCATTTATACTTTATATATATGTTTTCTTGCCTAAGTATTAGTAAATATTCATTAACTACTTTAAATACATCAATACTAGTATTGTAATTGAACCACATAATGATGATTTTGGTGAGTAAACTATATTGCTTAATATACACATTTGTGTGAAGGTTTTTGTGATGTTAGTGATCAATTTAATGCATATTATCGTGTGATGTATTTCTATTAATAAATAGTTAATTCAAGTTATGATTACTTTAGTTGTATGGTATTTGGGCCTGTTGATTGTGTGAGCCGTAAATGGTTATTATTGGCATCAAAATGTTAGATGGATTTGGATTTCTCATTTGAATATCTTACATTTGATCCACATTTTATAATGTTTATGTGGTTGATCAAAGGATCATTTTGTGACATCTTAACATTATATAACCATTATTTTTGAATAGCCTTGTCTATTCAGTTCGAAGATGTTTCTTTAATGATATAGTTCATAAATTATTTCTTGAAATCAATTGTTAATGGAAAGCTTATGTTCAATTTATTAATTGATGGCATTCTTATACTTCAGTGAATTCATTATATATTTATAATTTGTCTTGGTTGTGTTGTTTGACAATGCATTGTATTTTTCCTTTGATGGATAGTTGGTGTAGGTTATAATATGAAGAAAAATTAATTTGTTTCTTTATTTGTTTTACATTACCTATTATTTGAAGCAAGAATGAAATCTTATCATGATCTAAATCTTTTTTCCTACATTTTTGTTTGTGGACTATTTGGTAAATAGTTCATTTAGACTTATAAGTCAAATTTTAATAGATCTTAATACAAGTATTTAATAGTAGTATCTTACTTGTTTCAATTCTTCACTTTGAACAATGTAATAATTATATGTTGGTTGATTTGCAATTACATAGGAATGTCAATTATTTTCTTTTTTGATATTAGACTTTATAAGTTTAATATATAGTTTTATTTAGGTTCCACTCATATTTTACATTTGCTATGAATTATCTTCACAATAGTTGAAAATGTTTTTGTGAACAACTCTTTATTTTACCTTAATAAAAATTTGATAATGATTTCCAATTGATTGGTTTAGTAAGCATGGTTGTTAGAAATCTTATTTCTCAAATTTTTATCTTTTAGATGAATGTTGCCATTTAATGGCAAATGGGACATTGTACTTTTTAAATTTATTTAAATATATTCTTTAGAGGATAATATATTTTTTAGTTGTGCAAATGAAAACTAAAAATTAAATTTGAAGTAGTTGAGCAAAATTTTATATAATGAACCCGAATTAATATTAATTACTCAAGAACTTTGAATCGAAGGTCAATAGAAGTGTAGTACCTTATGATCGAATAAAATTGTTTGTCTTCTACTCACATCACTTAGTGTTTTGAATTAATGTAAAATAATATGTATGTTTCCTTAGTAACTTGTAAAGCGATATCCTAAAGACAATCCAATGATTGTAGCATAATAGAATTATCTTAAAGGAGCTACTCTGCAAGAGGTTTTTAAAGCTAAGTTATGTTTGATAAAAAGATGATGACATAAAAGACCGAACGTAACATAATTCTAGGGTAGTATATGTTCATCCTTTTTCCCTATTGATTTTAAGTTGGGACTCACTCACTTTATTAGTGTCATAAGAATCCTTATTTTATTTGGTTTGTTAAATTAATTCGATTAATTATTTTGGATTTGAATAAAGTGATAAGTAAATTAAATACAAAAAGAGAATAGAGTTCATTGGGGTATCTTAAAATAAATGACTTCAAAAAATTATATGTGAAGGCCATAGGGATATATGCTTCTTTGAATATCTTATCCACACAGTTTGATGGTTTAGTATTTTATGACTAAAGCACAAAAAATAACTCTATTAGATCTGAGAATATTTTTGATGTCTTGATAGGGTGTTTTATGGGTCAAAAACTCTCTTTGAAGTTAATTATTACTAAACTAGTCATATAATAAGATGACCTCAAATGATCATTTAGGTCATAATTTATAAGAATACATAGGTATTCTTATACCTCCCGAGATCAATGAACCTTTCGTAATGAACAAATTTCATATAAGGCCCACTTGGGAATACCTAACTGGAAGTGAGTTTATAACCCATAACCTTCCTTTATCTAATGGCAATATGGATAAGTTGAAATAAATATAGGCTTGTGTTGTCAATCAACCTTAGTGTGTTTTATCACTTTGTTTGGTCTTGTTTAAAAAAAATAAAAAATAAAATTGGTGTGTGTTTCACTAAATAGTATGATTTTAAATTTGGGTCATGAAGATAAATATTAATAGAGATTATATCTCATATATGTCCAACATCTCATGTGTAGGAAAAGGATGTTAATCTTATATCTAGTGTGTAATCAATTTTATAGAATGAATGAAAATATCCCCTCATTGTATCTTGTGATTTTATCTTGGTTGTTCTATATTGTACTTCAAATGGTTTAAATTATGATATCCTAATATCAATCTTTAATATTTTTCAAGTTACATTTTCAATGAGTGATGCACATCCTACGTAAAGAGTGGAATCCCTCATGCACATTAGTCTCTTGATATTTTTAAACTTTACGTAGAGATAGTCCCAGATTTATATTTTTAAATTGCTTCATGAAGTCACTAAACAAGGGAATTCATGCCTGATGGATAGCAAGATTATTTACCAAGGTGATTAGATGAACTCTCATTATATTTATCCTTTATATTTCCCTGGGAGAGAACATGTGCTGATTTTCCAATATTTTTCAAGATCTCGTATTAATGAAGAGTTCTTGCATTTTTTTAAATATCTATAATAACAAAAATAGTTTTAAATCTTATGATAACCAAATATCACATATGTAGACACTAAAATATGGTATTAGACACTTTTAAATATCAATATTGACCTACTTTCACTTTACATTACTTGTCTATACACATATATAGCTCTTATATGCCTTTCTTTTATATCTGCATGCTTTCTATGGGTCTGACCTTCACAATTTTACATCATTCATATATAATAATTCTCTACTTTGTGCCTAACATATTATCATAAACACATTATCTTTAGATCATCATATTATTATTCTTGTCTCTCAGACAAGTCTGACAAATTCATATGCTTGTGAAATTTTTCACATGTTTAACTCTAACGGACTTGTCTCTACACCAAGTAACGTTCATTTTTCAAAATCCATATTTAGGGGTTGAACCCAATGTTTCACATGACATTGTCATGATAAAATTCCCAAAGAGTCTCATATAAATACATATTAGGTATAAGGTTATTAGATCATCTAACATTGTCAAGCAATCATATTCTAACACTTGCACATTCAGAGGAATCTCTATAAACTTTCCAATTCAAATATCAGTCATAAGTAATAAGAACTGGCCAATTCTAAAGCATCTAATCCAATTCAAGTTTGTCATTTTTTAAGTATTTAAAGCTATATTACAAGTTACATTCATCAAATGAGCAATATTACACACATACACCTAATGGTGAGAATTACATGTAATTTGACTTCCTTCTTCGACGTATTAGATATATAGGCAATGCTCAACCACTCATTGGAAAGTGATTGATGTAATTTCAAACCACCTTATTCCTCTTTTTTATTCCTAAACCTAAAGTTGAAAGTGGACCTAGGCTTTCAAAGAGAAGGAGAGGTTTATGGATATCGTTCATATAGAAAGGAGTTGATATTGCACCGAAAGACAGTTTTAGGTAAGTGCAACACTTTGTTTCAAATAAAACCTCAAAAAATTAGAGGACACTACCAATAAATAGTATATTCCTTTGGATTCTTTGGGCCTCTAATGTTTCCTTAAGTTTCTAGCAGCTCCTCAAACACTGATTTTCACTAGGAAGTTTGGTAACATTGTTTTAAGCATTTCCATACATTGTGCCAACCTCTTTGACTAGTAAATAGATAATAAAATCTAAGCAAATATTTATCTTACATTTTTTAGGTCATTTATATTTATAATAAGTATAATTTTAAAATCATATATGCCTTTTACATCCATATTCATGTATTATTGTTAAACTTTATATAATTTGAATCAATCTTAACTTTTATACTTTTTTACGTTTACATAATCAAAACAAATTAAAATATATTGGTGAACCCATTTATATAGTGATCATAACAAATCCTTAGTTTTCCCTTTGGGTTTCATCCTTCTTTCTAGCTTTTTAATTTTTTCTTTAGTTTTACTTTTATACCCGATTTCTTAATTTTTTTCATCTTCATAGGCACAAATCTAATTTTTTTCTCTTTTGCCTTAGGGTTTCATGCATGTTCACCTATTAGGGCTTCCTCTATTATAATTATTCCTTATTTGGTTAATATATGATTTTTAAAACACCTCTTTTTAAAATGCTCAAAAAAAATTGTTAGTCATATTGCTTAGATCATAAACCAGTATTTGTTAGCCAAAAATTTTAGAATTTGTCTTACTATTTTTAGTGAATTCAGTGTACAAATAAAATGGTGTATTTATTTTAAAATTAATTTTTAGGTTTCTTTCATCTAGTGATTTTCACTAAAAACCTTTTTTAATAATTCATCACAATATCATTTATGTGGTATGCTTTTTATTTGAAACTTGTCAAGTCACTTGTTTTGCCTATATAACATTCTAAGCTTTTATTATTTATAAAGGTTTCAAATTTATTTGATAGTGGGGTTTAGGTATAATATTTACTTCCCCTTTTTTCAACCTCAATGTTGTGATATTTATGGTCCCTCTATAATGGAGGTTCATGTTATTACTATCCCAAGTGGTAGAGTACATCCTCCTAGCAAATATTGTATGAGCATTTAATCTTCCAATCATATAAGCAGTAGTGTCCTTAATCATACTATTTTTAATCATATGGTTTTTATGAGGGGGTCTATAAAGGCATTCCAAAATCATGTCTAAAGGTTACATCAGTTGAGAATATGATTGCATATGCAAATAATCCTAAGTACGCTAGTGTCAATTGCATTTATATCTCTCCATTTAAAAAGAAATGTGCCTTAAAAATTTTCATCTCAAATATGGGTTTCGAAATAGGATACATCTACAACTAAAAGTTCAAACAGTTTACTTAGGATTAATAAGAAACCAAGTGACACTCTAAAGAATAGGTTGTTGAACAAGTTGATCACATTGCCTTTTTATGTGTCCTCCACAGAAATCAAAATACTATTGTGTCTATCATAGAATGTATGGACATCATATGGATTCTTGTTGGGATTTGAAGATAAAAATAAAAAATACTATTGGTATTTATAATCCTTCATTGGACACATCTATTAAAGCATCACTAGAATCAAGCACAACTTATTTAATTGAGCAACATACTCAAATTCTGGTGACATATTCAAAGGAACAATTAGAAAAAAGAAAATTTACATAAAGAACAACTGGAAAAATAAAATTTACATAAGGAACAATTATTGGAAGAAAAATATTATATGAGGAACAATTGGAAAAAGAAAAGTTACATAAAGAAAAGTTACATCAAAAGTTACATAAAGGGAAGTTTCAAAAGGAAGAGGAAAGTAAGAAATAAGATTTGAGTAAAAAATAATTTCAAAAACAAGATGTACATAAGAATACTAATGTCAAAAGCATAATTTACAAGGGGTAAACTATAAAGCTTTCCTTTTTTCTAAATCCTATGATCATTATAACTTATATAGATGGTAAACAATGCACAAATGTCAAAGTTGATCCCACTTGTGAAGTCAAAATATGTAGCATGACACTTCTTAAGTATTTTAGATAGGACATTCAACACTTGGATATGACTATGGCATGTGACCATATCGTAGGAGCTATTTTATGGCATATATCTATTAGAAATAAATTATGAAACTTTTGATTTCAAGTTGATCATATCTTGGTTCTATATAGTGTTATATATAACCATGGGTCACATCAAAGGTTGAATAATTGGATAATAATAATGACTATATGGCATTAAATGTTGTAGGTGACACTTTTTCTATTCTAAATGATGGAACATCTATGTATCAAAGAATGAAAATTGAAACTATTTCCTCCACTAAGAGTCATGGAATGATATCAAATTCTTTTATAGTTATAAATAAGATACAAGAACCTGATAATAAAGTACATACAAAAGAGTAATAAAATCCCATAAAAATATTTGTATCTAAATACAATGACTACATTGATAATTAAGATATGGATACTCAGTATGCAAGAAAAGACTGAGATGATTAAATTAATGATATACATCAAGACATTCCAAATGATGATACAATAGAGGATACTTAGTAGATCATAGACATGGATGGTTTTTAAAAGATACAGGACTTACATGGGGGCATCCCATTGATGAGATCATTAGTTAACAAAAACAAAATTCATTATACATAGCTTCTTGATGTTTGCTTAAATTTTTATTTCCTCTAAACTTTTATTTTTGACATATACATGTTCGTATGATCGTGCACTGACTATTCTTCTAGCACTTCTTTGTTTTCATTTTTCCATTGCCTTTTAATTATTTATCCTTATCTAGACATCCATAAAATCTACATTAAAATGATGCATCCTTCATATCAATATCATTCTAGTGCACATCCTTTGTAGTATGCTACTTATTCACTCTTATATATTGACTATCTATACATGTTATGGATTACTTTAAATTTAAATGATCACATAAATTTATGAGAATATATATTGATTCCTCTACCACCTCCCACATACGCTTTTGAGTCGTGATGTTTTGATTCACATTTATAATGGGGGCACATTATTTGCCTTCACTTGCTCCACATTATTTGCCTTCACTTGCTCCATATTTGAATCCGATACACACACTATCTTAACATGTGTTACGGATTGTTCAAATCCCTACCATTATTTTATTTCATATCCTTGCAACTTTACTTTCCTTTATTCCATCCATATGTGTGCAAAATATATATATATATATATATATATATATATATATATATATATATTTAAAAAATTCTAAAATTAAGACCTAAACATGACATGTTTATTATTTTAGATTATTCATTTATGTAATTTATCATATGTTTGGTATATTACATATATACTTTCATATGAACATGCATTTCATGGTATATATGTGTGAGATGCAGAGTATACAAGTTACACATGATACATAATTGCATAAATGTAAGACATTTTTATACCCACAAACCATACCAATGTTGGGGGCATATCATTCCATGAGTTACATTATTACATGTTATAACTTTCTATAACCTTTCCTTTATCATGTTGAGCTATATTGATTGCTTAAAAATGTCTTTATCTTGATTATATTATTTATGATTCCACATTTCATGGTTATGATATTTTGTTGTAATGTGACACTAACATAGACTGATAGTATAGAATAGTTTTGTCAGGAATCTAGAACAACAAACATGCTCTGATGCCACTAGTTGGGATCTTGCCTCTCAGAAAAAGCACAGTATGATTACCAAGTATAAGCAATTGAATATGCGGAAATAACCAGAAACACAAGTAACTAGAATTCACCAATAGCACAGAATATGAGAGACAATACACTATCTTGTATTAACACTAACAGAAAAGAATACAACAAAGAGCTGCCACACTCTTTCACCTTACAGAGATTCGCCACACCTCAAGTGTTCAGTAATTCTTCTCACACACACTCTCCTACACAAAAACGGTCCCAACAACCAACTCACACACAGAATTGGTGTTCACCTCACCAACCAGTCAGTAATAACCCTGCCGGTACATCAAGCACTCTATAGCACTTCAAGCTGATCTCTCATGAACCTGCAACTTGCAATTCAAAGACCAAACTTACATGTAGATCCCCAATGAGCTTGCAACACCCTGCAACTCACAGATCTTACAACTAGAAGGAACTCTTCCTTTCTATCTCATGCCTTATACAATACATGCCAATGGGTCTATAAATAGATCTCTAACTCAAACAATAACTTAGACTCTTAATTTAGACAATAGTCCTCGCAGCACAAGACTCTAACTGGTCTCAACATGCAAACTCTTCGTTCACTTAACTAACTGTCCGTGAAACGAGCAGTTCTGGAACACACAGGCGATCGACATCGGTCCCTGCTTGTCTGGTTCTGCCGACGTCGGCCGACTTCCTGCCGTCGCCGGTGGCCTTCTGCACTGGACTCTGCCGACGTCGGTCCTGCTGCCGACGCCGGTTCCTGTAGAACTCAGCAACCATCTGTTCCTCA
Source organism: Torreya grandis (assembly GCA_037957365.1). Classification (NCBI taxonomy): domain Eukaryota; kingdom Viridiplantae; phylum Streptophyta; class Pinopsida; order Cupressales; family Taxaceae; genus Torreya; species Torreya grandis. The sequence goes on along the minus strand of JARHVA010004448.1, from coordinate 397,660 downwards.
GTTTGCAAAGGTTGAAGCTTTTAGCTCCACAACCTAACAATCTCCCACTTGGAGATAAACAGCTGCAACCTGTACATGTACCTGTACACCGTCTAGTTTGTTACCTTGGCTATGTATCCATCTTCAAAATCATCCTTGAAGACCAACCACCACAAAATCTGTGGTGCAAAACCTGTCATCCAAATTACCTGCCACATCCACATCTACAACCATGTAGAAATAAACCTGAACTTGCATAGCATGTGCACCTGCTACTAGTCCCTGTAAGAATCCACTGAACTGACCTCCAATGGTTCTCTCCCGGATTGGCTCCTAACTTGTGACAACTCCCACTGCTTGGGAAAACTCAGGTTTAGTACATACCATGCACTCAACCTCATTATGTGAATCAAGACACCTGTTCTATGAACTGTCTAACCATCGGTGTGCTAACCGGTTCCACACAATCATCCTGAAACAAAGTCAACAAATGACCTACCATGTCTCTAAAACACACTCTTGCCAAAGAATCTTGCTGCTCCCAGATCCTCCATGACAAACACCTGAACTAGCTTTACCTTTAGTTCAGCAATACCTGTATATGTAACCCTGCAACAAGCACATCATACAGAAAATAGGATAGTGTAGCTAATACTATCCAACCTGGTAAAGAGAAACACAATGAACAAACCTCCATTGCCCTGCAGCTAATACAAGATCAAATACCCTGATCTTCCATCTCACGTATCTATTTCCGCTCTTCTTCATCCTTAACATCCATTCGTCTCTCAGTGTTTACTTCCAGCTGGCCACACTACCCAAAACCCCTGTTTGGTTCTCCTCCAAGGAATCACATCCTCATTCATGCCTAGCTCCCACTGTTTCCTGGATCTACCTGTTCTGCTTCTTCAATAACTCCCTGGTCCTATGCCATAAGTGAGCAACAAGTAGTGTAAAGAAGGGAAATGACGAATTTAAGAACTTACTTACACCTTCAGTCCCCCATATGGGCGCTTGAGACTCCATGACAGCTTGCTGTCCACCCAAAATTCGTCTCAGTGACCGATGCCGGTCACATCTCAGTCTACAGCCGACCGATGTCGGTTCCCTGCGACTGCCTCTCCGCCGACGTCGTTTTCCCCTGGCCGACGCCGGTCTCTGTCTGCCCCGAGTCACCGACGTCGGGCTGCACATAGCCGACATCGGTCCCTATCTGGACACCGACGCCAGTTTTCCTGCCGACGTCGGTCTCTGTGTTTTTCTTGTGAGACCTGACTTTTTCCCGCGAGCTCCTTTTGGATCAAACCCTTGTCCAAAACACCCTTGCTCTGCTTAGAATTCCCCTGCACCTTGTGCTGAACTCTGTCCGTCACCTTCTCCTTGAAAACCAAGGCTTTCCTGTTCTTGTCACTAACATCAGATTCCTCAAGAAATCTCACCTTTTTCTTCTGCATACAGAAACCACGATCCATGCCTTCCAAATCCGAAAGCATATCCTTTGACTCAAGAACCAGCATCTCCTTCATATCTATGTGACCAAGCCTATCAAGCCACATCTCTGAATCTACAGTTGAAGTAGATAACCCAGAAGAAGAATCAGTAAAACAAGTAGATAGATAAAGCGTACCTACTTTCTTACCTCTAGCTATAACAAGTGTACCCTTGGTAACCTTCCAAGAGTCCGCTGTGAGAGTTACTGTGCAACCCTCTTCACCCAAACTTCTAACAAAAATCAGATTCCGCTTCAGAACTGGGACGTGCATGACCTCCTTTAACACCCATATGTTACCTGTCTGCAGTTTCAGCTTCACTTTGCCTTTGCCAACAATCTGACAAGACTTACCATCCCCTACACAAATTTCTCCAAAATCTCTCTGGACATACTCATGAAAAAATTCCCTATGTGGGGATGCATGAAAAGAGGCACCAGAATCTAATACCCAAGATTCTACTTTATCCAAAGAACATACCAGAGCATCCTGTGCAATGTAACCTGCAGCATCTGCTTCTTCTTCATGTTCTTCATGCTGATCTGTACCCGATCTGCAATCTCTCTTTAAGTGCCCTTGCTTTCCACATTTCCAGCAGGTTATTCTGCCATACCTGGACTTGGATCTCTTGCCCGTCTTCGACCTTGATCTCCCACGCTCTATCTTCTCTCTTGGCCTTCCTCTTCCTTCAACACTCAAAGCATCTCCAGATGATTCACCTGTGCTTTTCCTGCGTATCTCTTCGTTCAAGATTACACTCACAATATCATCCACTTTTAAGACTTTTGAAGGAGACACAGTGTTAGAAACTGCCATTACCATACCTTCCCAACTTTCAGGTAATGAACACAAGATTAAGAGAGCTCTTATTTCATCATCAAATACAATATTGACTGAACTTAACTGGTTTACTAAACCATGGAAATCACTAAGATGGCTATGAACAGATCCACCTTCCAACATTTGCAAATTAAATAAACGCTTCATAAGAAATACCTTATTCGAAGCTGAGGGTTTTTCATATAAATTTGCCAAAGATTCCATCAACTCCACCGTTGTCTTACACTGTGATAAGCTGGAAATCACAGATGATGCAAGACTCAATCTAACAGATCCCAGAGCCTTCCGATCAAGAACCTCCCATTCTTCATCTTTCATATCCAAGGGTTTGCTAGCAACCCCACCCAACGGTAAGTACAAATCTTTCTGATATAGATAGTCCTCAATCTGCATCCTCCATAATTGGTAGTTCTTGCCATTGAACTTCTCCATTCGTAGTTGACTACTTTCTGTCATTGCTCAACTCCCACTCAAACAGAAACCCTGTGAGTAACCTGTAATCAAAACACACTACCCAGATCTACACCAATCTGTTAGTATCCCAACCAAAAGCTCTGATACCGATTGATGGTATCAAGCTTAAGAACTTACAACCAAGGCTCTGATACCAGTTGTCAGGAATCTAGAACAACAAACATGCTCTGATGCCACTAGTTGGGATCTTGCCTCTCTGAAAAAGCACAGTATGATTACCAAGTATAAGCAATTGAATATGCGGAAATAACCAGAAACACAAGTAACTAGAATTCACCAATAGCACAGAATATGAGAGACAATACACTATCTTGTATTAACACTAACAGAAAAGAATACAACAAAGAGCTGCCACACTCTTTCACCTTACAGAGATTCGCCACACCTCAAGTGTTCAGTAATTCTTCTCACACACACTCTCCTACACAAAAACAGTCCCAACAACCAACTCACACACAGAATTGGTGTTCACCTCACCAACCAGTCAGTAATAACCCTGCCGGTACATCAAGCACTCTATAGCACTTCAAGCTGATCTCTCATGAACCTGCAACTTGCAATTCAAAGACCAAACTTACATGTAGATCCCCAATGAGCTTGCAACACCCTGCAACTCACAGATCTTACAACTAGAAGGAACTCTTCCTTTCTATCTCATGCCTTATACAATACATGCCAATGGGTCTATAAATAGATCTCTAACTCAAACAATAACTTAGACTCTTAATTTAGACAATAGTCCTCGCAGCACAAGACTCTAACTGGTCTCAACATGCAAACTCTTCGTTCACTTAACTAACTGTCCGTGAAACGAGCAGTTCTGGAACACACAGGCGACCGACGTCGGTCCCTGCTTGTCTGGTTCTGCCGACGTCGGCCGACTTCCTGCCGTCGCCGGTGGCCTTCTGCACTGGACTCTGCCGACGTCGGTCCTGCTGCCGACGCCGGTTCCTGTAGAACTCAGCAACCATCTGTTCCTCAGTTTGCAAAGGTTGAAACTTTTAGCTCCACAACCTAACAAGTTTGATGTGTTTTATGATTCATTGTTATTATTTCATTTTATAAAGATTAGTCAATGATTGTGTTTGTTTAATTCTTGCATAGTATATAAAAAAAATTAATAGAGTGTATCATTGCATGCCTCTTTCTTTGGGCCCTCACCTTTTCAAATTGTTTTTGTTTGATTGAGTTTATCATTGTATGCCTCTTTCTATGGGCCCTTGACCTTAAGTTACATTTTCTTGTCTTTTGCGTGTAGCCCTTGGCCTTGTGTAACATTTCTTTGTCCTTTGCCTATGAACCTTGGCATTGTGTGACATTGTGTGCTATTGTATGTGATTTATTTTGTGTCTTGTTTGTTACATCGTGTGCTTATGAGTAGATAAATCTATGATTTTTTACTAAGTTAATTGAGTTTGTAGTGAAATTATACATACCATGCATCTTCTTATTTTTGTGTAGTGTCATGATTCATATTATGCACTTTCCCTACATAGTTAATATTTAGATATTACATTAGTGATGGTTACTATTGTGTGCCTAATTGTTATATCTATCTCTACATGACACTTGTATGTCTTACACTACATGTTTCATATATGCTTTGATGACATACTCATTAATATGATGACATATTATCTATATGCTACCACATGCTTTTGAATTATTACATCTTTCTATATAATATGATGCGGTTAACTATTTTCTTCTAAGATGAATAATTCGTAAGGTACATATCTCACCTCAAAATTAGGGGCATATTAATGATATTATCATAGATATTAAAGCCTCCATTTATATAAAGTTCTAACTTTGGGATAGATTACATGATTTATAGATTTTATATTGATTCAAAACAATAAATTTGATTTAGAATATGGGACATATATTTACAAATTCAAATAAATTGTGGGACATATGTAATGTATATGCACACATTTTATAGGAACAAAAGTTATAGATTTTCAATTTTTTTAGATTTAGGACAAATGAGATATAGATGCATAGAATTATATATCATGTTGGCATCGGCTGGATCATATTTTGGGGCATGAATATTCTTCATGCACACACACTATTATAATTCTATACTTAAAAGCATGGTAGTGATGGTACTAAAGATTACATATTGAATCTACAAGTTATCTGCAGTGGTTGATTCATGAGCCTATCATAGAATCTCATTTTCATCTTGAGGTTTAAGATTAGTTAAATGAGTAGTGTGGTTGATATTATATGCTCTCAATAGCCTATCTCTACTCCTTGAGGGTTGAGGCATTTATTTTCTCAGCACATGGCCCTCGTCTTATTTAATTTATCCATTAGGGCATGATCACCCCAAATTATTCAAATGCTTCAGTAGGAAGCCCACTTCGCTATATGTTTTAGCAAGATGCATAACTATCCTATGCTTCAATAAGAACTATCAACTCCAATAGTATCATGATGGCAACAAGGTTCAATTCATTACAAGTGTATTCCTTCATTTCTCATTAATTTTAAAAGCTTCATTTACATTTCAAATTTCATCTAATATAGGGACATTAATTATTGCATGTTCAATGTAAGTTTTCTTGAAGAAAGCTAAACATTTAGAGTTTCCTATCAAAGATAAAGTGTCTTGTACAAACTCAAGTACATATCTTTATCCTTTTACTCTAGTATTTTATTTCATTTCTATACTATAATTAAAGGGAGAGTTTGTAAACACTAAAATATAGTATTAAACACTTGAAAATGTTAACATTGATCTACCTTAAACTTACATAACTTTTTCATCCACATATGACTCTTATACACCTTTCTCTTCAATCTACATATTTTCTATGGGTCCAACCTTCTCAATTCTCTATCAATCACCTACATAAATTCCTTAATTTATGCTTAACATGTTCATTATCATACTTATACTATCTTCAGATCATCGGATCAATATTCTTGTCTCTCAAACAAGTCCATTAGACTCAAACACCTATAAAATTCTATAGGTTTCCAACTATGACAAAGTCATCCCCATGCCAATCTATGGGCAACTATTAAATTCAAATCATCTTTAGGATCCAACCTACATGTTTTATATGCTTATGATGTGAGAAAGTACCGAAAGAGTATCATATAAATACATAATATGTCTAAGGCCATTGTATCATTTAACATTATCAATAAAACTCTTTCTAACACTTTTACATTTAAAAGAATCGCTCTAAAATTTAGAATTTAGATATCAATCATAAGGAGCAAGCCATAGCCAAGTCTAAAAAACCTAATCAAACCAAGTTCTTCATTTTCTAAGTGTTGAAATCTCAATTACATGTTGCTTTCATTAAAGGATCAACATTGCACACATACAACTCACAGGGAAAAATACATGTGATTTCACTTCCCTCTTCAAAGTATTGGATATATAGGCAGTAATCAACCATTAAGTTGGGAGTGATTGAGGTCAACTCAACCCACCTTATTTACCTTTTCAAGGCCTAAACCTAGTGTCCAAAGTGGACCTAGGGTTTCAAAGAGGCAACTAGGTTTTAAATACCACACACACAAATAATTGTTGATATCACACAAGTAAGATTGTTTAAAGGCAGGCACAACATAATGTGTTTAGTTAGACCTCCAAAAGCTTAGAGGACACTATCGGCAAAGATTGGATGCCTATGGATTCCTTAGGTGTCTATATTTTTCATAGGTTTTTAGTATCTCATTGGACCTTTATAATCACCAAAAAGTTTGGGGATAATGTTCTAACAATTACTAGACATTGTTCCAACCTCTGTGACTAGTAAATAGACACAAAAAAAGTACATATTTCTCCTACATTTTTTAGGTCATTTATATTTATAGTAAGTATAATTGTGTAATCATATTCTACATTTTACATTCATATTTATATATTATTCTTATGTTTTGTATAATATGAATCAATCTTATGGTTTATATTTGTTTAGGTTAACATAATCAAAATAAGGTAAAATAACATAAACCACATGACTTGTTGAATTATCTTATTTCATGGATTAAGATTCCATGTCTCTAATAATCTTGAAACTGTTTGTTTCATGTATAAAACTATAACATCCTATAATATCATCTACCATTTGTATTAGAATAATAGCTCACTTCATAGCTTCTCCTTCAATATGTTATTTTAATCTAAATCTTACATTTTTTGAACAAAATGTGTACATGTTAGTGCAACATAATTGGGCATGTATGCAATAAGGGTCTTCCTTATTGTCCAAACATGATGCATAAGTGAGCTATCAATTAATATGCATGTAAGAACCACATAAAAATCCCCTTGGATTTGTAGAGACAAAAGAGTGAAAAGTATATGCCTCTTTGTGATGTTTCCTTGTATACAACCCTGATTTGTGAGAGGAATCACTATTATAATGACCCATTTTATTCCTCTTTCACTAAAATATTTGGGTGAAGGTTTGAGAGCCAATGCACATGGGAGTATGAATAAGGCATAGAGTTTGGAATTAAGCACAATGAAATAATGATCGTTATCACATGTAGATCTACAGAGATAAAAGGAAACAAACCCTAGGGTGAAATAATTCACCCTAAAAAGGGAACCCTGATGAGCACATATAAAGTGATTTCAAAATAAATGTAATGCAAATAAATAAATTACATTTAATAAGGCATATAAATACATGTAAAATACATTAAATACAGATAGTAATAGATAATTAATTGAAAAAATAACTATAAATATTAAAAAATTGTTGGGTCATTTATGATCCAAAGTTGTATTTAGTTTGTTTATATATTTATTTAGTTGAATAAACTTATCATTGATATGTTCCGGTTGGTTAACCCATTAGTTGGTTTTCTACAACTAACTCCCATAAGCTTTAAAAAATTTACGTGTTGTGTAAATAATTTTAATGCACACACTGAATACATGTTTTATATTAGTCATCTGATACTCAAGATATTATTAGTGATATTAGAGCTTGGTCAATCAAGGAGGTTAGAAGAAATTTGAAGAGCTTGTTCAGTCAAGGAAGATTGAAAAAATTTGAAGATCTTGATCAGTAATGGAAGATTGAATAATGGTACGAATTTATTTCACACTTTTAATTTTTTCATTTGTATAGCCTCTTACACAATTTCATTTGATTTGTATGGCCTAAATACTCATTTTCAACTAGTTTTTTTATTGTATGTAAATTCATTCTCGCTTTCTACATAGTACAGCCTCTTAAATGCCTAAACTCTAAATTGTACAACTCTATAAATCTATTTGTATGGTGTTTGTGCTAAATATTGTTGGTGTACAGCATTTTCAAAAGGTTTTTTAGTGTTAAAAATAAATTGTATCAATTTTTCATTTTTTTCATTACATATGAACAATGGTACGATGTCCTATAGGAAAAATGGCATTCCTGGCAGTATCCGGCATAGTTTAGTAAAATGTTTCTTTAAATATGATTTTTTTATATTGCTAATACTATGGGTCCTACAAATGAAAGCAAGGCACAACAATTTTACATGCCAAGAAAAAGACAAAAAATAAGTGAATTTGTTTTTACATGTAATTAAAAATAGCTGGTGAATTGATTTTACATGCAAATATTATTTTTAATTTGTAAATCAGAAAACTTAGGTTCAAATACAATATTCTCTCTCCATAGTCTCAAAATGCTTGTAGAAGGATTGGTCAAGTTTATTTTGTAAGTCACTCTCAAAATGGAGGTCAAGAGTTCAAAACCCATTAGACCTATATTTTGATCATATTTTATTTTTGACCCTATTTTGTATAAAAGAAATTTTGGAGATATAAGGGTATAATTATTGCATATTTTGACAAGTCCCAAAATATTTGTAATCAAAATCTATTTGGTGGGTAAATGTCAAACCCTGATACAATTCCCTCTTTTTGACTTGATTGTTCTATTTGATAGCACAATGACTAAATTTTTAAGTCTAATGTTTGAAAATGGAAGATTAGCACTTAAAAACTACAAGGAATGGTTGATGAATATGAAAAACATTTTTGTTTTTAACGATTTATGAAAAATAACAAAAAAGAAACTACGTTGTTACTGAAGCCATAAAATTGTTGGAGTTATAAAAGTATGATAAATATGTCATTGCTTTGTTTAAATCATTGTGTTCAACTCAAGTGATTATCCACATTGAAGCCATTAAAATTAATGTTTGGAAAGATTTGAAAGCATTAAAAGATATATATGACAAACAACTTACATATAAAAAGATTAACCTCTTAATGAAATTTTTAAATAAAAAGTTTAGTATTGAAGATGTCTTTGAATATCTACCCCACATGAAAACTCTAAAACAAGAGTATTGTACTACAATTTCCAAGATCGATAATCAATTGATCATATTCATAACTTTGAATGGTCTCAGTTTTGCATATACCAACTTTGTCAAAATGGTGAAGCTTAGTGATAATCTCAATGGCGTAACATTTAACTCTGTTTGTGAGTTGTTGACTCAGCGTGAGCAACAGTTTGAAAAGAAAAAGAGTAAGTCTATATAATAAGTTCACTATACAAAGTCCAAGTCACATCATAGATATCATCGCCATTTACAAAGACAATTTTAGAAGTATTCTTTGAAACACTCTCTGAGACACTCTCCACATTATTCTAAATAGTCTCCATAGCATTCTCATCAACACTCTCTAAGATCTTACAAATGCAGACATCACCATAAGCACTCTTCTCACTCTAGTAGTTCTTCCCATGATTTACCTTCTTCTAGATCTCATCAACATAGGAAATATCCCATATGCTTTAAATATGGTGGAATTGGCCATCTTGAAAATGTATGTCCTCTACAAACCCACTCTCCCAACAAAAGTAAAGTTGAAACAAATTATGCAAGTCATTTCAATGGTAAATATCCTAGTTACTTTAGCTATTCATGTTATTCTAACACTTTCTCTAATGAGGAGGTGTCCTATATGGCCAAGCTCTATGGTCCCAATGGGCATGATAGCCTATTTTGTGTAATGGAATTGCTTAGATGATTTGCAACAATAGAATTATATATCACATAATTAAGAGTAGAATAAACTCATCCACAACAACAATTATTGAAAGAGCAGAACACTTAAATAGTATGACTGAGGAACTTTGAGGGAGAAACCTCCACAATAATGCAATAAAAATAGAATTTGAAATATGATCATAAAAGACTAACCACTACCTCTTATATATACTCTACTTAGCCAAGGTTATTCCATAGGATGACCATATTAAAAATATAGAGACATGTAACAAGATAATATGAAAGTGTGTAAGCCACAAGTTGACCACATATATCCCTAAATGCACTATAAGTTAAGATCTAGCATACCCCTCCCCTTCAAAATAACATTGTCCTCAATGGTGAATCAAATCAGGGTATTGTTGTAAGAATGTTTCATCCTCCCATGTTGCATCTTCAAAATGCAAGTTCATCTATTTGATCAAAGACTCCTTAATGGCTCTGGTCTGTAGTTGCTTAGTTCACATGTGAAAGATCTCTTCAAGCTCCAGAATGACTTGGCCTTCTTCATTTAATTTAGGTAAATCAATCTAAGTGAAAACTCTATGTTCAATTAACTTTTTCAAACAAGATTTATGGAATACTAGATGTATGTGAGTGGATGGAGGTAATTTCAACTTGTAAGCCATATTACCAATTTTTTGCAACATATGATAAGGGCCATAATACTTAAGTCATAGCTTTTTATCATTTTTTTATTACTTCAAAGATATTTACTTATATGGTTGTAAATGCATAAAGACCCAATCACATATAAAAAAATGTCACTCACAATGGTGTTGATCTACTTATTGCTTCATTTTATTTTGTGTCATTTTTAATTCTCTCATAAATTGACTATGTTATTTCTTTAACCTATAGTGTGTCTAAGGATATGTGTGGCTGACTTGTAGCTTACACACCTTCATATTAACTTGTTGCATTTATCGATGTTCTTAGTATGGTCGACTTATGGAATAACCATGGATAAGTAGAGTATATATAGGACGTAGTGGTTAGTCTTTTATTATCATATTGTGAATTTTATTTTTATTGTATTGTTATGGAGGTTGTCCCTTCGAAGTGGCTCAATCATAATATTCAAGTATTATGTTTTTTTTTAAATTGTTATTATGAATCTACTTATCTTGCTTTTAATTTTTTCATATATAATTCAATTGTTGAAAATCACCTAAGTAAATTCCTTACAAGTGGTATTAGAGCTTCAATTTGGGCAATTTTTTGTGGTACATTTTTTTTTATCTAGCATCCTAAGCACTAGAAGGTCGGAAAAAAAAACTTGTGATTTAGGAGGATTTGATTTTTTTTGTCACCATAGTTTTATTCATGAAGTTTTTTAACTTGTGTCAATTAACAGTCATTGAATTTACCTTTATGAGATGATCGCAATGGTATATTCTACTAGTACACTTTTTTTGGTCAAATTTTTTCACCCTTGTGCACAATTACAATAGTTAGATCCATCTCGATGAGATGATCGCAATAATGTATTCCACTAGTATTTTTTTGAGGGGTTAAAACCGTCCTAGCATTTGTGCATGGTTGTTCCAAACACTTACAGATGCGAGAAAGGGTAAAATACTATGAAAACTCTTCACAAGGTCGACATCAAATCTAAAACTTATGATCTATCTATTTCAGAGGTAGTTCAACAACTTAAGTCAGAGTTGTAGGGCATGGTGAAAAAAGATGATTTTGATACGGTTCAAGGGGACATTATAGGTTTGAGAGGGAGATTAGCGTGAAAGATCAATTATAATAAATATCTAAGCAACTAGCCAACTTGTCTACTCAACCACTACAAAAAATCCTCCCCCACTTCAGTTTGGTTCTCCTCCTCCAAACAATACCAACACCAATTTCAGCCCAAAGTTGAAGTTGCCAAAAGTGAACCTGCACAAGTTTGATGGTAATGATCCATTCACTTGGATCACTCAAATTAAAGATTTATTTGATCTACATTAGACTACATGTTCCCAAAAAGTGAACATACATAAGTTTGATGGTAATGATCTACTCACTTGGCTCACTTAAATTAAAATTTTATTTAATTTACATCAACCTCTATGTTCCCAAAAAGTGGTTATGGACACAGTCAAAGTGAATATTCCTCCTCAATGGTCAAGGTGTGGAAGAAAGATGAAAGTTAGAGGATGTATCCAGACTAAAAATAACTCAATAAATACACCATCAAAGATAAGTTTTTTATTCCAATAATTGATGAATTTCTAAATGAATTGCATGGTGCTATTTATTTTACCAAGTTAGATCTTTGCCTATATATCATCAAATTTGCATTTGTGATAAGGACATACCTAAAACATCTTTCAAAACTCATGAAGGCCATTATGAATTTATGGTCATGTCTTTTGGCCTCACAAATGCACCATCTACATTTTAGAGTTTGATGAATACTATTTTTAGATGATTTTTGAAAAAGTTTGTATTAGTATTTTTTTATGATATCCTCATCTATAACTAAAATTGAGAAGACCATTTGAAGCATGTAAAACATGTGCTTTCAAATGTACTTTTGATGTCCAAGAGGTGGATTAATTGGGTCATATTGTTTCATATGAATAATTGAAATTTGATCCTAAGAAAATCCAAGTGATGATCGAGTGGCAGGTTCCCAAGACCTACAAGAACTTTTGTGAATTTTTAGGGCTAACTAGTCACTATCATAGGTTTGTTAAAAATTATGGTAGTATTACAAGCCCACTCACCTCTTTGTTTAATAAAGACTCTTTCTAGTGGATTGACTCAGCTACATAGGCATTTGAATAGTTGAAAATGGTTATGTCCACAACTCCAGTTTTGGCTACACCTAATTTTACAAAAACATATGTTGTGGAGTGTCATGCATCAGGATATGGCATAGGGCCTATAATCATGCAAGAAGGTAGACCACTAGCATTTGAAAGTCACCAACTAAAAGAAAAAAAAGGCTCAAACTAATATATGAGAAAGAGATGATGGTTATTCTGCATGTAGTGAAGTAATGGAGACCTTATTTAATGGGTCATCACTTTCAAGTAAAGACTAATCATTATAGCCTCAAATATTTTTTAGAACAACGCTTGTCATCTGAAGAACAACAAAAATGGGTGACTAAAATGTTAGGCTATGATTTTAAAATAGTGTATAAAAAAGAATAATGTGGTGGTAGATGCCCTCTCTCGATGAGATAAATCAGTTGAGGCATTGTTATGCACCATGACCATGTGGCAAGAAGATTGGCTAGAGGAAGAAAGAACAAAATGGGAGAATGATAGTGTTACCAAAGATTTGATTCATAATATTCAGTAGGGTTCTAATGAATCTAATAATTCTACATGGAAGGGGAACACATTATGGTATAAAAATAGATTATACCTTTATAAGTATTCTATCCTCAAACATAAAAAATTTCGAGAACTTCATGCCTCCCCACTTGGAGGTCACTCAGGATTTTTGAAAACATATCATAGAATTAATCAAGATTTATTTTGAGGACTCAAAAGGGATATTCAAAAATATGTGGTTGAATTCATGGTATGCCAACAAAATAAAGGTGAAACCATTAAGACCCTAGGTCTTTTGTAGCTTTTATCCATCCCTAGCCAGCATAGGGAAGAGGTTTTCATGGATTTCATTACGGGGTTACTATGATCTGAGTGTAAAAATGTTATCATGCTAGTTGTGGATTGACTCACCAAATATGCTCATTTTTCCCCCTTATCACAGTGATTTGTTACCAGTACATTAACTTTTGTTTTTATAATACAGTTCAAAAATTGCATGGCACTCCAAAGATCATTGTAAGTGACTGAGATCCCATATTTAATAGTAATTTTTAGATTGAATTATTTGCACGTTTAGGTACCCAGTTGGATCATAGTTCATCCTACCATAATCAATTTGATGGACAAATAGAGGTAGTCAATAAATGTATCAAAGTGTATATTTTTTTATTTTTGACAAATAAGACAAATGGGTTCATTGGTTGCCACTTACTGAATGGTGGTATAACACTTATTTTATCACTTCTTCCAAGATGTCTCCCTTTATGGCATTGTATGGGTATCACCCCCCATCCATCACTTCAGTTTTGTCAGTGCATCCTAAGTTTTTAGCTATTTAGGAACATATTCACCATCAACAAGAGGTGTTAGTCAGTTTGTGAGAGAATTTAGTAATGGTACAAAATTGAATGAAGCAGCAAGTAGATCAATACTATAAAGAGTGATATTTTGACATAGGGGATTGGGTATTTCTGTGTTTGCATCCATACAAGTAGATGTCTTTGAAAAAATAGAAAAAAGATAAAAATATATCACCTAAGTATTATGGCCCTTACCAGATCTTGCAAAAAATTGGTAATGTGGCTTACAAGCTAGAATTACCCCCAATCACTTGCATACATCCAGTATTCCATGTATCTTTCCTGAAGAACGTAATTGGACATAGCTTTTTCACTCAGACCGAGTTATCTAAATTAGATGAAGGCCAATTCATTCTAAATTCTAAGGAGATCATTTCCATGTGCACTAAACAACTACAAACCAGAGCCATTAAGTAGTATTTGATCAAATAAAAAAACTTGCATTTTGAAAATGCAACATGGGAGGATGAAGTGTTCCTATAGCAACATCTTGATTTGATTCAACATTGAGGATAACATTGTTTTGAAGGGTAAGGACATACTATGCCCTTAACCTATAGTGCATCTAGGGATATGTGTGGCCAACTTATGGCTTATATACCTTCATATTAGCTTATTTTCTTAATGTTCATAGTATGGTCAGCCTATAGAATAACCATGGTTAAGTAGAGATATATAGGAGGTAGTGGTTAGTTTTTTATCATCATATTATGAATTATGTTCTTATTGCATTATTTGGAGATTGCCTCCTTGAAGTGGCTAAGTCATAATATTTGAATATTATGTTCTTTCATCAATTGATGTTGTGGACCTACTTATTCTGCTCTTAATTCTTCCATATATAATTATATTATTATGAATCATATAAGTAAAATCTTTACAAACTAGCACCTCCTATTGATAGTGAATGTGTTCCTCAATAGCTCGAACCTTAAGATGTGTTGTCAAAGTTGAAGTAATGGATGGGGGTGATACCCATACATTGCCATAAAGAGAGACATCTTGGAAGAAGTGTTATACTACCATTCATCAAGTGGCAGTTAATGAACTCATTTGTCCTATCTGTCAGAAATAAAATAATGAAGATACCCATTTAGACATTTGTTGACTACCTCAGTTTATCCATCAGATTGAGAATAATAGAATGAGTTATGAGCCAACTAGGTGCCCAAACATGCAAATAATTTAATCCAAAATTTACTAGTAAAAATGGGATCTCGATCACTTACAATGATCTTTGAAATACCATGTAATTTATGAATTATATTAAGAAAAGTAGAAGCTAATGTATTACTAATAAATGGTTGTGATAAGGAAGAAAAATGAGCAAACTTAGTGAGTCAATCCACAACTACTATGATAACATTTTTACCTTCAGACTATGGTAACCTTATAATGAAATCTATATAAACCTCCTCCCAATGCTTGTTAGGGATGAATAAAGGTTGCAAAAGACCTAGGGTCTTAATGGTTTCACATTTATTTTGTTGATAGACTATGAATTTAGCCACATATTTTTGGACATCCCCTAGATTCATTTTCAAAATAAATCTTGCATGATTCTATGATATGTTTTCAAAAATCTAGAATGACCTCCAAGTGGAGAGGCATGAAGTTCCTTACAAATTTTATGTTTGAGGAGAGAATGCTTATAGAGATATAATGTATCTTTATACCATAATGTGTTCTATTTCCATGTAAATTTTTAGATTCATTAGAACCCTACTGAAGATTTTGAATCAACTCCTTTATAGTATTGTCATTCTCCCATTCAAATTTTGCTTTATCTAGCCAATTTCCTACCACATAGTCATGGTGCATAACAATGTGTCAACTAATTCATCCTGTCAAAAGAGGGCATCTACCACCAAATTCTTTTTTCCTTTCATATACACTATTTCAAAATCATATACTAAAATTTTAGTCACCCATTTTTATTGTTCTTCATATACAATCATTGCTCCAAAAAATATTCGAGGCTATCATGATCAGTCTTAAACTAAAAGTGATGACCCATCAGATAAGCTCTCTATTATTTCACTGCATGCAAAATAGCCATAATCTATTTCCCATAGATTAGTTTGAGCCTATTTTTTTCCTTCAGTTGGCAACTTTCAAATTCTAGTTGTCTGCCTTCTTACATGAGTATAACCGCCATGCCATATCCTGATGCATCACACTCCACAACAAAAGTTTTTGAAAAATTAGTAGTATTCAAAACTAGAGTTGTGCACATAGCCATTTTAAATTGTTCAAATATTTTGGTAGTTGAATCGGTCCACTAGGAGTCTTTATTCAATGAAGAGGTGAGGGGGGATGTAATGATACCATAAGTTTTGACAAATCTATGATAGTAACTAGTTAGCCTCAAAAATCCTCGAATGTACTTGAAGGTCTTAACAACTTGCCACTCCATCGTCACTTGGATTTTTTTAGGGTAAACTTTCACTCTTTCATATGAAATAATATGACCCAATTACTCCACCTCTTAGACACTAAAATCACATTCAAAAGGTTTGACATAAAAATGATGTTGTTCCATAATTGAAAGTACTTATTTCACATGCTTCAAATGGTCTTCCCAATTTTTGTTGTAGATGATAATATCATTAAAAACACTAATACAAACTTTCTCAAAATAGATTAAAAATAGTATTCATCAAATTGTCAAATGTAGATGGTGCATTTATGGGGCCAAAAGGCATGACCATAAATTTATAATGGCCTTAATGAGTTATAAAAGTTATTTTAGGTATGTCCTCATTGTGAATGTGAATATAATGATACCAAAAGCGAAGGTCTAACTTGGTAAAAATAAATATCACCATGTAACTCATCTATCAAATCATCAATTATTGAAATAAGAAACTTATCTTTGATAGTGTATTTGTTGATTTCTCTATAATCTGGGCACATCTTCCAATCATCATCTTTCTTTACATTGACTATGTCAGATTATTCTTACCTCCAACATCTCTTGTATCATATTTTCAATTTCACTCTTCTAGGCATAGAGATACATGTAGGGTCTGATGTTGGGTGGTGTACTTCCTAGAATGACCCTGATGGCATGATCATGTGCATCACTAGGAGGAAGTCCTTTTGACATGTCGCTAAAATAATAAAATGGTCATCTAGCACCCTTTCCAAATTAGTATGTGTAGAATCCTTGGTTGGTTGAACCTCTATAGAAAATAAGTGTGCCATAAATCCTTCTACACCTTTTCTAAAAATCTTCATCATTTTATGAGAACTAACTAGCTATAGAGATTTAGCCTATAATCCATGCAGTTCAAAGGTCCTACCTTTGGAATGGAACCTCATCAGTAGTTCCTATAAATTCATCTCAATAGTGTTCAAAGTGGTGAGCCACTGCACTCCCAAAACAATGTCATCTTCTTCTATGGGAATAGTAAGCATAGGGGAATCTAGCAAGTAGTATCCTATAACAAGCTTAATGCTATTGCATTTTTTAGAATAGTTAATTGTACCACCATCTACAATCATAACCTAAAATTCTAGAGCTGGGTAAATGAAATACTTCAAACGAGTAGACAACTTATTGTTGATGAAGTTATGTGTACTCCTAGAGTCAATTAACACAATCACCTTATATTTCTTCAGAAAACCCACCACTGTAAGAGTTTGAGGATTACTAATGCCTGAAAGTGCATGACAATACATTGATGTCACTTTCTCTATCTACTATCGCATTTAAAACAAAAACTTTTTGTATGCTTTTCTTCAACCTTCTTAGGTGTCAATCTGGTAGGCAGTGGAAATGATGGTGTTAGAAATGTGTGTTCATGCACATTAGTGAAAGGCCTTTGTTTGATCAACTCTTTTTTCTCAACCACATGTTCCCTTGGTATGGCTTTAGATACATTACTAGGATGAAACATGCGAAATTCCAATTGGATGTTCTCTTTGAGGCCACCCAAAAATAGATCAGTTAAATTTTTCTTAGTGATGTCTACCACACGTAAGGAGAGATTCTACAAATGATGAATGTAATCATTTACCATCTTAGTTTGGTATAACTTTGCTACTTAATTGAAGTAGTTTTTTGAGATATTGTTGTGATATTGGAGCTTTAACTCTTCATAAAATATAGACTAGAAAACCAATAGACCCTTCTTTTTTATTTTGAGTACACAACCAATGATACCAAATAAATTGC
The DNA here is from genome assembly GCA_037957365.1 of Torreya grandis. NCBI lineage: Eukaryota > Viridiplantae > Streptophyta > Pinopsida > Cupressales > Taxaceae > Torreya > Torreya grandis. Next base: position 379,521 of record JARHVA010004448.1, on the reverse strand, counting down.
TCAGATTCTAGATATAGAGAGGCCATGACCACCTTTTGTGAATAGGGAGTCTAAATTATATCAAATAAATTTTTAATTTAAGTAATCTATATAAGTGGATCATTACCATCAAACTTGTGTAGGTCCACTTTAAACAATAACAAATTCATACCATGGTTGGCATTATGATTGTTTGGAGGAGAAGAACCAAACTGAAGCGATTGAGGGTTACTTTACAATTATTGAGTTGAAAATTTGGCCAATTGCCCAGTAATTTGTTGCAATTGATCCTAGAAGATATTCAAGTCCCCTCTCAACCCTGTGAGGTCCCCTTTAACTACATCAATATCATATTTTTGCACCATGCCCTACAACTTTGACTTAAGTTATTGAACTACCTCCTAAATACCTGGATCAAAAGTTTCTAACTCTATGTCATCTTTGTGAGGAGTTTTAAGTATTTCTTTCCCTTTCCCACAACCACAAGTATTAGGCCCTAATATGCACAAACCCTATGAGGGTTGTGACTCAAAAAAAATGTATCAACAAATGATACCATTGTAATTACCTCACCAAGACAAATCCAATGAATGCTAATATGCACAAAGGTTGAAAATTCAGCTCAAAAAAGTGTACCGGTAGAGTATACCATTGCAATCATATTACAGAGATGAATCCAATGACTGCTAATTTTTATAAGGTAAAAAAATCCAACCATTTATTTTTTGTAAAAAAATATCACGAACAAAATTATGGTGATGAAAAAATTCAATTCCTCCTAGATCACAAGTTATGTTTTTTCAGCCTTCTAGTGCTTAGGATGACAAATCCAGAAAAAAATTACGTCGTAAAAACTTACCTAAATCAAAGCTTTGATACCACTTGTAATAAAATTACTTAGATGATTCACAATAATAAAATTATATATCATAAAATTAGGAGTATAATAAACATATCCACAATAACAATTGTTAAAAGAACAGAATACTTGAATATTATAACTGAACCACTTCGAGGGGAAAACCTCTACAATAATGCAATAAGAACATAATTTGTAATATGATTCTAAAAGACTAACCAGTACCTCTTATATATACTCTACTTAGCCAAGGTTACTCCATAGACTGACCATACTAAGAACATAGAGAAATGCAACAAGGTAATATAAACATGTGTAAGCCACAAGTTAACCACATATATCCCTAGATGCACTATAAATTAAGGATGTAGCATTGTGAGTAATCAATGGTTCACTCATCTTGTGCAAGCTACTAGGCTCAAGACTAAGATCTATTATAATAGCAATTTTTAGATTGTGTTCTTATTTTATTTCTTTTTGTCTTTCTACCTTTGATATTCATTAAATGAAACACATAGGATTGTTTGATTTTATTTATCTTGTTGTAGAGCTTCTCACCTCTTGTTTTATAAGAGATAATATATAGCATTAGTTGGTCTTCGATCAGTCATCAATGATAGTATGAGTTGACATAGGTTGCTAGCACCAATAGTGTTGAGCAAAGGTTGTTATTAATTGTTAGACATCCATAAGATGTGTCATAAACAATACAGGTTGGTCACTTGGATGGGCTTCTGTGTGGATCCTTATGTAGGTCAATGTGTTTAGATATGCTTTAATAATGTTATACTACAATACAATATGGATGATCATAGGGGATGAGCAGGGCTTGATCATGTTCATCAACCTTTATGTCACAACTAGTGGGACGGGCTTCTTTATGAAGTGACATTGATTTTGATCAGTATGATGAGGGATAGTGCACTAATTATAATGTCATTAGACTTTATTTGATGATTTAAGATTTATTTCTCCAATTTATTCATGTTTTATACCTCTTTGGATCAAGGGGTGTTTATTGGATCATTTATGATACAAAGTTCTATTTAGTTTTTTTATGTATTTGTTTAGTTGAATAAAATTATTGTTGTTATGTTTGGGCTGGTTAACCCATTAGTTGGTTTTATACAACCAACTCCCATAAGATTTAAAAATATTACGTGTTGTGTAAATAATTTTAATGTACACACTAAATATATTTCTAATATTATTACTCTAATACTTGAGATCTTATCAAACATACGGTTGAGCCACATATCTTGAATAAATTTGTGCTGCATATATATCATTTAAACCTAAACCTGAATGTGCATTATCATACATGTCGATAATCATTCCTAAAAAATTAGATATGATCAATATTTAATGTCAAGACCACTGAGGGTGATTCTAATAGGTGTCAGGAGTATCAGTCTCTATTATGATAGGTGAGTGTCTATTAAACATTGTGTATGACTTCGTTATCCTACTTCTATTATTTTGTTTCCTCACTTTGATCTATACACTATGAGTCTTGTGTACCTACAATATCTAGTTATACATGTCTTGGAGTCTTAAGGGGGAAAAATGAAAATTTATGGGCACGTGTTTAGTGGGTGATTTATGATTTATTGTGGCCTTAACATTTACATGTATCTTAAAGTAAAGTTGGTTGTTTGTGTTTATTTCAAAATGAACTATAACATTTATGTATTTAAATATAATTGAATTCAAACTAGGACCTTATTGGTACATAAACTGACCATTAATGACTTGAAACAAAAACACATAAATAAGGGAATGAATTCACCATAACTTAAATAAGATCGACATAAGGTACTATAAGTATCAGGGGTGTTTTCAATAGGTATTGGGATAGTCTATAGCAATTATGACATAGGGCCATGAGACTCAAAAGAAATATGTATATGGAAATAAGAAGGGGGAGAATCATCAAAAGTTAATAAAACACGCCAATGACATTGTTTAATCATAAAAATATAGATTAGGGAATCTACGGTTGAAGGGAATAGAGATAGCCTAGTGCACAAGGATGATAAACTATCTTAATAATAGGCCAATTAAATGTTAAACTCACATACAACATATACTAAATTTATTGAACTGAGTGACTAAAAATAAGAAGTACAATTATGCTAGATATGAATGACATAAAAAATGTACCTAGTTGGTTTTGATGTTGACACAGTCCTAGATTTGGAATGGGTAGAAAACATACTAGAAGAGGGATTAGGAATGAATGCCAAATTCTAATTTAAGTGCCTCTAAAGCCGCAAACACTAGAATCAACTTGGGATGGTTACATCAACACTATTGTCTGAACTGGACAAAGTTGTCATGTACAAAAAATCTATTGGAAAAAGATATGACCACCTAGATGTTTCTAGATTTGTCTTTGCCTTCGCTCTGGTACATTCAAATCTAGGTCATAGATTATCACTCCTCGTGAAATTGTAAAATCTTAGTTCTTCATCTTCATAGTGACATTGGTAAAATAGGTTAGTGGGATCATGGTGTTGAACTAACCCCAAAGACTCCTCTATCAATGAGTTTTTTCTAAATAGCCAATATTTCAAAGAGGGCCTCAGACTGATATAGTTATCCCTTACGTATTGTCTTGTGTGTAAAGCATGCAATATGTGGAAAGCAAATACAATAGTGACCTATCTTATAACTTGGAAATTATAATTCTTGGACTACTCTTTTAGTACTTCAGACATGTAGATATGTTGTCTTTATGACTGTTCTATAAAATATGAGAATATGGGGAAGCTTTGCTCAATTTATTGTTTGATTGAATGCCTTTAATAAGGAGCATGGTGAGTAGGTAAAAAGTTTCTAGGGGGAAATGAATGAGGAGTGATTGTGAATATATACCACTACTATCAAGAAATGTTTTGTATTAAATCACTTAAGCCGATCATTAGAATACATTTTATTTGTAAATTAGGAGAATTTAAGGCACTAGACACCTGCATCAAGGTAAGACAGTAGCATTGATGTAGAGGTCTAGGACTGGCATTTGTGTCCTAACAGTTAGAAAATAGAGATAGGATCAGAACATGCAAGGGTGTAATATTAACATGTTTTAAGCATCTTGGGCAAGATAGAAGGTCTAAGTCATCAACATAAGACTGGTCAGACCAAGAGATAGGTCAAGGGGCACAAAATAGAGTAGATGTGAGACTTTTAAAAATGAGAAAAGTCTAGAATTGAAAGGAATAGACAAGGTCTGAGTTTGTTAAGTGTAAAAGACTGAGGTGTTATATAATCTATAAATATCATCTACATTACACCTATTTAATCTAGTAATAAAATTAATAGTTTAAAAGAAAAAAATACATATCTAGATGTGTATAACATACTTTATCTTTCCATGAGTCTAACTTGAGTGTTGTGCTAATGACTGATTTGCAACCAAGAGCATGTTACAATATATAATTAGTTCATATAATCTGAAATTGAAATCATTTAAAATTGAATAAAATTGAAAGAGCAAGGTTTAGAAGTACACATGTGTATTGATGCAACTACCTTATCTATTAGCAGGTTGATTTGAAAAGATATATCATTGTAAAGCTCTGAAACTGAGATTAGGAAAAATATATATAAATCTAAAAAGTGCATATATAAAAATGAATAGAGAAAGATTAGAAGGCATATGCCCCCAACCTTGGATAAAAAGATGAATTGCCACTTAATAGTTGAGATTACCTCAACCGTGCAAACCAATCATATTTATAATCTAGTGAGTATGAGTATACCAAGTCAATTTACACTATCAAACTAGTTAGGTTGGATGATACAATCAAGTATGGCAATATTGAGTGATTTAATCACCTCAACCATACCAAAAGTGAACCATCTACTATAGTATATTAGTTTGATACAATCCATTTTGGTGGGTGATGACAGTCCGTTTCTTAAACTTGAAATTGATTTAAATTTTTTAATAGTAGATGCACATTACATAGCATATGCACCTTAGATATGTGTCATGATGAAACTATGTATAAAAATGGTACCAATGTATAGAATGTTACCACAATTGTGAATATGAATCATATAACTGTGTGATTTGGCCAACTTAAAATTTTTGAACAAATATGGATAGCATGTTACTGTAACATGCTACCACTGTATATAGATAAATCTAAAAACTAAAATAAGTCTCAATGTGAAGGACATGTTTTCAAAACATGCCCCCACTGTAATCTAAACATGTTGAATACTGAATAAGTGTGAAGAACATTCTTCCAAACCATGTTCTCACTAAATTTAAAAATTGTGCCAAGTGTGGAGAACATGCCTCTATGATATACCCCCATTGATATGCCCCCTCTTTAAGCTGAGGTAATAATAGAAACCAGTAGTTACCTCACCTCAAAAGAATAATACAACTAAATAATTTGTGAATAGAACCATGTAACATATAGAACATGTCTAGGTAAATGTATCATTGAAGCGCATAGAACAATGTGATCACATGAAGGTCTAATATGCATGATAAAGATCATGGCAATGTCTAGATAGAAAGAGGACAAGCTCAACAAAAAAACAAGAACACTTAAAATTAAGTCAAAATACAATGGTCCAAGGAGACCACAAATAAGGGGTATGTTCAAATGTGGCACAATCAAAAGGACATGACATAGTCAAATATTCACAAAAAAAAGAATGATATATTTAAATATCAATACAACAAGCAACGACAAATTCAAATTTCAAATAAAGCACACATAGACATGGTGGATATAAATAAAGAATCATATTCAAATGTTCAAACAGGCAAGACAATATCAAAACGAGACACTCAAGAAAGTGTATAAAATAAAGCACAAACAACCAACATAAACATATCATAGTAACCCATGGATCAAATGTGTTAGCAATAAATGTTAAGTTCATAGCATATAAAGTACCTTGTATAGGATATAATCATTGATAAAGGCATGTGTAAGTATATAAGAGCTTAAACATGATAATGAAGAGACCATATAATGATATAACATGTATATCAAGACCAAAGAAGTGGATGCCCCTAATGTCCACATTACATAAGTAGAGGGAAGTCCTAACATTTGAAATAGAAATAGATCATGTATATGTGTATGCCTATATCACACTCAAATAAAAGTGTGACACACATGTATGTGTAAGTAACTGATATGCCATCCATCAACATGAAACTAACACATAAATTCTAAGGAGCAAATAGAACACGTTTTATGCTTAAAATATTTTTGGAGTTTTTGAAGTTTTTTTTGTTTGTTTGTTTGTATTTTTGGAATATGTGAAGCTTTTAAATCTGAAGTTGTATCTTTGACATTATTTTCATCGTTATTGGATAAGTTGAAAAGGTACATATCATGTTCTTCCTCACGTTTTACATGTATAGTAAAATAAGTAATGTTATCATCCAAAATATGTATTAATTTGCCTTCATGAGAAAAAGAAATAGCTTGCTAATTTAGATCAATTTTAACTTCCATTTGTTATAACCAAAGAGTTACTAGTGTAAATGCATATGGATATGTGGTAGGCATAACCCAAACCCGTGTTTGAATTATTTTAGGGCCACAAACAATTGGAAATGTGATGTGACCTAAGGAGTTTTTCCAATTGGCCTTTCTTTACAAGTTTTATAGATCAAAACCAAGCTATTGTAAATGCCTTATATCGCTAGTAGTTTTTGTTTGTGTAGGATCAATATGGTTATGCCAAAAATAAGCACTGCCTATGGATAAGGTGATTGTCAAATCTTGTTTGTCTAGATCTTTTTAAATTTATTTACTCTAAATCTCCTAGTGTGTAATGTGTGCCTATTGTAATTATGAATTATTGTTTAAATGATCATGTAAATAATTACTAAATGTTTTCTATTTTTATTGATCACTAAGTAGTTAATCTAATTCCTTTGGAGGGTTATCAAGTATAATTGTTTGATCATCAATGAGATATTAGAACTTATGTTTTAAAGAATGCACCAGTCCCTAATGATAATCACAATAAACATTTGCATCATATCCTTTGGGTAGAGGTATGCTCATATCAACCTCTATAGGATGAGAGAGAGATATAGACTAACATTTTATTAACCACAATAGTAATGAAGTTGGATACTCATGTGAACATCAAAACTATCTCCTCGGTGCCTTAGATTGAATAATGTGGGTTGAGCTATATTTTTCTCATTTTTTTTTTCACCCTTGTCCTTTGTACTCATATTTGTAGGATTTTGATGTAGGATTATCTATTTGTTAGACCATTGCACAATGTTGGAAGGGATTAGGATCCATTGGACATGTGCCTGATGAATAAATTTTAAGCATGTGTGCAAAGTAGAAAGAACCACATACATCTCATGTATCGAAATTCATCCCAAGAGAATGTTATAGTTCAAATCATTTGGCATAACTTGGCACAAAGTGGGTAACATATAGGGACCCACGGTAATATTCAATGTTACTTGTCCCAATACTCATCATGAAATATTATCAAATCCCCTGATCCTCATATTAGACGGTTCTAAATTTGAAGGTCCAATGCCAATTAAGGAGAGGAAATATATGTTTCAAAAGTTGATACCTGAACTGATGTCCACAAGAACACATTTTACTATTTTATTGCAAACACACACTTGATGTAGAGTGTAAAATAGGTATTTATTATAGGTTGGGATGGTGGATCCTCATTTCAAAATGATATATTAGGTTTGGTCCATTTTATTAAATTTAACATGAGGGCCACATGTGGTGACCCTTCATTCCATGACAAGGTTTTCATTTGTGATGTTCTCACAAAAATAACCTTATAAAGTGGTGACTTGTATAACAAGTATAAAAGTGAAATAACATCATTATATGTCTTTGAAATTGATGGTATATGCTCATGTTGGTTTTCTTGATTGAAATTAGGAGTTTGTGTTGAGGGAGGCAAGTCTTGATAAATTATATTCTCTTTACAACCAAAGGTAATAATGTTTGCATTGCATATTAGATCTTGCATAATATCTGCAAAACTAGAAAACATTATATCACTTGGTACCTGGGTATCATGAAATGCCTCATATAGGATATCCTTATAGATAGTATAGTACATTAGGAGTTTTAAGATCCAAATTTGCTTCCTTTGTTCCATAATAGATTTGATGGTGTAGTTAAAATAACAAACCCCAACAATAATTACAAATTGGAACCCAAAATAAGTGATAGATGAATCATATTTCACATATTTTTATAGCAACTAGGGATCAGAAGCAGAAAAATCAAAAAAATGCAATTGACCTAGGCTTTGGAGTTCAAATATCCATTTCACCAAATGTTTAACCCTAAAAATCTAGATTATGAAATATAGGGTTAAAGGGGATAGATATAGACTAGGTAATAAGGGTGATATACAATTTGTATAACAGGATAATTAAATGCTAAACTCCAATACAACATATACTGAATTTATTAAATTGAGATGGGTAAAAAATAAGTACAATTATGCTAGATATGGAAATTATAAATAAATAATATTTATTAGTTGGTTATGATGCTAACATAGTTCTAGATCTAAAATAAGCAAGAAGTAGACTAGAAGAGGGTTCTAAAAAGGTTGTCAGATTCTAGATTAAGTGCCTTTAGAGTCATGGACACTAGCGTTAGCCTTGAACAGCTAAATCGACGCTATTATAGAAACTAGATACAGGTGTTCTATGCAGAACACTTTTTGGAAAAGGATGAAACCACCTAGATGTTTATGGATTTGTCTTGGCTTTCGCTCTACTTTATTCAAATATGGGTCATGGACTATTGCTCCTCATAAAATTGTAAAACCCTAGTTCTTCATCTTCATAGTGACTTTGAAAAAAATATGTTGGTGGGCTCACAGTGTCAAGCTAACCTCAAATAACTATTTATCAATTAGTGCTTCCTACATATCCAATACTCCAAATAGGGCCTCAAACTAATGGATTTCTCCCTTATGTATTGCCTTGTGTGTGAATCATGCAATATGTGAAAATCAAGTACAATAGTGATGTAGCTTGTAACTTATAATAAATAGTTCTTGAGTTGTTCCTTCAATACTTCATACATGTAGATGTGTTGTCCCATGGCTGATATAAAAATAGGAAAAGATACGGAAGCTTTGTTCAATTGAATGCTTAATTGAATGTCTTTGATAAGTAACCTAGTGAGTAGGTAAGAAGTTTCTAGGTGAGGAGTGATTGTGAATGTATACCACTCTTATCAAAAAATATATTATATTAAAGAACTTAGGCCAACCATTAGGATATGTTTCATTCAGGGTATGACACTACAATCGACGCAGGGGTTTGGGATTGATGCTTGTGTCATGATAGTTAGAAAATAGGTCCATGCTTAAAACTTATAGGGGCATAAGATACGCATGTTTTAAGTATCCTGGGAAAACTAGAAATTTTGGGTCATCAACATAAGACAGTTTGGATGAAGAGATAGGCCAAGGGGCACAATATAGAATAGATGTGAGACTTCTAAAAGTGGGAAAGATCCAAAACTAAAAGGAACAACCAAAGTCTAAGTTTTTCAAGTGTACAAGACTGAGGTGCTATATAATCTATAAATATCATTTGCAAACACTTAATTTGGACCAACAATCAACAAATAGAGAAGATCGCTAAAATTACATGGAATAGCATTAAAAAAATGTCTCGTGTCCATTTTTAGTTGTTTAAATCCATCTTGACAATCCATATGACAATACAATGTCATAAATAGGATCACAAAACCCTTGGTACATCTAATTCCCCTCGATCTTCATGTCTCCATATTTTATTCATGCTTAAAACCTCGCCTACATTTCCCTTGTCAGTCTCACACTTAACTTAAAATGAAACACAAGATTAAGTCAAAATATTTAATGAACATAGTAATCAAATTTTTAAATAAAAAAATAGATGACCATATTATATATCAATATATAGTAATTTATGTTAATATATCATAAGTATATTATATATAATATATAAACATCCTCATTAATTTGTAGGTATAAAAGAGTGGGTTGAACACCAATTTGAGTATGAAATAAGAAGAAAACAAACTTATACAACTAGTGTACTACCTTTTATTTTACCTTATTTTTTAGTAATGTGATCTAATAAAATAAAATGTTGAACTAATTCAAATCATGTCATGTATTACAATTAAATATGAATATAAAAGTAAGATGAAAAATATGATTTGACAATTGCATTTACTATAAATATAAAATACCTAAGGGAAAAATATACTTAATGTTTTACCATATTGTGCAGGTCAATAATTGAATTCAAATCATAGGAATGAATAGAAACTAAACTTTGATTCACAAGGATTAGGGACTAAGTCTCTACATTTTATTGGACAAAATCATCCAATTATGGATGGTACCAACAAATGTTAAAGTCCAAAACCTAAAAGTCTCATCCAAGTGAATTTTGATTCTCTATTTCTGCATAGGTCATTGCACATGCTTGTAAGTTATCTCTGTGTGTGACCTTCGGTAGTTAAACATATGCATAATTTCGTAAACATGTCTCCTCTTTGAAACCCTAGATCCACTTTCAACATTGTTTTGGTCTGAAAAGGGGAAAATAAGGTGGGTTGAGATGACCCCAACCACTCCTTAGTGAATGTCTGAGTGTGTTGCCTACATATCCAACACTCTTAAAAGGGAATTCAAATTGCATGTAGTTCTCCAGTTAGGTGTAGTGTGTAATATTTATCCTTTAAATAATTCCACCTATAAATTAGTTTTTGATACTTGGAAAATGATAAATTTGACTTCACTTTGAAGGGCTTCAAACTTGGCTAGGACTTTCTCTTTGTGATGGATGGCTAAATTTGAAGGAATAGGGTAATCTCTTTGAATATGCAACTATTTATAATAGGATTTATTTGAGAATTTCTATATAGGAATAGGCTTAGACCTATTGTATAAATATATATGACTCTTTAGGTACTTTATCATGCCACTAACATGTAAAACGTATAGGCTGACCAAAAAAAAGATTTGAATTTGAAAAGTGACTAATGTTTGGTGCATGACAAGTCTTTCAAGTTTGGACAAGTCCAGAATTATAAAACAGTCTAAGTTTGATTACTCTTTCCAAAAGGCAAGAATATTGATCTAATGATCTGGAGATAGTTTGAATATGATTTTAAATAGGTTAGATACTAAGGAATTCTAATAGGTAATTGATGAAAAATCAGGAAGGTCTGGCCCATGGAAAGAATGTAGATTAAAGAGAAGGGAGAATAAGAGTCATGTGTATGCACAAGGCATGTAAGATTAAGGTACATCAAAACTAACATTTCCTAGTATCTAGTACCAGATCAAGTGTCTACACCTTTAGTCAAATAAATGAACTAGTTATAATTAAGTATTTATAATACATTGATCACGTATTAAACAATTCATAATTAATTGTGCAACTTTAATAAGATGGATATAGATAAAACATTAGAGAAATAAGGCAATATAAGGCTCTTATCTTAATCTTGCACTCTTTAAATGTGTCTATGCTTCCATTCCCTAAGTCCATGCTCCGTAAAACTTGTGATATATGAAGATGGATAAGGTAATTGTTTAGCGATTTATTAGAGTTAGTGTCTAGCATAGGATGAATTATCCATCTACTTATCAAACCCCACAAAGATAATAAAATCTATCGATAACTGAAAATCCCTATAACGGAAATCACGTTACATAAATAACTTAAGCAAAGGCTCAAATAGTACTCCACAATAGAATGCTAGCTCAAAAAAAGATAAATTCTCTAATTCATTATTCCATGATGAAATGAAGTACATTATTTATCTATTTTATAGATAAAATTTAAATTCAAGATAGACAACGTCAGCACACATTTTGATTTCCCATGACTAAGACCTAAAAAGGTGGAAATATGGGAACATAGATACCTAATTTAAATGGGGTATAAAGCATAATATAAGATAAGGATAAATTTAGGAATAAAAAAATAAGGGATGTTCAAAAGGTGGAATTCAACAAAAGGGCTCATATTTTCTAATTTAGACCAAATTACCCATACATAGACAAGTGTACTAAATCAACATAAATTAATAATTAATAAATCTCATGGGCCATTTTTAGGTGTCTAAATTTTTCCTCACTTTGAGGTTGTTCCTAGCCCATAATTAGATGTTGTAGGTGTGCACTTTAAAGTAAAGTATAAAAAGGATATTAAAAAGGATATTGTTCATTTAGATCTTTGGAACTGGAATTGAACAGCATCGAAACCTATAAAACCAATTTCTTGAACAAACATGGGTGTAAAAAAATAATAAATACTAGATATGTAAATCAATTGAAATAAAATGCCTCCTAAGTTAGCCTTGGATGGTAGGTTTTTTATACCATTGAATGAGATAAAAATATGGATTGGAGTGAGAACCATGTTTGTCCTCAAGCAAAAAATCCTCCACTTATATACAAAATCTAGATCATTGGGGAATGAATTTAGAACCTGTATATCAAGAAAAGGACCTCTAATTCTATAGAAAATATGAGCCACTTACTCAATTGGTAAGGTTAAAATTGAATTTATAACCTTGTACGTCAAACAAATGGCTTCCATTTCCACCATGTTGCATTTTTATATTTGCACACCCCTTTGGATTTTGATATGAATTGGAAGGCCTCACGGATCCATCATACCATTGGACAAAATCATGGTCATGAAAAATGTAGTTTATGATATATGCCCCCTTGCTACTAGATCACTCAATAAGGCAAAAATTGAAGTTAGAACCCCTATGTCAAATGAAGGGATTCCAATCCACCTTGTTTAATTTTTTGAGTCACATGCCCCTTTGTATTTTGATATGTAGTGGAAGGCCTCATGGTTCCATCACACCATCAAAGGAAAACATGATCATGAAAAATGTAGTATATGATATATGTCCTCCTTTTGATATTTGGGATTAATCTGTGAAATGCAACCCACAAAATTATTATATATAACATTAGGATATGACAATTTTATAATGGTGATGTGAAAATATATGGCATTTAGTAACATGCACCAAAGATAAATTTCTCTATGTATGCCCAAGACATAGATCAAAAGGTAATATAAAATCATAGTAGTGAGTGCTTAGTCCTAGACATATAACAATGATGATCATAATCAAAATAATGGAACCTTGTCCCAATATATTCCCCAAGCATAATACGGATCATGGTGACACAATGAATGCATATATATAATGTATCAATGGGATGAGCATTAGCATAATATGGAACATGTTAGGCACACAAGTAAATATATGGAACGTAGAAAACACATCAAACATGTCATAAGGACCAATGAAGATACTTCAATTAATTTAACATGTGTAAGTGTATAAATGAATATGATAAGCACCTTGGGCACCAAAATCATATCAAACACATTGAAAGCATGTCCATCATACAAAAGGCATATTAGGCATATAAAGGAATATTTGGAACATGGAATGAATGAATGAATGGATAGATAGAATATTAATAAATATATGGGTAAAGAGAGATGTGTGTCTTAATATGACTTACCCAAATTCTATAAATAATTGAGATGCTGAAAAACAAAATCTGGAACAATGCAAAAAATCTCCCAAAAATAATATTGTGATCTCTAATGGTGACTAGCTAAGATTGGATTCAAAAGTGGCAATGACCAGATTCAGACTCCAAAAATTATTATTTGTGTCGAAACTAATTAATTAGGTCTAAAAATGGATTTGTATATCCTTGGGATTTGAAACTTTAAAAAACCCTTCATCAAAAACAAAAGTCTATAATTATGTCTCCAATATGTAGAATAAATGTGTGTATTCATCTAAATCCTTTGATGTAATCGTAGTTCAACCTCAACACCTAGTAACACATCCAAATAAAATGAACGTGTGAAAATTAAATCAGGATGCAACCCCTTGAGGATTGTAGCTACATATTAGTGAGAAATGGGGCCTAATGTAATTATTGTGCATGTAAGTGACTCGACCCAAGTGAGATAAGGCTTCACCTTCTCTACCTAATATAATCAATAATGGTATATGTTCCTTAATGCAACCTTATTTTGGTACAAGTATGTAGCCATAAAACTTTAATAGATGATGAGGGTATAATATGATCAGTGTACAAGTTCCTTGACAAGTGCACAATAGATAGACTCAACGTGCAACTCAAAAAAATGATATATAGAAAATGATAAATGTATTAGGGTACATGTGTGTGTATTATGTGTGTGTGTGTGTGTGTGTGTGTGTGTGTCCTTTAAATATAAATTGGGACACATTCGTGCATAGGCCAACCATATAAAACAAAGAAAGTCAAAAATCAAGGCACGATAAATCAGGTTATAGTAGGACAATAGACCCACAAGGAACATGACCACTTTTAGACTAGCTTCAAAATCGGTCTAATCACTTTCGAAACAACTATGAAAATTGTCAACTCAAAAAAATAATGAAATATAGATCAGATGAAACTACAAGTTGATTAGGTGGATCCCAAGGAAGATAACTGATATATCTTCAGGTGTTCCTAGGAAAATGTGAATGACACAAGACTACGATGGGTCCAATGCGAATGTAAATTGTATTGAAAGGATTCTAAAGTAAGCAAGTGAAATAAAAGAACCAAGGCTTCAAAAAGACACCAAGTTGTACCGAAACTAGGTGTATTAACAAAGATATAAACATGAAAAGTAGAATAATAGTGGATAAAAAAAAATGAAAGAGTAACATGTAATATAGTGAGAACATTCCCCGCATTAGCCCCAAAAAATCACCCAAGAAAACATTAAATTACCCCTTCCCATTATGAAGCCACAATAATCAACCCATAACTTTCTAAATAATTTGCATTTGTATTATGACTCACATCAATACCATATATGAAAAAGAATATTAATTGTGTCTTTATCTATGTGCATATGTATGACATGAATTTGAAGTTCATGTGTTCTAATACAAACATAAATTAGACACCCTTTTAGTCAAAGAAAGAACCCAAATAAATAAAAATAGTCACATCATATCATAGTGAGTGATTTTCATAGTAAGGCAAGTAGTTTGGATCATGAAGTTATATATCATCATGGATTGAAGATTTTGTTTCGCTAAAGTATGCAATTCATTAAAACAAAATTGACATATAGACATACGATAGCATGCACATAAATTTACATTACCTTCCAGTTGTGTTAGGGATTAATAAATAGAAAATTTATTCAAATATGGTAGCTTATGTTTTGCGACAAAATCCAACAACTGGGTAAAAAACATTTTTTGCTCATGTTTCCACTTATCTTCATGAGAAATCATGCGTACATAATCATTTGCATAAGACGGTGAATGTGAAATGAGAGAGATAGCAAAAGATTAATAATTGAGTACATTGGGAGGTAAACTTTGATATGCATCTTATTTTGAGATGTAAATTATATTTTCAATCTCTCAAGTGTGATCCATTGTGGACTTCTTAAATTGGAGAGTAAGGAGCTTTATTGGCTAACTAATGGATTGGAAACCAGTTTTACTATTAAAAATTTTGTCACTAGTTATAGCATTTAAATATTTCTTATCCACATCAAAGGGTATATTGTTAATTATGACACTTGATTGATCATTCATGTATCCACACTTAAAAGAGTCCTTATTGGAATTTTCATTATAAAATATAACCAATTCCTTTTTTATATGGATGGGCAATGGGAATAGTGGGTTTATCTTATACCTTGTTCAAATTTATTGGTTCCTTTACTTTGTACCCTATATTTTTGTACACATCCCAATCCAAACCCATAATTCTATAGCTTTCTTTGAATTAGATTATTTATTTTTTCTTTTGTAAAAAAATAATGATTTGGAATTTATTACTTACCTTTTTCTTTTGGTTTTGGTTCTCAAAAAGTAAGGTTTTTCCTTCCAGGAACTTGAGGGGTTTTATAGAGAGCACCAATCCCAAATACATTTATGCCATCATTATACTCTCCTAGCCCTACTTGACTATAACTTATTTTTCTCAAAATCTCATCAATTTCATCTGCTTCATCCTCATTGTCTACATTATCCTCGTTTCATTTTCCTAAGTATTGCTACATTGTCCAAAATCAAATGGTGTTGCTTATACTATTGTAATCTCATGCTTCTATCCCACAAAATTTGTTTGACTTATATCCAAAAGAGGCATGAGTTTATTTCTAGGATCAATAATTTTACAAAATCACAAATCCCTATCATCTGCTAGGATTGTGTAAATATTACTTTCTCAAAAAAAATTAAAATGCTTATACAAGTGGAGTGTATAACACCCCTATCAAGACTCCAATGTATCTCAATCAAAATATTATAATTTACATTATTGTGTATGACATGGCACAAGGTTTCCAATGTTTTTGGGACAAGATTTAGGTTATATATATATATATATATATATATATATATATATATATATATATATATATATATATAACCCTCTTGTAATCATAATTGATATAGCCAAGTCCTCTCAACCAATACCTAATTTTAGGATACAATTTTGACTACCAATATTCAATCGTAAACCATTATCTACAATATTTTTTGTTTCATTACTACTAATGACAAATGAAACATACAAGGATGTAGATACTAAAATCTGATTTATATGGTATCTCAATCTTGTATACTTGGAAAATATTTATCAAGGCTCTATCATTCAGTTTTAGACCCCCTGATGTCAAAAGACCCACTTCGCCATCTCATTGTGCTTAATTGCATTATGGTTTAGCCCTATCATTTCTAATGACTCAAATATCCTACAATGAAAAAAAAACCTAAAACTTAATATATATCCTTCATTGTTAGTTTCAGATCCTTAGTAACTTCCTACTCTGTACGGCACTCACATCCCACATAGGGACACTTGGATCGATGCAAGTGTCCAGAATCTCATCAAGTGTCCAATCATCAAAATTCATCCAAATTGAAAATGTTTTGAAACATATAGGTCAACGTATTTTTTAGTGAACCTTACCATGGGATATTTCCAAAAGGTGTGGTATAAGTATAAATCTAAGCCTACTCATTATTCATCTAGCAAATACCAAGCAAGCACCTATTCAAACTCAATAAATCAATTTCACAATTGAGTTCTACTACCCTATTCTTCTCTATTTTTATATCATTCATAGGATTAGTCGTATTATAGGTTGAAGTACTCAAAGAACAACCCATGAGCATTATTTATTAAGTTACAAGCTAGATTATTGTTGTGCCCTTGCATATAGTATATTGCACCCTTGTGCACACACAAGCCAACACTTAAGGGATAAATACATATGTTTGAATCCCTCCTTGGAGTACTAGCTATGTAGACAATGTTCATTGATAGAGGGGTCTTTGAGCTCGACTCGACACCATGAATCTACTAACTTATTTTTGGAAAGTTATAAAAACCTAAGGTGAAGAGTTAGGATTTGATCCACATACAATAATCGACAGTTTATCCCTGTGAATAAAATACATCACCAAAAAGGTGAAAGAAAACCCATAAAGCTCTAGGTGGTCACTTCATAATATAATGACTATTTCGTATAGGACAATGGTGTTAAAATTCAGATAGAAACGTTGATGTAAGTGTCCAAGCCTCTAGAAATAATATTTTGAGAATCTGATGACTAGATCATGATCTTGTCCTTGCCTATTTCCACCTTTGTACTTCTCATATTTGCCTACACATTTGCAGATAAGCTACGTATTATTTATTTTTCATGGTTATGCAATAAAACTATTGTTTTGAGTGTACCTTCTATATTTAGCATAACTCAACATTTTAATTCAGAATATTCATTTATCTGAGTTTTCAATTAATTGATCTACTCTAGAAAAGTTTTATTCGTCCTTGTGTATAGGCTATTGTACCCCTTTAACCCTATACTAAAAACATCTAAAAAGGATTAAACATTTAGTGAACCTAACATTTGTGTCTTCTTATACAATTTTTAGCTTGATCTAGGGTTTTCAATCTTCTAGGATTTTTTATTTCAGTAATTTGTAGATCTGAATTTTTCCATTTCATTCCACACCTTTATTTGAATTTATCGAATATGGAAAAGGTTAAAAAAATATCATTTTAGAACGGAAGATAAATAAGCCTTGGTCAATCATCTTAATACAAATAAAGAATTAATTAATGCATTCTTACATGTTACACAAAAGTAAATCTTTAAATGTGATAAGGCTAGTGCATCCACACCTAATAATGGTGAACCCTTAGATGGTACAACTCTTGTTACATCCTCCATTGTAACAATTAATACTTCAACCCAATTGTCAGTTTCAATTCCCACCTCAACACAATTGGTTGTTTCATCCCCTTTGGTGGCTTCCAGAGCTCAAATCTAAATCCCAATGGGTCTGTTGTGCAAACCCTTTTCAAATTTATCAAAAATTTGGAAGCTAAAGTTACCAACATTGAAAAAAATGCTTTAAAATCAACTCATGATATTGATTTACAAGATGTATTACATAATCCTTTAGCACCTCAAATATCTTTGCACTCTTTGCCAATTGGTTTTGTTACACCCAAGTTCAAATTTTATGATGGCAAGGGTGATCTTAGACAACATCTTTTTTTTCTATGTATCATGCCTTGAATATGCTTAAAATGACAAAATTGACCAAATTATTTCCAAGGAGCCTAAAGGAATATGTTTTAAGATGGTTCTATGACTTATCAATCCAGTCATGTAAAAGCATTTAAACCTCTAGTAAATCAGTTTCTAGCATATTTTCTATCAACGTCATTGAAAAGATGTCATGTGCACAAATTTTAAGGATTAAACAAGGAAAAAATGAACTTTATAATGAATATGTTTTGAGATATAAAACAATGTTGGTCAAAATGATAAATCTAATGGTAGATAAATAGCTTCAAGACATCTCTAAGCAAAGTTTGTTTGCCCCATTATATGAGTGCATTGTTTTCAATAAGTTCAAATCTTTTGATGACTTATGTCATATTATTCAAGGTCGGGAAATAAAACTTATTTATTTGAACAAGCTTAAGTAGTAAGCACATCGATTAAATCTACAACCAAGTTTCATATCAAACCAAACTACAAGGAAAAACCTACATAACCTTAAAAAAAAAAACTATAATAGTTAACACAATATCACAACAGCCTAATTGGTTCATCTTATCCAATGCACCTAAGAGACAATTACACGAGTCTTTAACTTCATTGCTTTCGAAGCTTGTTGAGTGTTATCTCATATCTCTCTCTCTTCCCATAAAGGTTGATACAAGTCAACCTCTACCAAAAAGATATGATATTAATGTATATTGTGACTATCACCAAGGCCCTTAGCATGTTATACCCTGAAACATAAGATCCAAGATCTTCTTGATAACTATAAAATTACCTTTTGATGGTCCTCCAAATAATTCAAGTTCACAACCTGGTGACTATCAAAACCATAAGATATTTAGCAATCTATTACAAGAGCATTCTAAGGAATATCTAGAAGTGCAAATAGCATATAATGCACATCCTTATCCATTACATTATGGGCACCCATTAGATGGTATTATTGGCACTTATACATGCACAATAACTCCTACAATTTAGAGACCCTCTATTACATTTAATGACAGTGAAATTGAGGATGATGACTTAGATCTTTATTCATTATGTATTCGAGCATATCTTGACCATTAGTCTATACATAGTGTTATGAATGATAATAATGTTAGTGATAAGATATATGCCATGCATTAATTACATATTTGAGATATACACGTGATGATTTATACCCTTCAACCAAAATGGTCAGAGCATTCGATAGTACATCACAACACATTATTGGTGAGATTGATTTATATTTACATGTTAGTCCAACACATGTAGTCATTGTCTTTTTAGTTATACCATATACACAAGTCTTTGATATGTATTTGGGGTGACCTTGGATACATAAACTCCACATGATACCTTCCACAATTCATGGGTGTATTCAATACATTCATACCAACAAGGTAGTCACAGTTTCTAAAATTCCATATGAACATACACTTGAACAAGAGAAGTTTACTCCTAGACAACTAATTATACAACTTGCTAAGGTTAATCCTTTGTGAAAGCATTAGAAATAGGCAATCCTCTTTCCTAGATAGGCCATACTTGAGAGACCGTTGCACCAAAGATATATAATGGATTCCACATAATATTCATCTACACCTACATGATCTATCTATTTGCTAAGGGCACATAAACATGTTCCAATTACACCTACACCAAGGAAACCACACATCACTAAACAATGGGTTCCACCAACCCCTACTCCTATTACTTCTTCACGACCACAGTCTTATAAGACATATGCAAAGTACTACAAATTCTATAGTTCCAGATATAACACCTATGCATGCTCCTTGACAATATCACCAATTTAATATACCATATTATGAGTTTTGAGATAATTATGAGCATCCATTATATGGGATCATGTGTTACCCTTTTCCCTTTCCAAAAATTATACAAATTCAAAAAAAAAATATGGAAGAAAATACAAAAACATTCAAATAATTTTAAAAATATAAAAAATTCAGCATTCACATGTTTACTAGATCCTTAATATCTATATTATTTTATTTATGTTTTAGATTAAGGTAAAAACAGGTTTTGAAGGGACCCTGAAACCCTTTACATCAAAAAAGAGATAAACCTTAAAGCTCTGCTGGGTTTCTAAAAAGAAACCCGAAACCAGTAAAAGCAAAACCAGGTTAAACAGGAACCTGAAAACAGCAAAAAAGCCCAGGTATAATAGCTGACAAAACACAGAACGAACCATCAACAGATAAGAATCAGCACCCTACAAACCTCCCATACAAATGAGGTTTTAATTATTATTTTTACACGATCGAAGATTCATATCTAGAGGGGGGACCAAAGGCTTAGACTTCTTCCTCTTAACTGATGTCCATCCATCCTCTACCTTAGCTGCCTCAGCCATCCATGCCTCAGAAGACAGTGATCCATGAAGCCCAGGGAACACAGATGCCTCAGCAAAATCCTTATGAAAACTAGCCAAAGTCT
The DNA here is from genome assembly GCA_037957365.1 of Torreya grandis. Lineage (NCBI taxonomy): Eukaryota > Viridiplantae > Streptophyta > Pinopsida > Cupressales > Taxaceae > Torreya > Torreya grandis. The sequence continues at coordinate 358,585 of JARHVA010004448.1, read as the reverse complement.
GGCTCCTAGAAGGTTCCTCCAAAACAGGGGGAGAGACCAAAGCCTCCTCAACAACTAGCTCAAAAGGATCACTAATCCCAGTCTCCATAGGACCTTCAATAAAATCTTCCACCAGCGAATCCTCCTCAACCATCGGCTCGGAATGGATACTATCTTCATTCTCGAAATCAGCCGGAGCTTCCACGGGTTGTTTAGCCATGTAATGTTCGGAGGAAACCTCAGACCACCAAGAAGGTGGTCGTCTGGATTTTGATTTCCCAGGCGTACAATGAGCAACAATATAACCCGTCAGGTGGCACTTTCTGCACCGAAAAGGTAAACCCTCAAAATCCAACATTTGTGTCCATGTACTCCTTGGAGAATCTAGACAGATCGCCTCAAGAAGGCCCTTAGAAACATCCACCTCAACCATTAAGCGTGCGCAGGTTGAATGGTAACAATCCGAAGTATTTTCATCCACAAATAAAAAATCTCCTATAGCATTTTCGATGGTTTTAAAAACCAATTCATGCCAAAGATGTATTGGTAGATTTGGGAGCCGAACCCAGATAGGGAACTTGTTAAAGGTTTTCGTAAGAGGATTAAAATCCATATGCCACCGTTTGGCCATGAGAGGATATTTACCCTGCCATAAAAAGTTACTGTTGCACAAGATTATCCTCCTGTCCTCAGATCTTTGGAAGAAAGATATAAAGAAACCTTTAACGCATGGGAAGATTTCAACATTGTCTTCAATAAGTGGCAACCAGGTCCTGGAGATCCAGCCATGTAGATCAGCGAGAGAGGGCCAAAAGCCACGGAAACGAAAAATAGCAACATGAGAGGAAAAAATTTCTACCCGTTCGAAGATTTCGTCAATTGTTTCAAGATCTAGAGTTACCCTAGTGGGGTTTAAAGCACTTACTGGCGATACACGAGATGGCCCAAATGATGCATGAGGCACAGCGTCATGTAGATCCGCTTCGAAGGCTGCCACATTCGCGAAAGTTCTTCCCCCAGATTTATACCCTGAACCAGGAGCATAGGCAGAACGCCCAGCCGAAATATTTCCTCCCCCCGCAGAAGAAGTCGCTTTAGGGGCATTCAGATCCCTCCCCTTACGAGCAGAAAAAACCCCACCCGTTTCAGTAGCGCAGTCGCGCCGGCCGCCGGATTCTCGACATCCGATTTCAAATATTCAGGGAGCGTGCGCACAGGAGGTGTCATGTTATAAAATTTTGTAATATGTTAGTATATAGCATATCATTTCTTTTCTATATACATGTGTTTCATGTGTACTTGAATGTGATACATGCATGCACCAAACCCATGATACTTGCACACATAGATGTTGGAGCTTTCATATTCTCACGTGGCACACTATGTTGGAGGCATATGTTTCTTTGATCATGATTGATACTAGGTTATATTATTTTATGATCACCTTTCCATTATCATGTTGAGCTCATATCCTAACACTTACACATGCATATACTCATGCTTACATTTTTCACAATGTACTCAATATTCTATGTTACATGACATTTTTTCTAACACATATATGCAAGGACTAATATGATATGCTTATGTTGGTTGCTTATGCTTCATTTATTCACATTGTCACTTTTTTGAGTGTTTTTTCTTGCATGTTGTTGTCTTACTTGTAGAACATTTGAATATGTTTCTTGCTTGTTGGCCTATGTGCCACTATATGTTATTTTTTTCTATTTGGACATTTGAATATGTCATTCCTTCAAATGTGTAGCATTTGAATATGCCCCTTGTTTGCAATCTCTTTGAACCCCTCTTGTATGACGTTGAGTAGTCTTGTGTGTGTATTTGATTGTTTGTTGAGCTTATACTATTACGTTTTAAACATTGTCATGATACATATCATGCATCTTAAGGATTATTGTAATAACATACTACGAGCTTCATTGATATATCTACTTAGACATACCACGCATATATGCTACATAATTTATACACAGATTATATACTTATCTTTTTAAGGTAAGGTAATTACCAGATACCATTCAACTTACCTCAAAAGAGGGAGCATATTAATGGGGCCATGTCTTAGAGACATGACCTCCACACTTATACAAAATTCTTAAAATTTTCAAATTTTCATTATAGTTTATATGATTTAGATATACACTTGGGTTAGAATCATATACACATTGCATCAATTTTTATAGATTTGGTACAAAGTTTTTTAGATTTGTGAAAGATATTATACACAATTACAGAGTATAGGTTAAATTTTGACAGATACTTTATTATTAAGCACATTAAAGGTGAATATGTCATGCAAGTGTACCAAAAATTGCAAATACATATTCAAACTTATTTACCAAGAAGGATTAATACTTTACCAAGAAGCATCATTTTCACTAGGAAGCATCGTCTATATGCAACAGTTGGCTCCCTTTAGTAGTGTGATTGAGATTAAATGCCCTCAATGGCCTGACACTATTTTCCTTTTGCATGTTGAGTTAGTTATACCACTTAACTTGGTTTTTATTATACTATCACTTGAGTTGTGTAATTGAGATTCAATGATCTCAGTGGCTCTGTCACAACTAACCCTTGAACCATATTGGGATCATAATTATCCTCCAATATCTCTCTTCAAATCTTCAAGGTTCATTTGTGAATCTCTCTCAGCGTCAATGCTTCATAATAAAACATCTTTACTAAGTCAAAGTACAAGGGGCAACATGGTTACATCAACACGTGTACTCCTTCCTTGCTCTCTTTCTATTTTAACATTTTAAGTATGTCAAATTTTATATTATATGCAATGATTTATATTGTAACATGATCTTGGTTATAGATCATACATCAGCAAATCATTTGAAATGGGTTTAAGCAAAGACAAGGTGTGTTATACACACCCAGGTACATATTTCTTTCCTTTAAACTAGTAATTTCATCCTTATGCATGACGAGGTTAAAGAGAGAAAATGTAAATAATAATAGTATCTCAATCTTGTATACTTGTAAAATGCCTATCAAGTCTCTACCCTTCAGTTCTAGACCTCCTTATTTTCAAAGGCTTATATTCGTTGTCTCACTATGCCTAATTGTTTATCCTATGGTCTGACCCTATCATTTTTGATAAAGATCTCATGCACTATATAGAAAGCTTAAAACCTGATATATATATATATATATATATATATATATATATATATATATATATATATATATATATATATATATATATATATCCTTCACTATCAGTTTTAGATCCTCAACAACTTCATATCTTATCAGACACTTGCATCCCACATAAAGACACTTGCATTGACACAAGTGTCCATATTCTTATCAAGTGTCAAGTCCTCAAAATTTATCCAAATTGTAAATGTTTTGAAACATATAGGTCAACATGTTTGTCTTATTGAACCCTTTTGGAAGATTTTTCTAGAAAGTGTGGTATAAATACAAATCTAAACCACTCATTATTCATCTAGCAAATACCAAGCAAGCACCTATTCAAGCTCAATCAATCAATTACAAAATTGAGTTCTACTACTCTATTATTTCTTATTTTTATATTAGTCATAGGAACAGTCATATTACATGTCTGAAGCACTCAAAAAATAAACCATGAGCAGTATTTATCAAGTTACAAGCTCGATCATTGCATGTCCTTGCATATAATATATTTCACCCTTGTGCATCCACATGCCAACACCTAGGGGAGAACTACATATGTTCGAGGCCCTCCTTGGAGTATTGACTATGTAGGCGATGTTCATAGACAGAGGGGTCCTTAAGGTCATCTTGACATTGTGATCCCACGAGCCCATTTTTGTCAAGGTACAGATACCTAAGGTGAAAAACTAAGGTTTGATCCACATATACTAAGGTTTGATCCACATATAATCATCGACAGTCTTTGTGCATGAATAAAAGACATCAGCAGAAAAACGACAGAAAAACCTAGAAGGTTCCAAGTGGTCACTTTGCAATATAGTAAATATTTTGTACAGGATAGTTACATCGAGATTTGGATAGAATCATCGACGCAAGTGTCCACAAATCAACGTAAGTGAAGGTCTCCAAAAATAACATTTTTAGAATATGATGACTGGATCTTGATCTTGTCCATGTCTGTTTCCACATATGTACTTCTCATATATACCTACATATTTGCAGATAAGCTAAGTATTATATATTCTTTGTGTTTATGCAATCAAACTATTATTTTGAGCATGTCTTCTATATTTAGCATAACTCAATATTTTATTTTAGAATATTCATTTATCCAAGTTTTCAATTAATTGGTCTGCTCTTGAATAGTTTTATGTATCCTCGTGTATAAGCTATTTTACCCCTTTAACCCTAAACCAAAAACATCTAAAAATGGTTAAACAAAGGATAAGTTTTGACTAACAACTTGCGAAGGAATTGTTTTTTTCTTACAAGATAAGTAATCCTTTTAGGAGATCAACAATTTACACAAATCTAGAGGGGTGAGTATCACTAGCTATTGTAATTTTTTCTAATGATTTGTAGAGAATGTCCTTATAAGCAATTTATCTTTTAATAAACTCAAGGACAGATATCTTTGCTTAGGTGTTTTGAACTTGGTTTATAAATTCTTTTGCATGCACCTTGAGCCTGGGAGCCAATGAAAGATTTTGAGGAATATTTCAATTATTCACTCCTTGAGGGGGAACCAGCATTTTGAACACAAGCTTTTGTTTGCACTATATGGTTCACATTATAACATACCATCATAAATTGCTCTATTTCTATGTTGGGGATATATTTCATGACATAAGACCATATTTAAACATTTGAATCTTTAATAGATAAGTTTGGGCTTAGGTTAGGTAAAGTGCAAACTAATGGCTAACACATACACTATATCTTAGGATCCATATTGGTTTGGAAAATTTGACGAAATATGTTGACTATGGTTTGATGGGTTGGTATGGAACCTAAGGATGAACAACATGACAAGACATGACCCATTAAGCTTTATATATATATATATATATATATATATATATATATATATATATATATATATATATATTGGTTTGGAAAATTTGATGAAATATGTTGACTATGGTTTGATGGGTTGGTATGGAACCTAAGGATGAACATGACAAGACATGACCCATTAAGCTTTATATATATATATATATATTTATATTTATATATATATATATATATATATATATATATATATATATATATATATATATATATATATATATATATATTGGTTTGGAAAATTTGATGAAATATGTTGACTATGGTTTGATGGGTTCGTATGGAACCTAAGGATGAACAACATGACAAGACATGACCCATTAAGCTATATATATATATATATATATATATATATATATATATATATATAATAACCCTATCAATATGGACAATAATGGAATATAAAGCATACAATAATTATTGATATAAACAATAATCATTATTTTTGCTCTACATCTAACATTTAGGCACCTCAAGTTTTTTAAGATATGGTTAACTAAGGAAAATTGATTGCCCATTGCAAGCCAACAAAAAAAAAAAAAAAAAAATCAAGGTAACCAAATAAATGAATCAAAAAAAAGTAATTGATGCACTCAAATAAATGAGTCGAATAAATAAAAAATAACTAAATAGAAGAATAAAATAAATTATATTTAAACTTGTTAACTACACAATACAATGAAAATATTTTTTCGAATACCATATAGGATGAAAGGAGGAAATTTGTGTCGATTGTCAAAATTTATGTTATATAATAGGGGAGAGGAGCTAATACTTGGGCATGTACCAATACTTGTGAGGGTACATGAGCCAGGAGTACCTCATGTTTGAATAAACTTAAATAAAAAGTAGTCGTACAATTTACACACTACTCTACAAGTTATACATAGTAATAGTGTAAAGTAGCCAATGAGCCAAGAATTGTGGAAGCATTAATGAGAGAAGGGATATTGGAGGGTGGATGAGATGGGAGAATTGTGCACACAAAAAACACAAGTGAGAGGTGTGCAAAGAGGTGCAAGTGCGGAAATGAAATGAAATGATTTTAATTATATCCACAAAATATGAGACCACAAACTATTACCATTGCCTCAATTGCCCACAAACGATTATTTGATGGGTTGAGTGGTTTCTTTAAGAAGGTTGTTCCTACTACTAATTTGGGTTATCTTCATTAACCCTTTTATTCTAGTCTCTTCAAATAGCTCCAACATGGGGCCAAATCTTAGTGTTTCCACATGTTTGACTTAATTGTCCTTGTAAACTGGGAATTAAAGGATGAAATTTTTTTTGTTTCTATTACCTTTGTGGTGTAGAAAATGTGTATTATTTACTCCCATTCTTCCTTAAGATTCATCTATCTTCCCATCTCACATCTAGCCTATGGGAATTGGTACTTATTTGAGCTATGAGTGTCTTTCTGCTTCATTTTATTTCAGCCTCTATGCAAGCCTTTTCACAATGCTTATAAGTTAGACTGAATTATTTGATACAATGTTTTTGCTTCCTAGTTTGTTTCTTTATCCAAATGAATAGTCTAAACCTTTCATTAACATAGTTTTGTATTTCTTTGTTAAGGTTTGGTTGTTATTTTAGGTCGATATCCCATATATCAATCCATTTGTGGTTTTGTTTCATCCATGTGCTCTTCCTCTTATGCATCTCCTCTGCTCTTATAACCTTACGCCACCTGTCAATCTCCTTGTTTTCTTTTTTTTTTCCAAGTTGCATACTAACTTGGGAATAGTAGTTACCTCTGATGAGAAAGTGACAATTTATGCAAGGATTATTTTTTAGGGAACTAAAGTCTTGATATTAAAGTTTTTTGTGTTTATGCACTTATAGATACTTTCTATTTGCCTCCATTTTAAACTCAAAGTTCCACTAGCCCATGGTTCACACCCACACAACACCACAAGTGTGACAAGTAACTCAAATAATACATTGATGGTATTCCAATCCCATAACTCTGCATTCTTGCATCTATTTTGAAGTGCATATAGGAATCTCCGTCTACCTTATAATCTTTTCATTTTGCATGTATCCCAATGAAATTTGTTGTGAAAGTCTAGACCGAGATATTTGTATTTTGACACCACTTCAAGGGGCTCTCCTTCAAATTGGAAGTTGAAGTACTTATTTTTGTTTTTCAGGGATTAGATCAAAATCAAATTTTGGTTTTTCTAATGTTGCAATGCATCCATACCACCTTACAAAATAGTTCTAGGGCATGTAAATGATCTCTTAAGTCTTCAATTGTCTCTACCATTAGAATCGGATCATTGGTGTATAGTAGGAGTTTTACCACATTTTTGTCAAGTAAGCCCTCCATCTCCATAATTTTATATCCATTCTTCTATCTTGTTGATATATAGCCCAAACAAAGTAGGGGGTAAAGGATAGCCTGGTTTGATGTATATGTCACTCTGGATGCACTCAAATGGACCTGCATGCATTTTTATTTTGGCCTTGACTTACTCATATAATCTGTAAATCGTTGCCCTATAGTGAGCTAGGACCCGTAATTCCTCCATTTTGTTTCATGATTTTCTCCTTGGTACTATTTCAAATGCTTTATTGAAATCTACATAACAATAGACTTCACCATTTTTTATCCCAAACCTATACAATTAAGTGTTCGAGTGTGACACAATGATCTATTGTTAAATGTTCTAGTCTAAAACATGTTTTCCCCTTTGTTCTCTTTCCTTTTTCCTCCACCCAAATTCTAATCTTGTGTTATATCATACTTCCAAAATGCTTTGCAAAAAGAGGATTGGTGATGATGGTTTGATAGTTTGAACGGTTATTAACATCTTTGCTCCTAAATAAAGGTACGGTTAGGCTAGCTGTCGACGCTATTGAAAAGTCATTTTGATGACCTCATTGAATATTTCTCTAATTTTAGGTTCTAGAATTTATGCTCCCCATTTTAGGTGTTTCGCTTGTAAAATGTCTCGAACCTTACCTATTGCTAGTTTCTTAATCCCTTATATGTTGTCTTTAGTTGCGAAAAATTGTTATCTGACATTTATGGCAGGGGGTGTGTCCTTTTCATCTTCACATTCATACAATAGTTTTAAATACTCCAACCATTGACTCGTAATATTGTTTTTCCGTTTGCATTTTTTCCATACGTAGCTCCGTACAAAATCATATTAGTTCATGCTTTCCTAAGTATATTAGTGATTTATTTCTTGTTCTTGTATACTCTTATTTTTTTGTTCTCACCATTTGTTTATATGTCTTTCTATTTGCCTTCATTTTACTTATTGGCTCCTTTATCTCTCTTCTTTCTATCTTGTATTCTTCATCATGCCAAGAATTTGTTAGGAAACTATTGTTTTCTTCATTTTAGGTTTAACTCTCTTGCATGTGCTTATATATTCTTGAATTACATGCATTAGTCTCTCTATTTTAGGGGAATAAAGACACATGTCAAATGCCCTCTTGTCTTCTCCCTCTTGCAAATTTCTACTCAATTCCACCTAAAGGTTTGCCAATTTTTCCTCTATCAAGAGGATGTTTCCTTCAATTCATGTTTTATTTTGATTGACCCAAATGTGCTCATCTCCTTGCTTGTTTCATTGTATATGTAATTTTAGATATATTGGATTGTGATTTGATTTGAGTTGCATGAGAGAGTCCTCTAACTCCAACTTAGCTATTTTAGATATACAATTTTGTGAACATATAACATAGTTGATTACACTGTCCATTGTGGGTTATATAAGTGTAGTTCCCTAATTTTTCCCAATCATTCACACCATTGCAGAGATTGGTTAGGGACACTAATGCAACAGATAGGGATGTGTGTACTAGTATGGTGGATGGATGGTGGAGAGAAGCAGGTGCACACGAAGACTAAATAAATGAAGGAGAATATGCTTACCTCAAACTATGTATTATAAAACATATAAAATTACAACAAACAATGTAGAGCCCAAATATAATGCAAATAAAATTACATAAAAAATGATGTAATCAATGGAACAGTAGATTAGGATGTAGAGAAGCAATTGTGTAAGTCACTACAAGTTCTCCAAAATGTAGTCAAATAAATGAAGTACTTCTAATCAAGCATCCATAATACATGTAATACACAATAAACAATGTTTAATTAATTATGTCATTCCAATAAGACAGATGTAAATAAAATATGTAGATAAATGGGGAATAGAAAGATCTTATCTCAATCTTTTGATGTTGTAATTCTACCTACACTTCTTGAACTAAATCCACTCTCTAAAACCCCTGTGATATTTAAAGATGGATAAAGCAAGTTTCAGGGGGTTGTATTAGGGTTAGTGACAAGTGTAGGACTAACTAACCATGTAATTGTCAAAACCTAAAATTTTCAATAAATGGACATCTACATAATAGAAATTGTACTAAAGTCATATTTTGTGATCAAAGGGTTCCCAAGAAATTCTTTGTTCTACTTCACGAGGTCTGACTACTAAAGGGTTAGTTAGCGGCCAATAACCACACAAACCCTAATGCAGGTCCCCCATCTATTTTCCTTGACGATCTACCCAAGATATTTGGCTATTGTATGTACACATGAATCACAACACGAAAGCTAAGGGAAAGGATGCCAAGAGCATAACTAGGCCAAAAAAACACATTGTCAAATTTATGTTTCAAACACTTTACCATGTTTAGAATTTAATGCTCTAAATACTTGCCTAGAGTGAATACGACCTTGGGAAGCTTTTTCAATCACATCCAGATTTCTAGGTGGCAGTCATCTTGGTTCTAGTTGCACATTTCTAGGTTCAAACTTTTTGAAGAGATCTTCTACAACATTATACATAAAGATGCCATTCATATCCCTTATGTTGGTTGTATTACTGTTCCACTTATTAATTAGGCATTATTATTGTGGATGTTTAATTAAATGCAATTTATGTCTATGAATAAGGTTAATTATATTAATATATTCATAGATGTGTACTTTTGGTATCGGCTAACGACGATATTTAGTAGACTACACTATAAATGTGGTTAACCAATGCAAATGAAGATAAATAAATAAGAAAAAAAAAGATTTACCTATGGTGGAAATGGGCAACATTGACGCAAAATGGAAAATATAATGGTGAAGTGCCATTTCTCACCCCGTTGTCTTCCTCGACCTCTTCACCACCAAAACTCAAATGAGGGAAACAAGCTCAAGGGTAGCTTTAATTAAGAAAACATTAGGGTTAGTATTGCCAACAATATAGTGTTGGGATCTAAAAATATTTATAAGCTATACTATTGTACATGTCAGGGTTTATATTCCAAGGGTTATGATTAGTTATAGGTAAGGGTACATATACCCTCCTATTTGAAAGAATGCAAAAAAGTCAAACAAAGTTAAAAAAATATTAGAATGTCATTCGTCACTTAGTGAAGTTAATTCACTTAAGTTAATTTGCGTGCATTCTAAAGGTCACTTATTTACCTAAGGGTGTAAAACTTATCCCCTCTAATTAATCAAAAAATATATCAAGTAAACTTAAGTTGTGGGACGACTTAACTTAGGACCATAGTCAGTTTAGTGGAAATAGAAATCACATGAAAGTTAAACTTTAGCCTAGATTAGGGCTTTAATGTATATAATTAAAAATAATAATTATTTTAATGACGTAGTCCATAAGGTCCTCGATGTTCTGTAAGTTAACCATTCGAGTTTACATTCTAACCTAGGGTAAACCTCCTATGCCTAAACAATTATGTTGCTATGTCCAAAACAATTGTGTGGCTTGGTTGGCCACCAAAGACTTATTTGACAAGTCCACCCTCCTTTGGGCATGCTTTACAACTTAGCTAAATAAGAAACGTGGTCATTGAATGTACGACTCTTGCAAGTTGACATTCAAACTTTGGATGCTACAATACTAAATCTAAAAAACTTATGTGTTAAACAAAAAAAACTTGGTTCAGACTTTTACAGCATGACACAAAATTGTGCCCATGTTGGCTATTGGTTCCAAAGAGAACCTATAAAGAATAATCAAGTACTTCACATTTTCCAAATTAATTTTTATTCATAGATGGTTTCTCCACAAATACTTGTGCTAAAACATTCTTTTAAAGCCAATTTCTTGCTTCGTGGATTTTCACATGCAAGAAAGTAATTCCATTTCCTACACATATTTAATTGCAACATGAAGAAATGTATTCAAGCAATAATAAAATATTATGTGTGTGATATATTGACCTGACCTATAATGTTGGCAATCATAGATCATAGATGAATTCAATGCTCTCAGAACTTTGGTTAGGTCTATGCAAACATCTTTTATAAATTGAGTCAAGTGGCAAATAAGGATTCTAATTGAGGCAAGTGGCCAATGAAGGTGTGGATGGCATTGACCCATCTTCTACTAGGAAGGGAGCTCCATTGTGGATGTGTTTTGTAAAGAATTACAAGTTTAGCATTGAGACTTTTCTTGATTACTTCTTTCCAATCAAGTGAATTTTACAAATTTTCATTTCTCTCTGACTTGGTAAAACCATGAAAGTGGTAAATTTTGTTTTTAGCAAAGCTCCTAGATTTAACGCAATGAAGTTTGGCCTTGCCTAGGGATATTTTTTGAAACTTACTTGAAAATTTTACTAATTCAAAATTTAATTTACATTTGAATTCCAAACTCCTATAGATCTCTATTGCAGCAATGTTATGGTGTCATTATTTTCCTTGGAAATTAATAGATTTTATTTTTTTCTTTAAAAAGATTACGAGTATAAACCTAAATTTTAACATGTAGAGGTTTACCATCCAATTCCATGGGGGGGACGGGGCGAAGGGCACAGGTAAGGTAAGCAATGGTATTTCAAGTATTGATCCAAAATCTGGGGAACGATTATTATGACTTTTTCATGAGAATGTTGTAGACAATTTTATCTATATTTTCTACCCATGTTCTCTGTGTTATAGATTTGGAAAAGGCTATTAAATGTATGATGGAATATTTAACATATATAGTTGTACAAAATAATTTACATGGAGCCTTGACCATACTTGATTGTTGCATAAGCTAGTATAGTATTGTCAACCAATATCCCCACCAAGTTAGAAGTATACATAATTATAATTACTTTGTTATGTATTAGATTGATGAATAAGGCAGGGGTCCTATGGAGGGGGTTGTTACTCCTATTTTTAATAAGCGGGTGGCCCCATGAAAAATGAAAAGTATGGTAAAATGAAATTTTAGAATCTTTTCCTAAAAGTGAGGAGTTGGGTATTTTTTAGGGGGAAAGTTTGAGGGGGTGAAAAAAAGGAGGGTTGGAGTTTCCCATATGTGCTTCTATTTTGTAGGAAGATATTCTACCAATTGCTCTAGAGTTTCCGATATGTGTTTCTATTTTGTAGGAAGATATTTTACCATTTGTAAATATATGAGTGGACAAAATTTATGTCAACTTTAATTATAAATAAAAAGATAATAATTTTAAATATTTTCTCCAATAAAATAGGAATATACACTAAGAATTTTTATTCTATGGGACCACTTTTGCTACATATGTTCCTAAATTCACCCCGCAATATCCCCTTAAAAATTTTAGGAGCCCTCTCCCATGGGACCACTTCCTAACTCACATGCTCTCTTTGCACCTAATTTTCTGCAGAGAGATTTGGCATATCTCATCTATCTTACCTACTAATGTGTGCACTAGTGTATGGGCCAAAACAACCTGTTGGAAATTAAATATATTTTGAAAAGTTGGCAAAAGAGAATATGGATCTAAAATATGAATCGAATCAACAGTTTCAATCTTATCTTTGATTTGTGAAAAAAAAAAAAATTAAATAAAGCCCATGATAGCTGGCATAAAAATACAATATGCTAGTAGATAGTACTGTAACTAGATGAATGGGTGGTTGATTTCTAAATTGTTATAGTGAATGAATGAATGAATGAGTTTTAATAATGTCTACGAGACCAAACAGTCTATGGGACCAAGTGTCAAGACCATTAGGAATTCTTCAGATTCCTTTCGATGTCATCCCGCCTCTTGTGAATCTTTACCAACAGCCGGGCCGTGTTGTGTATCCTCTCTTCCTCAAATAACTCACTAAAAGCTATTAGGAGTTGTCACGCACAAAAAGATGTAAATTTAAGAGTAGTCGACAAGATAGAATGCATATAATCTCTGCTTTATAATTGAAAAGCTCCAGTTTTTATTTACCAAAAACTCAAACTATTTGAGTGTCTTGCTCATCATCATCCCTATTTAGTTTTGAGTTATGTCAGATAAAACGTGGAAATCTCTATGATAGATGTGAGCGATTGTTGAAGAAACGGATGAATGAAGATGAAGTGGTGAACTAGACTTGGGAGTTGTGTTTCCTTTGTAGAGTCAATTTTTGTGTGGGTGCATTACGTTGTAGTATATAATCAAATTGGCAGACAATCCAACTGTAATTAAAGAGAACAAAAGAGATTTGCAGAAATCAAAGTTGCTTCAAACATTTCAAGAGAACGAAGTGTTCTGAAAAGAAAAAATCAGTTTTGAATCATGAATTAAGGAATAACGTACATGGCAGTTTTAGTGTTTGATATAAGAACAATATGTGAGATCATCTGCAATTTCATAATGGGAAAGCTCAACCTCTTAAAGCAAAAGCTTTTCACAGACTTACATGCTCGTGTTTTTTGTCTCTCTTATGTTAATGGATACATTTAGTTCCCATAGTACATGAAAACTAGCTGCCAAAGGATAATTCAACTAAAATTCTACAGGCAAATATATTAGAAGGGACAAACAACCATTACTGTCTAAATATACTAGTTTTTTAAACTAGGGCTCAATACTGCATATTTTATGAAGCAACCTACACTATCATGGTAGTTAATAAACACAATGTTTGCATTTCGTTTTTGAAAGCAGTCATTCTAAGTCATTCCTTTAATAGAAATGTTATGTTCTCAAAACAATCTTCCAGATCCACTGTGTTTTTTATTTACATACCAATGTGTTGAGTTGTCAAACAATTTACTGTCACGCTTTATCGGCTGATTTGGAAAAACTCTCAATAACAAAATATCCATTAATGCATGACATTCTTCGCAAAATTAAGAATTTTTAGCATTGGGTTAAAACCCTTACAGTTTTAAAAAGAAAAGATCTTATTACTTATATAGACAGATATTGTTTTCCCAGAAATCAACTCCTAATTCTTATTCTTTTTATCTTATTCATGACAAACCTCCAATTATCATTCAACCTCGAAAAAATCCCTATTCAAATTTATTGGGTTCATTTCAATTCTAATTGTTTCATTTACAAGACGTTTCATATAGTGAGCCCTTTTCCAGAAGTTTTTTTTGTAAAGGCATTGACTGCAGAAAGATCTGGATGATAAATATTATGTTTTCAGTGTTTGATGACATGGAATGCTCTCAATCTATCCTTGTTGAATATGAACTTGAACTTTATCCATTATATTTACATGGAAAAGTTTTGACATGCTTTTGCAGTATTTCATAAATGTGTGAATATAAATATACTGACTGAAAACAGAGGACTGAAAGTTCTCTCCACTCTGTCCCTCACATATTTAAAGATTTATTTATTTTTTAAGAAAGTTAAAAATGATAGTGTATATATATATATATATCAAACTTAATGACGTATTTTTTTAAAACTTTTTCTAATGGCAAATTTGAACCGAACGTTATCCTCGTCAAACATGAACTCAACACGAACCTTGTGACTGGCCTCTCAACTTAGAGGGCACAATATGAATTTGATCATGTATCCTTTGAATACTTGTAAATAGTTTTTAACAAATGTATTGCAAGCCAATGCATAGTTTGATTATGTTAAGTCAAGATGTAATACGTGGTACTGATAGAAATTACGTCTGGCTACAAATTCTGGTTTTGCATTTCCAAATTTGCTATTAGGCTGTATACCTTTCCGAGCAGAGACGACATTTAGCACATTCTCCTCATATATTGAGGATTCAACATTAAAAGCATATTTGTTTTCACCAAAACAATCAAGGAAAATTGTATAGCCTTTTAAAGCTAACAGGTTTTATCCCCTTTGTACAATCTCTCTGGCACACTATACATTCTCTATTGAGTCTGCAATTATCTGTGCCCAGTATTATAAAATCGAGACATCATGCTAATGCATAACATGCCAAGGAAAATTACATAACAAGTCAAGGAACGAGTGACTTCATCCAAATATATCATCTAGAGTCTAGAAATGGCAACAGCTTGTTCAATAGGAGCATCATCTGCCATTTCTTTACATTCCAATTCCTCTCGCTCTGCATCTTCCATCAAATCAAGAGACATGGCAGAAGGTATTCTATGTCGCTTTAATATATGAGAAGTGGCATCTGTAGCATCCTCATGATTCAGAACCACCACCCTTTCATCATCCAAGTCAAAACGGAGGCTCTTCTCCGTGCAACCTTCTACTAAATGACGCAAATGCTTCAAGTTATCAACTTCCACCCCATTCACTTTTTTCACCTATTGAAAATCGCTACAAAACTTTAAAACTTAGGATACATATAGATATATGCAAGTCTGCATCTCGTATTCCTATAAAGTGTATCCTTTATCTCGTCTATTTTAATTAGCCATTAAAATGAAAGCATCAATTAGCAATGCCAATGCTTTGATCATTAACATGATGTATAAAAACGAAACTATCATCCAGGTGGCCATATTTATTATTTACTGACTGGAACTTAGTAAATAGCATATCAAATATGTCGTGGTATCAAAATAATTAAACTAAGAGATTTGGGAAAACACTTATTTTGAATTCAATTCAACTAAAGAAACAAACCTGGAATTCTGAAAGGCGCTCATAACCTGTATTAATATCATCCATCAACACCTGTGTAAGCATAAAGAAAACAAAAACAATTTTCTAATCAGCAAATGACTGCTCAAATGAAATTAAACCATAATGGAAACGGGATCTGTTTAACATCTGCAATTTCATTTTATGACAAAATGAAAAAATATCACTCTAATGCCAACCAAATAATACTAGACAATTGTAACAAGGATCCGTCCATATCATAATATACAACATGTGGATTTTATTTTCAGTTTTCATCAATCTAAGTATTTGGACTTGCTTCTATTATTGCAACAGCAACCATAACTCATGACAAACCAGTCTTTGCGTTAAAAGGTAAAAATGTGCAATATAAAAACATCGACAAAAAAAGCAGCTTCGTACCAAATCCTAAAAGTCACCTATCAAACTTAGCCAGCGGCTTCAACCCAACCGAAGTAGTAGACAAAAGTGTTAGCAGACACACAACTGTTTTGGCTTGCCCAAAGTAGTCAGTTAAGGGGGGAGCAAAACTGCTTTGGCCAGGCTTAAATAGTCAGGGAAAAGCAGGCAAATAGGAAGAAGAGGATGGAAGAGGGTGAGATAATAACATTATATTATCAAAGTCCACACACACACACACATGCAAACTTTTTCACAAAGCCATATCCCAAGTGTTAAATGTATACACCTATATTTTTCACTTACTAACGACTTCTCTTATAAGACTAGTCGGCGCATCAATCTCCCTGAGTGGATGTCTTAAGGAGTGCATCAAGATTGGGGTGGCCCGGTTCGTGGTGCTTTGTTAGAGATTCCCTCGATCATTTGTTATATATGCCTTCATCCATCATCATCTGCTCAATCTAGCCTATGTTCATTCCCACTTGCCCTCTTCCATCCTCTTCTTCTTATTTGCCTACTTTTCCCTGACTATTTCAGCCCAGCCAAAGCAGTTTTGCTCCCCCCTTAACCGACTACTTTGGCCAAGCCAAAACAGTTGTGTGTCTACTAACTCTTTTTTCTACTACTTCGATCGGGTTGAAGACGTCGGCTAAGTTTGATAGGTGACTTTTAGGATTTGGATTCGTATATATAGGCTATTTGATTATCATTTTTCATAAGCAAGACATCCAATATGCTCACGTCGTGCTTGAAAATCCACCTTAGAAAAAAAAATAGGAATTAGAGCTTAGGAGCTTGCACTTGTGGAAGCCTAGATTGCACAAGGTCTTTGAATATTCAAGGAGAGAAGCTGAACCAGCAAGGTACACCTAGTCTTTGGAGTCTCCAACTAAGCATACTTAGGCCGTCTTTACATCATGAGTTTCACTTACAACATCTCTCACAAAGTGCCACTTGATCCAAGGGGGAGATTGATGCGTTGACAAGTCAACCGAAGGTAAATATTCCTATCCTTATATTTTTTCTTTATTTACTTTGATAGATATATATGTGTTTTTATGTGTTATATTGGTATGTTATTGTCTTTTATGCTTAGACTAGTACATACTTGTTAGTGTATGTTATTTTTGCAGGTTTTGTTACCTTATTTACACCTCTTGATTACAATCCCTAGATTAGGAACCTCTTACTTACAATCACTTAGATTAGATACATCTTGGTTAGCACCTAATCACATTTTGTATCTCGGATCTAGGTGAGTCTTTTTTCATCACTTCTTGCATAGGCAATCATATCCTTGAAACCCTTATTACAAACAATTCTTGCTTACAATGCCTACTTTGCAACACGAAAAATTGTATGTATGTTGGATCTATATTTTCCTATACTAGAGGATATTTATATTGTTGATCATATTTACCTACATGCATTCTAGTGAACCCAACGTGAATCTTACCACACTGCTATGTTAGATCATTCTCACATTTTATTTTCCTTAGCTTCTTAGCGTTATCGATATGTGAAGCACCTTTTGCTTGCCAAATCTCTTTTTTCCTAGCTTCTTAGCTTTTTTCGTTATTTTCAATGACGTTTTATCTTATGGTTTTTTTGGCGAGACTCAACACATTAATATTCTATATGGGTAGCTCATTTACCCCTCCCATGCCCACCATTGAAGGTAACCCCTCATGTTGCAACTTTCCTCAATCTCAATCTCAATCTATCCAATGCAATATGGTTTCAATATCTTCGAATGGTGATCAATAAAATCCTAATAAGCAAATCAAGGCTTGATTCAAATGCTATAGCAACTTTAGAAACCTAAACAACTCTACATCAGCAGCTGGAGCATCAACTTACATTCCTCCTCTCAACAACTCCAATAATCCTCCTCTCAACAACTCCAACAATCCTCCTCTCAACAATACCTCTAATTAAAACCCTCCTTTTCATAGTATACAAATCCTTGTTAAGGTACTAGACCCAATGGCCTTCATGCAAACTACCAACAACAACCGATGGTCCAAATGCAAAACCATCTTTTGCAAATTACTAATCAAACTCAACAAGTTATTTGGGGTCAACCTAATTCAAACCCTTCCCCACTCCCCTTACAGATGCTAATGGAAATCCTATTCATCAACCGCCCTTTCGCAACAAAATGCTTCAAACATTCCAAAATGAACCTTTAGCTCCCTATATTGTTTCTATGGACATTGGAAGTATCTCTCCAACCATTACATATGCCACAACTAGTAATCCTACTTTACATCTTAAAGCATTTGGAAACCTCTACAAAGAGTGGATTAAAACCAACACTTATGTAACTACCAAGCTTCTAGCCAAAACCTTAGTTGGAGATGCATTAGAATGGTACAATCAATTTTCCATCCATTCAATTAAAAAGCTAAAAGACTTGGTGAACACTCTAGTCAAATAATTTCAATATCATGATCTTCCTATAAATAGCCTTGGTAATTTCATTATGCCAAGCAGTTACCTCAAGTGAGGAAAACCTTACCCAACTTTTCATTACAGCTCTAACGCCTCAACTCCAATACAAGGTCCTTCTTCCCTAAGACTTTGGAATAAGCCTTTCATCAAGCTAAGGGACAAAATTACCTTATGAACCAATTTGAACCTTCTCAAAAACCTTCCAAGGAGTTCTTTCAAACCAATGCAATCCACACTAGCACATCTCAAGGTAAACCTCCCCAACAATCAAAATGGGGAGTATCTTTTTCAAACAATCCAAACAATAATCAAAACCCATCCCAACCTCCCTTGAGTCTCCAAGAGCTCAAGCAAAAGATGTTGCCTTCTAGACACATGAGTTTTGACCCATCTAAGTCTCTCCCACCATGGTACAATCTCGATATGTTTCATTAGTGGCATGCTAAAGTTTGTCATTCTCATGAAAATTGTCACGAACTAAACAAGTTCACTTATGACCTCATGCTTGGTGAGAACTTCAACCATGAAACTAATACTAAAAAGCATTATAAAGAATATCTCAAAGCTTCTAAAGCTCAATTGCATCAATCAAATCAATCACAATCTTCAACACCAACATCAAAAATCTGAAGCTAAACAAACCTCTAATCCTAATGTCAGCCTTATGAACAAATTCGTAGATGCTATTGATGCCAATTACAATCAATATCATATCAATTCTCAATATGCTAATGCAGCAAACGTTAACTACGCACATAAGCCCGCTCATAAAGATCTCGTTACCAAACCTAAGAAACCTTCCCAAGAAGGCATGACTCTTAAAGATACAACTACTTCAAATACTATCAATGCCACATACAAGATTCACCTACTCCACCAACAGAATCTCAATTTAACAATCAACCCCCTCATACTATCAAAGCTCCCAAAACAAACTCTAGATTTCAACCTAAATATCATTATGGTTCTTAACAAAAATCATATCAATGGAATTTCCTAGAAGAGCTCAACACTGTGCCTAGCAAAATTCCTCTGATAAAACTTATGAGAACTTCACCCTATCATCAGAAATTTCTCATGCAATAATTGCAAGATATAAAAGAATCATCTTCACCAAGTGAAACCAAACCATCTAATCAAGCTCATGTAGGTCCAACTCCTACCAAAGTACATACCATTTAGACCATATCTCATCCACAACCAAATAACAAACTCTACATAGAGTTGCATATGGATGATATGATCAATGATGAGATACTTTTCTGGGCTGATGCCCCACCTCTCTTTATTAGTGTCATGGTCAATGATATTCAAGTGAGGAAAGTTCCTATGGATGAAGGTTCGGGCATCAATGTCACTTCCATATGGTGAATCAAGGCCTTGGGCTTTTCACAAAAGATCTAAAGAAAGCAAGACTCAATTGCCATGAATTTGATAAGAATAACCAAAAGCCTCTTGGATACATTTGGCTTCCTCTTACTATAGGATCCAAAACTGTATGCACCAAACTTACGGTTCTAGATCTCCCACTTTCTTACAATCTACTCTTAGACTATCATTGGACTCATCGCCTACAAACAATTGTTTCTTGCCTAAAGATTATTCATGATGGTGTTAGTTACAAATATGAGGCCAATCTTGACCCATGGGATCTCAAATTACCAAATCCCAAGCCATACTTTTTCATTCCTACAACCAATACTATCAATAGCACTCCCTTACATGAATTCATCAACATGCTTCCCAATTTGCAAGTCACCCTTGTTGACTTTGATGATGATATATACCCAATGAGCTTCAAAACATTCACAATACAACATTTACCGCCATATATCTCGGAAATGCTTCCTCCATCTCTTCTAACAAGAGATAGATCCCTTCATTTGATTGATGATGATAGTGATGACACAACCCCTTGCAATGTTAATGAAGCTTCATATGACAAAGAACTTTATGAATTATATGACAATGGGGTTGTTAAGTTTTTTAAAGAACCTCTATTACTATCTCCTCGAGCCTTTAGTCAATTTGGTGTGCTCCCCAAGGATACTTTTAATAACAATCTATAGTACCCTAATCAAGCATGCACAATTTCACCATCCTATGATGAAGACAAGACTCAATTGCTATGAATTTGATAAGAATAACTAAAAGCCTCTTGGACGCATATGCCTTCCTCTTACTGTAGGACCCAAAATTGTATGCACCAAGCTTATGGTTCTAGATCCCCTACTTTCTTACAATCTATGCTTAAGTTGCCCTTGGACTCATAGCCTACAAGCAGCTGCTTCTTCCAATAGCCAATGCCTAAAATTTATTCATGATGGTATCAATTACAAACATGAAGCCGATCCCAACCCATGGGATCTCAAATTACCAAATCCCACGACACAATTGCACATTCCTACAACCAATACTATCAATAACGCTCCCTTACCTGAATTCATCAACATGCATCCCAATTTGCAAGTCACCTTTGTTGACTTTGATGATGATGAACCCAATGAGTTTCAAAACATTTGCAATAAAACATTTACCACCACATATTTTGAAATGGCTTCCTCCATCTCTTCTATCAAGAGATATATCCCTTCCTTTGATTGATGATAATAGTGATGACACACCCACTTGCAATGCTAATGAAGTTTCATATGACGAAGACCTTTATGAATGAGATGACAATGGGGTTGTTAAGCTTTTTCAAGAACCTTTATCACTATCTCTTCAAGCCTTTAGTCAACATGGCGTGTTCGCCAAGGATACTTATAATAACAATCTACAAGACTGTTCGCCAAGGATACTTATAATAACAATCTACAAGACCCTAATCAAACATGCACAATTTTATCATCTTATAATGAAGACAAGACTCAAGTGCAATGAATTTGATAAGAATAACAAAAAGCCTCTTGGATGCATTTGGCTTCCTCTTATTGTAGGACCTAAACTGTACGCACCAAGCTTATGGTTCTAGATCTCCCACTTTCCTACAATCTACTCTTAGGCCGCCCTTGGACTCACAACCTGTGAGCGATTGCTTCATCCGGTAGCCAATGCCTAAAGTTTATTCATGACAGCATACGTTACAAACATGAAGCCGATCCCAACCATGGGATCTCAATTTAACAAATCCCAAGACACAATTTTGCATTCCTACAACCAAAACTATCAATAGCAATCCCTTGAGTTCATCAATATGCATCCTGATTTGCAAGTCACCCTTGTTGACTTTGATGATGATGAACCCAATGAGATTAAAAACATTTGCAATACAATGTTTATCACTATATATCTTGGAATGGCTTCCTCCATCTCTTCTTCCAAGAGATAGATCCCTTCCCTTGATTGATGATAATAGTGATGACACACCCCCTTGCAATGTAAATGAAGCTTCATATAACGAAGACCTTCATGAATGAAATGACAATGGGTTGTTAAACTTTTTCAAGCCCCTCTGTTACTATCTCCTCGAGCCTTAAATCAATTTGGTGTGTTTGCCAAGGGTACTTCTAATAACAATTTAGAAGACCCTAATCAAGCATGCACAATTTCAACGTCTTATGATAAAAACTATATTTTTAACCAAGCTCATGCGAGACACTTGGATGTGCTTAATTATCAAAACACCCTTTGCTAAAATGCATGCTTTTAACC
The DNA here is from genome assembly GCA_037957365.1 of Torreya grandis. Taxonomy (NCBI): domain Eukaryota; kingdom Viridiplantae; phylum Streptophyta; class Pinopsida; order Cupressales; family Taxaceae; genus Torreya; species Torreya grandis. The sequence goes on along the minus strand of JARHVA010004448.1, from coordinate 336,271 downwards.
AGGATATTAACTTAGAACACCTCTCTTATGAAATTGATCCCCAACTTGATTCAAGTGATGACAAAGAAGGTAATGACATAGAAGGTTATGTACCTCCCACTAATCCACCCTTGGAAAACTCCAAATGTGTGCTTCAACAAATCTCAGATTTCTCTTTCAAACCTCAACAACGATCACTTTCAGAAATCATTTCTGAAAATTCACCTAATTCTGACTGCTTCAACCTGGCTGATGTTGTTGAAAAAAGTCCATACATTTTTTACTATTTCAGCCAGGCCGATGCAATTCAGAAAATTCCAGACAGTTCAGACTGCTTCAGCCAATCTAATGCAATTCAGAAAATTCCAAAAAATTCCAAATGGCTAGGTAGTTCAATAAAAACCAAAACCATCCTATTGCTTTGGTTTGGCCAATGTAGGAAAAAACAGAATAGAAAATCGTAACGCCTTCGCTATGGCCAATGACATCAAACAAAAATTAGAAATACCTCTTACAGATCCCGAAATTACCCTAGATTTCAAAGTAGTTGTGAAACAGATTCACAAAGAATATGACAGCAAAGACAATAAATATGTCGAGCTTGAGGTTGAAATTGAATATTATAGTCTTTTACCTACCCTTCCTAGTGATGAAGCTATTTTAGAGCTTCATGCAAGAGATCCTCAACTTTCTCAACAAAATCACAAACTTGGACATTTTGAAAACACTCCTTATTTTCACAATTTTGTCACTAGTGGCTTATCAGCCTTGCCTGCCAGCCTCTTTTGTGAAGGGTAGGGTTCCCTTGTAAAACCCTTTTTATCAATAATAATAAATAAATAAAAATTGTCACTAGTGTCAATTCCAAAAATGATCCTATCTCTAGCCTATCTCATGCACCATATCACTTCCAAGATTGCAGTTTCATGTGAGCCGCATAGCCTAAGGAGGTTAAGTTAGTGACATTTGATGATCCTTGCCTTGTCCTAATCTCTTCTTCATCATCCTGAAGAGAGAGATAATCTTAGTGTTGTTCTTGACAATATGAGAAAGCATCCACTTGGTCATATGAGGGCATGCCCAGCATTGGGCCTAGCATAATTGTTCACAATATTGTCACTTATTCTGATGCGGCTCTTGTCCGCCAAAAACAGCAAAAATTACCCAAATTAGTCTTAAATTTTGTCACCAAGAAAGCATCAAGCTTCTTGATGTTGAGTTCATTAAGCATGTAGATTACTCTGAATGGGTTTCTAGCATAGTTCATGTTTGAAAGAAAGTCATCATGGTTATTCACATAAGTATTGATTTTCATAATCTCAATTTAGCATGTCCCAAGGACAATTTTATTCCTTCTATTGATGCTATTGTTGATTCTACAGTTGTTCATGAGATGCTTTCTCTCATGGACAGCTTTTTGGGTATAGCCATATTCACATTGTTCCCGAAGACCAACATAAGACCACATTCAGTATCAAGTGGGGCACGTATTGCTATGTTAAGATACTTTTCGGCCTTAAATGTCAAAGCAACCTATCAATGTGCCATGACTCATCTTTCACAATCTTATTCAAAAAATAATTGAGACTTATGTAAAGGACCTCCTCCCAAAATCTAAGCGTCACGAAGATCACCCTCGTGATCTAGCAATCATCTTTAAGCACATGATTAAATAAAATGTAAAGCTCAACTCTAAAAAGTGTGTTTTTAGTGTTACTTCTAGAAATCTTTTAGGGTTTTGGTCTCTAGACGAGGGATCGATGTGGATCCTCCTTCCAAGATCAAGGCAATTATGGACATGACTAGACCAATTACTATCCCTCAAATCTGCACTTTTCTTGGGAAGCTTGAGAAAATTCGGCAATTCATCCCCAAATTGGCCTATCGGACTCATTCAATCAATTCCCTCCTCACGAAAGGTTTCAAACTTGAGTGAAGTGACGCTTGTCAAAACGCCTTAGACAACAAGAAAAATTCCTTACTCAAACCTCCTACATGATAACCATCATCCAATGACCACCCTCTCGTCTTGTACACATCTTCTAACCTTGTAAACACCTTAATTCCACCACCCTAATTCTATTGCCAATGCATCATAACTAACTCGCACTATCACCACCACGTTAATTAATTAACTCCATTTAATCCCACTACATCATTCCATGAATAATTAACTAATTAATCATTATTAATTAAGTTAATTAATTCTTAATTACACTCCATGGATAATTAGCTAATTAATCATTATTAAGTAATTCCTTCGTATTTATCTATAAAAAAAAGTAATTCATAACTAATTCCATGCACACATATTTAATAAATATTAATTATCCTCACCCATGTCATCATCCCATGTTGACTCTTCATTAAAAATCAAACCTACCCACTCATTAATCGATGAAATCAATCAACTCCTTGATTTATGCTTGCACATCCAAAAAAGCAAATAAATCAACTAAATCAATTTTAGGGCAAGTCAAGTGAGTTAATCTCATCCATCCAAACTCAAAGTTAATCTCAACCGTTCATCATCCCATCCAAAAATCTATAAATTCACCTTTAGTCCTTCATTCTCACATCTTAGATCTTGGGGAAAATCTTTGTCAGCCTTGTAATCAAGCAATCATTCTTCATAAGTACATGTTGGAATCTTGCACATTCCTTTGAGAAACTACAATCCATCAAATCACGAGCAAATATGTTCGACAAGGCAGATCTTCACTTGGTAAGTGCATGTATTGTTTCTCTCTTTCCTTGCTCAATTTGAGGTTGCGTTTGATTTAGAGTAGGAACTAGTTTTTTGTTGTTTATTTCAAGCTCTAAATTGCACGTATACAACCCTCGTCTCTGTTGGGGCATTGCTTGCACAAAAAATGAGTCCAACTAAGAATGTGTCATCTATTACATTTTCCACACGTTGATTGATTATGAGACCCGCTACACAAAGATTGAGCGTGACCGTCTCACTATCTATTGTCACCGAAAAGCTTCCACATTGCATGCCTTACCAAACAAGGCACACCATCATCCATTCAGACACTCTTTGCTATTTCTTTTCCAAGGCTTTCTTGCCTAGCGATAGAATTGGCAAATGGATGACACTACTAATGGAATTTGATCTAAAGATCTGATCCAAATGATTGTTTATAACATAATTCTGAAAATTTCCAAAGATCTATTTTTTAGGTTTTTTGGGGCCCTTTGGTGCAGAATTTGGACCCTAAACTTTTGTTAGTGCCCTACATCATTGCCGAAGGCAGGTTTGTCGGGCACCAAAACTAGTTTGTGTGATGAGCTTTCCAACACATTTTCTAGTTTGCAAATCGAGACAACATAGAAACTATGAACCCAAAAAGGGGCACTACTAATAATAATAATAATAATAATAACAATATCATGTGAAATTTGGTTGTTTGTCCACGTCTACCCATTGAACTACACTCCTAAGGTGGATACATGTCATCTCCATGTGGAGTGGCCTTTCAATTCCCATTTGGAACGCTTCATTTATTATTTTTAGTAGGTTTTCAGCTTCTACATTGTACAATATAAAGTAGATAGTATGGAATAAAGGAACATATCTCCAGGCATACATCTCTCCTATAGAGTTTTCCAATTTTTGTATACAGTCTCAATTGCAATAGAATTCTAATGTTTTTGGCTTTTTGCAATTACAGTTCTATCAATTTTGATTCTATTGCTATAACACATTAAGCTCCACAATTAGAGAGTTGTCCACCATATTGCATACTTAATTCAGATCAGCCAAATCAAAGTGATTCGTTCCATCTTACATGTCCCATTGCACGAGGTCAGAATACAAGGAGGGAGGTATTGAGACTCGTGATCCTTCAAAATCTCTTCCATGTCGCTTCAAACAACCTTATACAGCACAGAAGGAAATGGGAGATGACTTTAAAGAAATACTTGATGGAGCCCTCAAGAAGCAGAAGAGGGAGATGATGGCATGATTTTTCAATGTTCTCTCATAGGTTGTCCCTAAGGCTACACCCACACCACCATCGAGACCTTTGGGGGTCTGAAATCCTTCAAGGTACCAGTAAATTTTGGCATTCCTCGATTTGAAGGAAAACTCGATGTTGATGAATTGGATAAATGGCTTGACCAAATAGATTCATATTTTTCTGTCAATCATTTATATGATAATGAAAATATAAACATTCACATTCTTGAAAGCTTCTTTACGTGTTAAAAAATGGTCGGAATCGTATTGTCTTCAAGATGAAGATGAGGGTGAGTTGACTTTAAATGAAGCACCAAAAAACAATGTGAGCCAATTTTGTGGAGTCTATCAAACAAGGATACTATCCAATAAATAAATTTGATGACAAATTCAAAAAATTACACATTGCATGTTGCGCCAGGGTCATGACCAAGCAGTGAGAGACTACACCAAGGAATTTCATTCCTTGGTGGCAAACATTAGTACACATGATAGTGGGAGGCATAGAATTCTCAAATACTATAGTGGTTTGCAACATTACATCCAAGAAGAGATGGACTTTCCAAACATCAAGTCAATAGGGGAAGCCTACCGATATGCAATTTAGATTGAGGAAAAATTCAAACATAGAGATACAAAAGATTATTTCCTTAGCAACAAGTCACATCCAAAGAAGGGAAGGCTTACACCAAGCACCAAGGAAAAGATGCACCACCACAAAGACAAGATACCATGCCCCATTGTTGCCACTGCATAAACTGTGCGTCCAACAAAAGAGGATGTAGAGTGCCTAGTCTACTCACAGATGTGGGTGCATGGCAACGTTGAGCACTTCATTGTAGACAATAGAAATCAAAAAAAATTGATCTTTTTCGAAGCAGTGAGGGGACTAATATGATGACAACTCACTTGCAGCGATACCTGTTGAATGGATCAATCAAGGTAAAGGTATCTGCATTAGTGCATGGTATCACCTACCCTATTCTATCAAACCATTCAAGGATGAGGTGGTTTGCAACATTGGACCTTGGATGTTTGCAATGTGCTTCTTGGACACCCCTACATGTGGAAACACCATGGTATCTATGAGGCCAATCCTATGAATGCCATCATCGCTCTGGGTCCTAAGAGCTACCGCATACCATAGGTAGTCCCTGTTAAGTCAATAGACCTGATCAATGTAAAGCAATGTCGACGTGTGATTGCTTAGTGTTGACCATTTTTGGTCCAACAGGCCAAAATCGGTCCCCTTCTCTCCCTGTTGTTCTGAGCCAGTTCATTTTTTGATTTTGCACAAGTCTGGAAATTTCTACGAACTCTGCAGGCATTTCTACGGACTCTGCAAGCCCATTTCTACAGACTCTGCAGGCAACAAATGGCTTCCCAAAACTTAGGCGCAAAATGGACAAGTGCTTGGTTCAATAGTCTGGTTCAGTCGGTTTGGTTCAAGTGCTTGGTTCATCGCTTTGGTTCAACGGCAAAGTCCAACAGTCGGTTCAACAGCGTGGTTCAAAAGAATGGTTCAATGAAAAGGTTCAATAGAGTCTCTCGAAGGACCAAGTGCCCTTGCGGAGGGCACTTGGTCGGCGACAGTACCAAAGCAAATTTCTCGAAGGGCACTTTTCGAAGGCAATCAAAGGAAAAGACAAGGACATAATTCCTTCAGACTTTCCGAAGAAATTCGGAAGGGCTACGAACGAAAAAATCCCGCAAAAAAGGACTTAAGGCAAAGGCAAAGGCATAAATTGATTTCTTTCGGACTTTTTGTCCCAAGGAATTCCTTCGAACAAAAAGTCCGAAGAAATTTGGAGGAAAGGCCGCAGGAAGAAAACCCGAAGAAATGCCGAAAGTCAAACGAAGTGGTCGAAACAATTCTTGCGGACTTTTTTTCCGCGGGAAAGGTGGCCGTGTGAAAAGACCCGAGAAAATAAGCGAAAGCAAAGGAAGAAATCCTTCGGACATTAAATTCCTTCGAGCATTTTGTCCGAAGGATTTCAAGACCAAGGAGCCGAAGGACCCCAAAGGGCAAGTGCCCTTGCTAGGGACTCTCGGCCAAAATGAAGGACACTTTTCCAAAGCCGAAGGGTCACCTTCCCTTCGGGAGGGTCCAAAGTAAAAGCCCGACCGGAGCAGAGAAGGCCGAAGCAAAGGAAAAGAACCGAAGGATTTGCCAAGGACGGTGACGTCTCCGAAGCCGTCAATGTCAGGGAAATAGACTAGCCGTTGGTTTTCAAACAGTGACGGGCCCGCGAACGTCAATTTTACAGCAGGGAAATAGTTGTTTGATCTTTAAATTCTTGAGCGCCAACCAGGGAAAAGCCCAAGCAGCGGAACGTGCCACGTGTCCCTTGTGAAATTCGACAGAGCGCAACAAGTGTCTGCATCCGAGTTTCAAAGCTTCTTTCAATAAGCTTCTCTCAGAGTTCCGCGGAGGGCGCCAAGTGGCAACTGCGGAAGGTTTTGACAGGTTTTTCTAAGAGCAGCGGAACGTGCCACGTATCCCTTGTAAAGCTCGACGGAAGCCGACAAGTGTCAAAATCCGCGATTTTCTTCCTTTCGTTACATTATTAAGTAAAGATTGGGGTGGGCCCCGGACGAATTGCTAAAGAGAGCGAAAGCTGCCAAGTGTCATCGTCTGTGTGAATCCGAATGAATCCCGAGTGTTTCTGTATTGTTTCTAAAACTCAGCGGAAACCGCCATGTGTCATCTTCCGCAGGACTCTCAAAAGGTGTCTAAAGCTTCTATAAGTTAAGCGGATGATGCCACGTGTGCTCACCTGTTTCACAGCGGAACACACCACGTGTCACTTGTTGAGATCAGCGAAAAGCGGCCAAAGCAAGCGGAAAAGACACGAAAGAATTGCTAAGGAAGATGACGGACCCGAAGACGTCAAATTTGCGGCAATGAAATAGATGTTGATCCTCGTAGACTTAAGCACGAACCCGAAGAAATTCAAAGGCTTAAACCCAGAAGGAAGACAAAGCCAGGAAGGGGCAAAAGAGCCAAGTGTAGAAACGGACAAAACAGTCCAAATGGCGAAGGAAGGCGTTGACTCAAGGAATTATTCCAGCAGTTGGAACAATGCTTGCCAAGTGGTCATCAAGGGATGCAAACAGTGAACGGCGCGACCCATTTTTCTCCACTTTGCATTTATGAGCAAACAAACCGCGTGGGTGCCTTCAAAGAGCAGTCTTGTTTGTGGAGAAATGGCGCGGCCTATGTTTTAAACGTTTGAAATCAGAATCGGAGCTGACACAGCAATTATATTTCAGCGGCTTCCTCTTCCCAATGCCCTCGGAACGCACATGGGCCACTTGTCAAAAGGCGCCAAAAGTCTTTTTCAATAGAGGCACTTTTGTTCTCTCTTCTCCATATATATATATTGTAACTTCTCATTAAAAATAGCTATCTTTCACAATTGTAAGGAAAGCCCTGGCAATTTTCACCTGAAATCAATAAAAATGCATTTTTATCTCTATTCTAGTTAGATATCCCTCTGAGTGTTAGTCTTGTGTTCAGTCATTGCTTCCTAATGCTTTCACAGGGTTGACACCAACGCACCTGGTATCTACAAGGCGCCATTCCTACAAGTTACAAGAAGAGCTGTACCTGGAGCGCAGAGACAAAAGGAGGTTACTAGACAGTGTGCTTTTCCTACAGCACCTATGGTAAGTCTCTTTTTCTGTGTGTTCCACTAAAGCCTCCCTGTCAAGCTTCCTGCACTCTAGTCTTTTTACCAGTTAAAGTGTATGTATGTGTTCTTATGGTTCAGAGTGTGAGTGTGAGTAGGTCGAAATTATTTGGTGCATCACCCTCTTAGATTAGGTTTTGTTTTCCTGTAATCCTTCTCCCTTTTCATCCCCCCCCTTTTTTTATTTATTTGTTAGCAGTAGGAAATCCAAGACCTAAAAGATACATCGAAGGGAGCTAGCCCTTATTTAGAGACTCTCCCCCCAGTTTTGCCAGGCCCACAAACAAGAGGGGAGTTTCCATTGTTGCGTGTGGAAGGCAAGAGCTCGGCCTCCTGACCAGGGTGCAATCCACTGCGTCAACAGTTTTTGGCACGCCCGGTGGGGCTCAGTTTTTACACTTAGTAAAGTTTCAGGATTGATGCTGGTCCTGTTACAGCAAAACCAACCATTTTCAGCATCTGGCGACTCCACTGATAAGAGCTTCATTTTTTGATCAAAGACCAGTCTGACTTCCTATGCCTAAAATCACCACGCGGTCTGCTGCTAAGGGTGTCCCTTTCAAATTCATTGAATTGCCTTTAAACTCAGCAAAGCGACTGAGGTTTGAGAAGACCCATCCTTATTCAGCAACCCACTTCCCCAAACTTGCTATAAAGAACACCTACACAAGAAGGCCACGGTTACATCCTGTCATACCCATGGCATTACCCTTTGTGACTTTTCGTGGTCAAAGTCCTTTGAATCTCCAGCGTTATGACCCAATTCCAAGAGCAGTCCTCAAAAGTGTGCCTCCCTTTGACGGAGAAGGGCCCATTATAGTTATTGAACACATCAGAAATATTGCCAACCTCTGCAATATTCACAATGTCACTGAGGAGAATATTGCAATCAGATTGTTGGCATTGTCTCTCAAGGGCAAAGCTCTGGATTGGTATGGGACTTTACCCATAAATTCAGTCGGTTCCTGGAATGAATTGGGCACTCTCTTGACAAACCGATTTGGGGAGAAAAGCGACCACCTCTCACTTGCCGAACAGCTGACTACAATGAAAAGAGCTCCACACGAATACATGCAAGATTTCAACACTCGTTTTCAAAAGACATGGGATAGAATCCCCATTCTGGTAAAGCCGACTCCTAGCTATGCTTTCATGTATTACTTAAGAGCATTGAATAGCGATATCGCTGTTATGATACAGTCCATGGGAGGACATGTGCTGTCTGTCGCCTATGACATAGCTATAGCGGTTGAGAATTGCCTAGTACAGGGTGGGAAAATAGCTCCTAGACCTCATATGCCACTTTTTCCTGAAATGCTGCCTCTAATTCAGACTATTGCTCCCACCTTAGCTCTTCTACCTAGCACAGAAAAGCCAGTTGCTACTTCATCAAATGAACTCCATGAAGTCAAAAGTCTGTTGCAAAATGTGACAAATTAACTAGTGACTATTAAAAGGCAGCAAGCTCAAAACAGCCGACCAAATTAAGGATATTAACAGTATGGTCAAACAAATAGACCCGCTTTCCAAAATTACAATCAAGCGCAGGGTCAGTTTGCACAGAGCAGACCTTTTCAAGGCTACAATCCAGGCGCCCCTTCATCATCCAAGGCCATGGTGCCCGTTCAAAACAATTTGGTACAAGAACAGCCCAGTTGCTCAACCATGGGATATGGTCAACAACAGGTTGTTTATACAAATGAAATGTCGGGTCACTTCACAAATGTACAAGACAATCAGGTAGCCGCCCAATTCCCAGGTTTTGAGGCTTCAATGCAACCCAACATGAGCAGCAGTCAGACTCACCTGATTCTACTCTCATGAATCACTTGGAAAGTGAGTTCTATGCAGTCAATTACGTGGGCACTGCGAACAATCAGGGCAACTATGTCGCAGCCAACACAAGATCCAAAAGAAGAGCAATGTAAGAAGCTCAGGCTGCTGCCCAAACATCAGCAATACCTTCTTCATCACATGTAAACCAAAGGGTTCCAAACTTCAGACCGCCGGTTGTACCTTCAGCGACTCGGCCTGCTCCTCAGGCCGTAAGTAATCCCAAAGAAAATCTAAAAGGCAACCCTCGAGTCAATGCGGTAGACCAGATGAAGAAGTTGCACATGAACACCTCCTTGTGGGATTCATTGTCAATACCAAGGCAAAAGGACATGCTGCAAAAAGAATTGCACGCGCTGAATAAACAAGCTGTCCCAACAAGAGCCGATAATGTTTTGATGATGAATGGACAACCTTCCACTTCAAGCCAAGTCAAAAAAGAAAAAAAGGTTCCCCCTTTTTATTTGTCCTTGGTCATAAGAGATTTTTTGGTGCACAATTGCATCATTGACAGTGGAGCGAGCACCTCGATAATGCCCAAATGCATAGCCGACAAGCTGGGGTTGAAATACGAAGAAATGACTAAGGGAGTCCTGCAGCTGGATGGAACACAAGCAAAGACAGTTGGGGTGGTGAAAGGTTTGAGCTTGACACTACACGCTTGCCCAACCTTCTCAGTTCCTCATGATGTGGTAGTGGCGGATGTCCCTCCTTACTTTGCTATCTGCTTATCCAGGGATTTCACATCCAAGATAGGCGGCTACCTAGCAGCGAACTGGTCTTATCTGGTTTTTAGAACCAAGTATGGGACTAAAGTTAAGATTGAATCCAAGCCACTCCACAGAGATCATCTAGAACCATACTCGCTCAAAGCAGCAAATGTCAGCTACGCCATTATTGACCAAGAAGAGTTCCAGATAGATCAATCTCCATCCTCTGCCCTTGAAGGAGTTGCAGACCTGCTCTTAGACGAATGGGGAAGTGACAACTTCAAGCATGATCTTTACAAATTCATAGAGGAGGCAGGCCTTGAAATTTATTGCATGCATGAAGAGGGTACTTTTGTACCAAATCTGATGAAAGCAAGCCAAGAAAGCTCAAGTCTATGGCAGTTATTCTTTGATGATTCAAGAAGTAAGTTGGGCGCTGGTGGTGGAGCGGTGCTAGTTTCTCCTTCAAAGGAAAGATACTTTTCGGCTTTCCGGTTCCAATATTCCTGCACATGCAATGTTGCGGAGTATGAATCCCTCATCCACGGTTTAGAGTGGGCGAGGAAAAGAGGAATCAAAGCGCTGCAAGTCTTTGGTGACAATGAGCTGATTGTCAATCAGGTAAGAGGCCAAAATTTGACAAAGAATTCTTTACTGAAGTCCTACAAACATAGGGTATGGGACTTAGTGGAAAATTTCTTTGCTTTCAATATTACCTCCATTCCTAGAGAGCAAAACAAGCAAGCAGATAGGCTGGCAGCAGTTGGTGCCCAGTTTGATATCCCTAGGAAAATAGGCCAAGACCACAGCACACGCCACTTGAAGGTAGTAACCCGGCCCTTTGTACCTGACAACATCACCAACTGGCAAGTCTTTGATAGTGACCAGCAAATAGCACTCTTCTTGCAAGAAGAAGCTAAATTTGCTACAAAAAACCAGGTTAAGCTACAGCAGCAATATAGCAGCCAAATTGTTCAACTGAAGAACAATAAGCTCCCCAAAGGTTTGGTCACTCTAGAGAGTATCTTCAATGGAGATGACCAGTTGAAAAGCGACAAAACATGCATCGCAGCGAAGGAGGAGCACCATGAGAAGGTTGAAATATTCAAAGATAAGCTGCTTGCACTTGGAAAAGTGTGCACGGACCGTGAAAGGCAGGCCTTCATCTTGTTGTGCCAAGAATTGTCTGATGTCTTCGCTTGGGAGTATAGTGATTTGAAGGGTTTTGACCCAAGTCTGGCCCAACATACCATTGAGCTGGAAGAAGGCGCCAGGCCAATCAAGCAGAAGCAAAGCCCTATCATCCCAATGATTGAGCCTCTCATGCGGAAGGAACTCACCAAGTTGATTGAGTCCAGGATAATATTTCCAATCAAACACTCTTCTTCGCTGGCCAATCTTGTTCTTGTCCGAAAAAAGAATGGGGAGATCACACTGTGCGTTGATTTCAGAGACCTCAACAGAGTCTCTTTGAAAGACCATTATCTTCTCTCAAGCATGGAGCAGATCCTTCAAATGGTGACAGGCAGCGAGCGTTTCTCCCTCCTGGATGGGTATTCAAGATATAATCAGATTTTGGTGCAACACTGTGACCAACACAAGACAGCGTTCACTACCAAATGGGGGACATTTGCTTACAGGAAAATGCCATTCGGACTGCCTAATGCTGGTGCCACCTTCCAACCAGCGATGGACATGCCCTTTCGAGCCCTGATAAATAACACTGTGCTGGTATATCTTGATGATGTGACAGTTTTCTCCAAGGAGGCGAGCCAACACATGAAACACCTCAAACAAATCTTTGAGAGGTGTAGAGAGTTCGGTATCTCTCTTAACCCGAGGAAATGCGTGTTCGTTGTCCACGAGGGGAAACTCCTTGGCCACATTGTTTCTAAGGAAGACTTAACTATTGATCAAGAGAGAGTTTGCTCCATCTTGGAGCTGTCCTTGCCTAAGCACAAGAAAGACCTGCAAAGCTTCTTCGGCAAGGTACATTTCATCCAGAGATTTATCCCGAATTTTGCAGAGGTAGTCAAGCCGTTGACCTCTATGTTGAGGAAGAGTGAGGAGTTCACATGGATAGCACAAAAAAAGGACAGTTTTGAAGAAATCAAGCAGGCCATAGCCCGGGCTCCTACTTTGATCAGCGCTGACTTCACCAAAGATTTCAACCTCTACACCTTCGACAATGAAGAGGTAATCTCCGCCATGCTTACCCAAGCAAATGGTGATAACCTTGAGCAACCAATTGCGTTTTTTAGCCAAGGCCTAGAGGATTTTGAGGTCAGATACACATATGTGGAGAAGCAAATCCTTGCGGTCATACAGAGTCTGAAGAAATTCAAGCATATGATATCCAATAGCAGAATTCACCTCATGGTTCCACATCCCGACATCAGAGATTTTTTGATCAACCGAGCCCTGAATGAAAAGAGAGCAGGGTGGATCACTAAGGTGATGGAATACGACGTGGATATCAAGATCACCAAACTGGTAAGAGGGAGAGACATGTGTGAGCACCTTGTTGCAGACTTTAAGCAGCGAAAAGATGACAGTCTGCTAATTCATGATGCAGCTACAGCAAAAGAACCAGCTGTCATGAAGAATTGGACATCAAACTTGAGGCATTTCCTTCTCACTGATGAGTGCCCGCAGGGCCTTGATAGAACCAAGAGGAGATATTTCAGACTCCAGTGTCTCCCTTATGTCCTGATTGATGGAGTGTTGTTCAGAAGGGATCTCTCAGGAGTCCTTTTAAAGTGCTTATACCCAAGTCAGGCCGACAGGGTGTTGTTCGAGTTCCATGATGGACCAGCCGGCGGTCATTTTGCTCCTAAGGCTACAACAGCAAGAATAATGAGAGCTGGTTACTTCTGGCCTACTTTATTCAGGGACACCCATGCTTGGGTACGAAAGTGCCAGAAGTGCGCGCTCTTTGATGGGAAGCAAAGGTTGGCTGCCATGCATTTACAGCCTATTCAGGTAGAGCAGTGATTCATGCAATGGGGCCTTGACTTCATAGGGATGATTAACCCTCCTTCCAATGCTAGACACAAGTGGGTACTGACCGCCACGAATTATTTCACAAGATGGGTAGAGGCTGTCGCTTTGAAGGAAGCCAACAAAAGTGCAGTCCTAGATTTTTATGAAGACCTAGTGGCAAGATTCGGAGTTCCAGCTACCATAATCTCAGATAACACGTTAGCTTTTCTGGAAACTAAAACAAGTGAATGGGCGTTGAAATATGGTATCTATCTTAGCACTTCGTCCAACTACTACCCACAGAGGAATGGGCTGGCTGAATCTACAAATAAGAATCTGATCAAGATCATCAAGCGAACAATGAAGGAGAATCAGAGGACTTGGCATGCCAAGTTGAAAACAGCGCTGTGGGCAAATAGGGTCACCCCAAAGAGGGCAATTGGTAACTCGCCGTACACACTCGTATATGGAAGGGAAGCTAGGCTCCCCATTTCACTTGAGTTGCCAGCCTTGGACCTCGCTCGCCAGCTGCAATTAGAAGGCAATAGCATGGAGGTTAGGCTATGCGAGCTGATGGAGCTCCAAGAGACGAGACCAGGCTATGGCTTCTATGACAAGCCGCCAACAGTAGACGAAGAGACTCTTCGACAAGAAATCTTCATCAAAAGGTTTCTCTGAAAGAGACATCGTCTTGAAATGGGATGAGGACCGAGCTAAACCTGGAAAGCACGCGAAGTTCGATGTCCTATGGAGTGGTCCATACGTCATCACTCGTGCAAGCAGCATAATGCATTCCAACTCTCCAGGTTGGATGGTGAAGAACTGTATATCCCAGTTAATGGGATACATCTTAAGCATTACCACTGAGCCCTTCTTCCATCATGTATATATTTTCTTTGCTTTTTTTCCTGTTTTTCCTAAGTGCCTTTTGCACATGTTAGTAGTTTTCTTAGTTTTGTGTGTGTTTTCGTTTCCTTTTGGGGTAAACCTTTGTGTTTGATTCTTGGATATCTCAAGGCTGTTGCTAACTTTTTCAAAGTTACATGCTGACTCCGTGCCCAATGGACTTTAAGACAACTGGTTTCTAAGCATAGCAGGCATGCTTCCCCTGGGAGTCGCCAATTTGTTGACCATTTTTGGTCCAACAAGCCAAAATCAGTCCCCTTCTCTCCCTGTTGTTCTGAGCCAGTTCATTTTTTGATTTTGCACAAGTCTGGAAATTTCTACGGACTCTGTAGGCATTTCTACGGACTCTGCAGGCCCATTTCTACGGACTCTGCAGGCAACAAATGGCTTTCCAACACTTAGGCGCAAAATGGACAAGTGATTGGTTCAATAGTCTGGTTCAGTCGGTTTGGTTCAAGTGCTTGGTTCATCGCTTTGGTTCAACGGCAAAGCTCATCGGCAAAGTCCAACAATCGGTTCAACAGCTTGGTTCAAAAGAACGGTTCAATGAGAAGGTTCAATAGAGTCCCCCGAAGGACCAAGTGCCCTTGCGGAGGGCACTTGGTCGGCAACAGTACCGAAGTAGATTTCCCGAAGGGCACTTGTCGAAGGCAATCGAAGAAAGAGACAAGGACATAATTCCTTTAGACTTTTGTCCAAAGGAATTCCTTCTGACAAAAAGTTCGAAGAAATTCAGAAGGGCTACGAAGAAAAAAATCCCGCGAAAAAGGACTCAAGGCATAAATTGCTTTCTTTCAAACTTTTTGTCCGAAGAAATTCGGAGGAAAGGCCGCGGAAAGAAAACCCGAAGAAATGCCGAAAGTCAAATGAAGTGGTCGAAACAATTTTTGCGAACTTTTTGTCCGCAGGAAAGGTGGCCGTGTGAAAAGACCCAGGAAAATAAGCGAAAGCAAAGGAAGAAATCCTTCGGACATTAAATTCCTTCGGGCATTTTGTCCGAAGGATTTCAAGACCAAGGAGCCGAAGGACCCCGAAGGGCAAGTGCCCTTGTTGGGGACTCTCGGCCAAAATGAAGGGCACTTCTCCAAAGCCGAAGGGTCACCTTCCCTTCAGGAGGGTCCAAAGCAAAAGCCCGACCGGAGCAGAAAAGGCCGAAGCAAAGGAAAAGAACCGAAGGATTTGCCAAGAACGGTGACGTCTCCGAAACCGTCAATGTCAGGGAAATAGACTAGCCATTGGTTTTCAAATGGTGACGGGCCCGCGAACGTCAATTTTACAGCAAGGAAATAGCCGTTTGACCTTTAAATTCTTGAGCGCCAACCAGGAAAAAGCCCAAGCAGCGGAACGTGCCACGTGTCCCTTGTGAAATTCGGCAGAGCGCAACAAGTGTCTGCATCTGAGTTTCAAAGCTTCTTTCAATAAGCTTCCCTCGAAGTTCCGCGGAGGGCGCCAAGTGGCAACTGCGGAAGGTTTTGACAGGTTTTTCTAAGAGCAACGGAACGTGCCACGTATCCCTTGTAAAGCTCGGCAAAAGCCGACAAGTGTCAAAATCCACGGTTTTCTTCCTTTCGTTACGTTATTAAGTAAAGATTGGGGTGGGCCCCAGACAAATTGCTAAAGAGAGCGGAAGCTGCCAAGTGTCATCGTCCGTGTGAATCCGAATGAGTCCCGAGTGTTTCTGTATTGTTTCTAAAACTCAGCGGAAACCGCCATGTATCATCTTCCGCAGGACTCTCAAAAGGTGTCTAAAGCTTCTATAAGTTAAGCAGATGCTGCCACGTGTCCTCACCTGTTTCATAGCGGAACACGTCACGTGTCACTTGTTGAGATCAGCGAAAAGCGGCCAAGGAAAGCAGAAAAGACACGAAAGAATTGATAAGGAAGATGACGGACCCGAAGACGTCAAATTTGTGGCAATGAAATAGCTGTTGATCCTCGTAGACTTAAGCGCGAACCCGAAGAAATTCAAAAGCTTAAAGCCAGAAGGAAGACAAACCCAGAAAGGGGCAAAAGAGCCAAGTGCAAAAACGAACAAAACAGTCCAAGTGGCGAAGGAAGGCGTCGACTCAAAGAGTTATTCCAGCGGTTGGAACAGTGCTTGCCAAGTGGTCATCAAGGGACACAAACAGTGAACGGCGCGACCCATTTTTCTTCACTTTGCATTTATAAGCAGACAAACCGTGTGGGTGCCTTCAAGGAGTAGTCTTGTTTGTGGAGAAATGGCATGGCCTATGTTTTAAACGCCTGAAATCAGAATCGGAGCCGACACAGCGTTTATATTTCAGCGGCTTTCTCTTCCCAATGCCCTCAGAACGCACATGGGCCACTTGTCAAAAGGCGCCAAAAGTCTTTTTCAAAAGAGGCGCTTTTGTTCGCTCTTCTCCATATATATATATATATATATATATATATATATATATATATATATATATATATATTGTAACTTCTCATTAAAAACAGCTATCTTTCACAATTGTAAGGGAAGCCCTGGCAATTTTCACCTGCAATCAATAAAAATGCATTTTTGCCTCTATTCTAGTTAGATATCCCTCTGAGTGTGTCTGAGTGTTAGTCTTGTGTTCAGTCATTGCTTCCTAATGCTTTCACAAGGTTGACACCAACGCACCTGGTATCTACAAAGCGCCATTCCTATAGGTGACAAAAAGAGCTATACTTGAAGCACAGAGGCAGGAGGTTACTAGACAGTGTTCTTTTCCTACAGCGCCTATGGTAAGTCCCTTTTTCTGTGTGTTCCATTAAAGCCTCCCTGTCAAGCTTCATGCAGTCTAGTCCTTTTACCAATTAAAGTGTATGTATGTGTTCTTATGGTTCAGAGTGTGAGTGAGTAGGTCAAAATTATTTGGTGCATCACCCTCTTAGATTAGGTTTTGTTTCCCTGTAATCCTTCTCCCATTTCATCCCCCCCTTTTTTTTCATTTATTTGTTAGCAGTAGGGAATCCAGAACCTAAAAGATACATCGAAGGGAACTAGCCCTTATCTAGAGACTCTCCCCCCAGTTTTGCCAGGCCCACAAGCAAGAGGGGAGTTTCCATTGTTGCGTGTGGAAAGCAGGAGCTCGACCTCTTGTCCAGAGTGCAATCCACTGCGTCAACACTTAGACTTGGAGCTTTATCCTCATGATCAAACTTGAGGAGAAACAAATTTTGGTAGCAACCACAAGTGCCACTATGAAAGGATGAACAATGCAGTAGAAGCAAATGGACCAGATGTTGTCTAAATACACATCTTCATCTCACTACCAGGTGTACATCTGCACTGTCAAGTGAAACATTCAATTGAATTAGTCCCTAGAACCCCACTAACAAATGAACCATTGTACAGGGACTCAGTGCTCAAGGAAGGATGGAACGTGGTGACTTTACATTGACTATTGAACCCTATACAAGATCATAGTTAAGAACCAATACGCACTTCCACAGATTGATGACATCCTGGACCAACTCAAGGGAGCTATGTTTTTCATAAAGATTGATCTGAATTTAGGGTATCGCCGAGTGCCCATCGATCCAACAAACGTCTAGAAGACCGCCCTCAAATCCAAGAAGGGATTGTTTGAATAAATGATCTTGCCATTTGGTCTGACAAATGCACTAGCAACATTCATGAGGATGATGAATGATGTCTAAAGGCCATTCCTACCTAGATGGCATTCTTGGCTTAAATAAGACATTCGGAAAAGCATGCACAGCATCTTCAACAAGTTCTTCAAACCTTACATCAGCATAAGCTCTACGCCAACATAGAGAAGTGTTCCTTTAGCATGGAAATTATCCAATTCTTGGGTTAAATCATCAACAAGGATGGTGTAAACATGGACCCAAAGAAGATCCAGGTCATCAAGGACTAGCCAGCACCAAAGACTCGTAGAAATCCAGAGTTTCGTGGGACTACCCAATTTCTACTACAAGTTTATTTTTGGTTTATCTCACAATGCATGGCCTTTGAATGAGGTAACAAAAGGAGGAGATGGCAAAATTGTTACAGACAGAGGCACAATATAAGGCATTTGCACAAATGAAGTAGAGACTTGGCTCAGCACCAATCCTTGTATTGTTGAATCTACAACAATCATTTGAGATCAAAACGAACGCCTCCGAGTATGTGCTCGGTGCGGTCCTCACCCAGCAAGGGCACCCGATTCCATACCCCAATGAGACATTCTTTGACACAGTGCAACGGTATCCAACATATGACAAGGAGTTGTACGCCATTGTGCAAGCGTACAAACAATGGAAACATTGTATTCTAGGCAAAGAGACCATACACAAATCAGAGGCCCCTGCAATTCATACAAACCCAAGGCAAGTCACAGAAAGAGATGGTCCACCTATCTTCAACAATTCCACCACATCTGACATATGAACGAAAGTGCCATCCAAGTTGTTGACTGTTTGAATCATAGTAGCATAAATCGTTTGGGGAAAAAATTGTTTTTTCAAAAGTCTAAGTGTTTTTCAAAAAATCAAAAAAACATAAAACTGCCAAAAAAATGTGGAAAAAGGAGAAAAAACTATTTTTTAAAAATTTAAAGGCATTTTCTTTGCATAGAGTTACATATTAAGCATTTCAATTGCATAGAGAATAAATACAGATTATGAGAGGAAAATATATGAGATTATACGTTATCAAAATCAGCGAGCTATTTTCTTTCATTAATTTCCATGCTATTCAAATTTCATTACATTTGAATTTCAAAATCCATACTATTGCATTTACAAAGGAACAAAAAAGTCGAGGGAGCCAATGGCAATGAGGTAGACTAAAGGATCAACAGGGCTAGGGAGTCTATCTTCATTTAAGAGACGACCTCGGTGTTGTACCTAGCCTTCTCCAACAAGTCGAAATCAATTTCGTCATAAATAGGCTTGTTATTTTCGAGCCATTTAGATTCTAGATATATCTTGTCAAGGTCAATCAACTGATCTTCCTCAACAATACCTAACATTATTAAATAGAATGCATATGTCAGCGACTTTGGCGAACAATACTTTACAAGAATATAATTAAACTTTCCATATGAATAGAGAATTAAAAATGCAACATTTATTAACCTTGAGCTTTCTTCATCTTCGAGCAAAGATTGTTGTGGACAAACACCAAATCATTCATATGTTCTTGAGTGAATCGATTGCATTTTTTGGAATGTATATGCTCAAACACACTCCAACTGAATTGTGTGGCTGGCTCAAAATGTGCATTGTCATCCATCAAAGGTGTTTGGTTTCTTTGCCAAAGAAATCCCACCATTGTGCTAAAAAAATGGATTTTGTCGACATTATAACATGCACAATTTAGTCAAAACTTAACACATTCATTGTACTTATGTAAAAAAATTGTCTACTCGGTTTGAAAGTCTTCCTTCCTGTGATGGTTGTCTTACTAGAGAAGAAACCCCTTGCCTACTTGTATATCGAAACTCTCTCATAATTGCCTCAAAATATCCCTAGGAAACACTCTCCATGCACTTAAATAGGCCCTCTATGACCTCTACATCATCTCGAAATGAGCCGCTAAAAAACAATGTTGGATTCAAAAAATATACAGTTGTATGGAGGGGAAAATGCATTTGTCGATCCCATCTTTTATCAACTATCTCCCATAATGACATTTTGGGCCAAGTACAGAGATTAATCGCATTTAAATCGCACATTCTGCTACTATATTTTGAATCAACCTCCAATTGCAACGCCGACAACAATTCTTGACTCCTACGAGCATGAGACAATAGAATAGCCTCCACTGTGTGAAAACGACTGAATTTTCTGACATATACAATAACTAAAAGTTCGAAAACATGTTCCTAACTATCATCTATAGGAGGGGATTCTATGCCACATGGGACACCTTTGTGTTCCTACCAAGGAGCATCAAAAATATTATATGGGAGGCCCACTACAGTCGAATGGCAAGTCACTTTGAGGTGGAGAAAATTGTGGCAGTTTTGCAGAAGTATATCTACTAGCCAAAGCTTTGCCATGATGCAACCAAATAAATCAAGTCTTGCAAAGTTTGCGCAATCATGAAGCCAACCAATCAGAAGCAAGGCTTTCACACTCCTCTACCAATTCCTAACAAACCTTGGGAGTCAATATATTTCATGTCAGGTCTTCCTACAACAAGGCATTGTCATGAATGTGTTTTTTTGGTGGTCGACAAGTTCTCAAAGATGGCAATTCTATCACCCTACAAAAAGGGGATCTCAACAGAAAAGACTGTCAAACTCTTCTTCAAGCATGTGTGGGTTCATTTCAGCCTACCATGAAGCATTGTGTCAAAGAGGGACAACATATTTGTGGGGATCTTTTGGCCAACACTAGGGTCCACGATAGACACAAAATTAAACAAGTCCACTACATTCCATCCCCAAACAAATGGGTTGATAGAGGTCGTCAACAACATGATTGTGCATCTTCTTCGGATGTACCTTTCAAAACATCTATGCATATGGGATGAGAGTCATGCATACATCAAACATAACTACAATCGAGCTCTTCATGGCTCCATGGGGCATAGCCCATTTCATGTATGTCTCGGATTTCAGCAATTAGCTCCCACTGATGTAGCATTGCCCATTATGTTGGAGGAAGAAACGCCCCATGCTCAAAAAGAAATGGATAAGCTAACAAGGTTTGTAAATAGAATTTGAGGAATTTTCAACTACAGGTTTGGGAAATTATGTAGAAAACCAATCAAAAGTACAAGTAACATCATGATCAAAATCATGTTCCCCATCAATTCCAAGTAGGTGACAATGTAAGGTTACATCTTCAAAAGGAGCGGCTCAAGGGTCCATACAGGAAGCTCAAACCTTTGCGATATGGACCATACACCATCAAACAAGCAAGCGAAAATGCATTTAAGATTAATTTTCCACCCTACCTTGGGTTGCACCAATGTTCAATGTAAAGTTGCTATGTCCATACTCTCCACCACTCTTGGACACATCAGACATTGGTAACCAATTGCAGAGTATTGATTTGAACCCAGACAATGCGACACCAAGCCATCCTTCCTGATTTCTCTTCATTAAAGGTGTCAATCAAGCCATAACTCTCAAAGACTATTTTCACAATTTTACGGCTAATCTAGAGGCCTGAGCCCTTGAAGAACCTTAAATTCAACCATCCCAACCTTAAACCACCAAGCAAATCACACGAAGAACCACCAGATGTTACACTTGAGTTGCATGACGATATTTGGACACTCCACTTTGACGGAGCCAAGTGCCTATAAGGAACTAGGGCAAGATACATCCTCTCTTTGGCAAGATCATACCTCTAGCTTTCCGACTCAACTTCGATGTTACCTACAACATGGCGGAATATGAAGCTCTAATTCTTGGTATGCAAGTAGCGATCAATTTAGACATTTTTTATCTACATGCTTTAGTTGATTCCCAACTTACCTATTGACAAGTCAGTGGTGCCTATCAATGTAAAAGTGAGAACCTTAAAATAGATCATGTCTTTGCTTTGCTAAAGGATTTGCATCCTTCACAATTGAGGCGATCCCACGAGAACAAAATGTTGTTGATTCTCATGCCTCTTCAGTGTCCCTTTTTCACCCGCAAAACACCTTACATGAAAATCAATTTATTATTCACATTAAAAATCCCCATGTATATTAGCACCTAACAATGATTCTCTTATTTTTCATATTGAGGCCGTCACCACTCGACCAAGCCCTTGGTACAAGGATATCATCCAATTTCTAGACAATCAAACCTACACTCCCAAGCCTGATTCTCATGAAAATATTAGAATTCGCAAGCAAGTTGATCTGTCAAGTAGGTGGATATTGCACTCTAAGCTTCACCAACATGGATTCTATCCCTTCTAGTTCAACAATGATTGGAAGATGACTGTTCTATTAAGCACGGGATATACTGAGAGGCGAGGTGAATCAGTATATCGTATATCTTATAAAACTTTCCCTTAATCAAATTCCACTTAACCAAACATTCAAGATATGCAATAAAACTAAAATAATAAACACCACACAAAATAGAGAGAGACCAAATTTAACGTGAAAACCCAATGTGGGAAAAACCACGGAGAACAATCTCAAGTATATGAATGAGCACCAACTCAAACAATAATATTCGCAAGCACCAACTTGCAGGAGCACCAACCCTTTTGCTGAGCACCAACACAATTATTCGTGAGCACCAACACACAGGGGCACCAACCCCTTTGCTGAGCACCAACACAGCAACAATTCGTGAGCACCAACCCACAGGAGCACCAACCCCTTTGTGTATACCACACAACTATCTCTCATGTTGCTATCTCAACAAATGATAGTTCATTACTATATCTCTTTCCTCTCTCACCTTTGCTCTTTTAAGCTAGATATAAAAAATACAAATCATATTCATCTCTCACAATGCTCTTCTAAGCTAGATATTACTATCTCAAAACAAACTCTATCTCACACATTACAAATAGCTTCTCAAGCCTTTATTTATAGCTTTCCAAATGACCTTTGGACTTCACCCTTTGTGACCCTTCAATCCTCATGGAAAATGGCGCCAAACTTGTATGACCCTTCATATCCTTGCATTTGAAAAGTCATGTGGTGACCCTTCATAAACAAAAGCGTCATTTCCTCTTTTGTCTTTACTTGGTGACTTTTCGTATTCCTCAACGTGTCCCTTCATGAGAAATTGCGTCATTTCTCTTTTGTCTTCACTTGGCAGACTCTTGGAGTTCCCCAAGATGACTCTTCATGAGAAGATGCATCCCATTCTTCTTTTGTCTTTACCCCGTGACTCTTTTACTTCTCCATGGGCCCTTCTTTTGTCTTATATGCAACCAAAAATATATCCGTTAATATTAAATAAATATTAACACACATTAGCCAAGATATAACTATTACAAACATCATTAAATGCAATGGGGCCTTTATCACCAATAATACTAGACCTTTGACATCAATGACAATATTTCCAACATGTTCTAGGTTATTTACAATGGTAAAACAAAGATAAACAAGTGATGGAAATAAAATGTACAGCATATTGCACATGGAACATGTAGCATAAGAATAAGCAAAGATGAAGAGGAACATAAGAGTTATCCCGAAAAAGCCCGATGCCGGAAAAACTCCAACAGGTAAGGCAATTGCACTCCCTTCCACTATGTAATGCAATAAATGTACAAGGTACTACCAAACATGGCCTTCACGGATAGAATTCTCACTACTATTCTATCCAAAAATTGTACACAAGACTGCTTCACAATTTTTAGACACTTGTTAGTACTCTAACACAACTAAACCTAACATCTACAGCTAGGAAACAATGAGACAACAAGAACAAATACTCAAACTTGCAATTTGCAATGTGAAACCGACTTCAAGACTTCTCATGTGTTTTTTGATGTATTTTGCCATGCACAAGTCATGTATGTATGGTCTCTCAACTTTGGAGTCCACCAAGAAGCTTAAACAAACCATCAAAAGAAATAGCAACTTTTGCAACCATTCAACTTCGGACCTTTTGTGTAATGACAAAACCACTGGCGTATGCAATCGAAACCATTTGGGCGGTTACGCAACTACCACGCTTTAAATAGCAATAGTTATGCTATCTATGATAAACGCCTCGATTTCAAGAGCTAAAAACCACTAATTTCATCACTATGAAGATGTCTAGATCACCCCCACATTGACTATATGCCACTTAACATATCTGATCTGATGTTTTGAATATGAAATGTCTTACATTAGTGTCTTACAAGCATGAATTACATAAGATTTGGGTATAGTGGAAACATATAGTATACACAACTAATACATTAGGATTCAAATTTGGATCACAAGCCTTTAAGTATGTCCTTAAAATAACATCATTTACTATCCCAACTTTGAGGCACCCTACTCCGTTGTGTCACTAAAAAATGAGGTATATCATCTCGTTAATAAAGTACATGTGTGCATTTGTGGAGGTCATTGTAGCGGACACGCTATAGCCTGCAAATGCCTACATGGACTATTATTGGCTAACACTTTAAAAAGACTATCACTTTTGCTAAGAAGTGTAATCCTTGCCAACTACATGATGATTTCATTCATTCTCCTCTAGCCAAGCTTTAGACTCTTGAATCTCCATAGCCTTTCTCTCTGTGGGGATTAGATCTCATCGACAAGTTACCTCGATCAAACGATGGCCATACCTTCATTATCACTACCACCAACTACTTTACCAAGTGTGTTGAAGCTATGCCCATTGCTAATGTTATCAGCATCACAATATCCGAGTTTATCATTAACCAAATCATTTGTCGCTTTGGAATTCCCCATACCATCATCCCTGACAATGGCAAGAATTTCAAATAAAGGACATGAAACAACTTTGTTCAAAATTTAAAATTACAGACAAATGTTTTGCTCCTTATCATCCTCAATGCAATTGTCAAGCCAAAGCAACCAATAAGATCCTTAACAAAATCTTAGTAAAGAATATTCCAGATTTCGATAACGATTGGCATCTCAAGCTTTATACCGCGCTTTGGGCTTATCGCACTAGTATTCACACTGCCACTAGGGCAACTACTTTCTCTCTAGTCTATGGGTCCAAAGTCGCCTTACCACAAGAAGTGGAGTTACCTTCATTGTGCATTTATCATGGCATTATTATCGATGAACTCCTTGAAGCCCACCCTAGACCTCCTTGACGAGAGATGCATGAGTGCTCTCCAGCATAACCATCAATATAAAAATCGCGTCACCAAGCAACACAACAAGAAAATCAACAAGAAAATCAAAGTTAAAAAATTCAACGCTGAAGATTTAGTTTTAATATTGGATTACACCCAAGACAAAGAGGATAAATACACCCAAAAGTGGTTGGGTTCTTACATAATCAAACATCATTGCACCTGGTACTTACCGATTACAAACTAATGAAGGACACATTTTCAAAGAGCCAACATTCAATCAATTTATGAAAAAAGTATTATGCTTGAGGTATGTTCTTCATAGTTTTCACACTGTCCATGTTTTTCATTTCTTGCACCTAGTTAGACATTTATTATAGATTATATTTATATGCTAACATTCTTTGCATATTTCTTCTAACTTTCTTGTGTTGCAGCTTAGCTTAATTTATCTACATCTTTGGGTTTCATAGCATTACCTATGAGCTCCTCTCCCATATAGCATTGCCCCACAACTCCCTTATTTCCTTTGTTTTTCACCTCCAGGCCTTTCCCTACATTGTTTTACATCTCTTGGCTTTTCAATTTGTGAGTTGCATGGTAAGACCTTGGGGAATACAACCAAGCCCTCCCCAAAATCACCCATCCTCTTTACATGACTTCCTAATTTCACTTTTAATCTATTGCGCCTCCAAGCTCCCTCTTATTTCGCACCTCCAGACTCCTCTTTTAAATTACTTTACGTCTTTTGGCTCTTTCCTTACTTTTCTCGCCTTCGTTCTCTTTCCCTTTTACATTATTTTTCATGCCTCTTGGCACTTACCTCTTTTTACCACACCCTTCACCACATGGCTCTTTATTTTACTCTTGCATCTTTGGGTTCCCTACTATTTTGCACGCCTCAAGGCTTTATCCTACATACTTTTACGCCTCTTGGCTTTCAGTTTGTGAGTTGCATATGGTAAGACCTTTGGGAATACAACCAGGCCCTCCTCAAAGGTGCTCTTCATATTACCTACCCTATTTTGCTCCTGCTCCCAACCTTAGTCAGGTGTTTTCTTAGAAAAATGAAGCAATGGCTGAAAGTGGTGCTTTGTCCCTTAGTTTAAGTTATATTCTCTTGTGACAATACTATTATAGTTTATCTCATAGTTACCAGGAAACTCCAATTTTTGGACAAGGACCACGTACCAGTCCCTGTACCCACATTTTTTGATGACGACATTTACATACAATTTAGCCGTACCCTAATTCATTTACTCATATAACCTAATTTGAATGGCGTCTCCGTCCACGTACCAATACCCGTACCCCCACGTCTCCTAGTAACTATGGTTTATCTACATGTCTCTCATCCACATTTTACCCTCTTGTGATGAAATTCTCATTTTTTTTTGTAATTGTATCATCCTCCCTTTATACATTTTTTTACAACCCAATCATTATCACATTTATCTCTATTTTCCCCTATTTCCACCTCCTTATGGGCACACTTAGGTCGGAGACGAGATTTCTCTCACTTCTGAAGTGTAGGTCTAGGAGTATCTAAGCTTCTTGGTCTTTAAGTTCTCCTCTTTAGCAGCTAGGCATAAGCTGCCTTGTGTTAGTCATCTTATATACCCATTATTGGTCTTTTGAATCCATATAGAGCAAAACAAAAAAAATTCAAAAATCAAGATGTCAAAGCAAAAATAAAAAGGCAATTTCAAAAGGCGAAACATTTTTCAAAGGTCAAAATCACCAAAATACGTGACCATATCATTGGCGCACCCCCTATTCTAGTTGTAGCTTTGTTATCGTGAAATTTTACATTTCATGACAACACCCTCAATTGCACACCTGCAAGCAATTGGAGGCATTTGAAGGATAGGGATAGTTAAAAATTGCAAATCATTGTATACACCAACTCCGTAGCCCAATGGACAAGGCTTGGTTCACGTGCAAAAACTTGCTCCAATGACTAATAATGACAATAGTTCAAAACAAAGTACTTTACCTTTGTTCAAACAAAGAACGAGTATTGTGGTCAACTCATATTATCAAATTATTATTTTGTTGAGTCGGAAATAAATCCAAAATAAGATCCAATTATGTTTTGGCTCGCTAGCAATCCTGGATGCTTAGGTTTCTCTACATTTGTTTATGAGATTGGTCCAATGTATTTTGATGTCAATAACTACACTGGGGACTTGCCGAAGCTCATCAACAATCCACATTCTTGGACTAAGGTGTCCAACATTATATTTCTTTATTCCCCTGTTGGGACTTGGTTTTCCCACTCCAACACAATAGAAGAATACGTTGGTTTGAGGCATACCCTAAGTTTCTATCTAATCCAATTTACATTGGAGGAGAATCTTATGGTGGCATTTTTGTTCCGATGTTGATACATAAAATAGCAAATGACATTGAAGTTGGAGTGAAACCAACCTTGAACATTAAGGGCTATCCATTGGAAATGGGATGACAAATGATACATTTGACAAAGCACAAGTGCCTTTTGCACATGAAATGGGCTTCATATCATATGAATCATACACGGCAGCAAATTCGGCTTGCAATCGTAAATATTCATCTCGCATCGATGTTGGTTGTCAATCTGAACTAGATCTAATATTTAAGACTTTGCATGGAATCAACCAATCTCTTATTCTTGATCCAATCTATTTCTCCAATACAACGAAGCAAGAAAGTGTAAGCAGTGAAAAGTATCTAGCAAAGAGATATGAGAAATTAGAAGTATTTGATCAGATTCATGAAGCAAGGAGCAAAATACTTATTCAAAGACATTCCACACCTCTTGATACATGCAAAGGTATGTTGCAAAGTTTGTATTGATTAAATAAAGGTTTTAATACCATTATGTGGCATTTGGTATCACTTTGGCGGCCTTTTTAAAATCTATTTACATGTAAAATCATCCTATAAAATCCACCACTATGTAATTTGACTCTTACTAACCCGCCATACTTTGTAAAATTCTCCTTACAAGGCTGCCACTTTGTCAAAACCTTCTACCAAGAACTTATGCAGCCCTTTTTAAGTCTTTTTGCATGTAAAATGCCCTTAAAACGTCTACATAATTGCAAAATGTTGTCATTAAGTCTGCCAAAGTGTAAAAACCTTCCAAAGAGTCCACCAAACCTTTCAAAACGCTTCACATTCCTCCACATGGCCACTTAAGGCTTAAAATGGACTTTTCAAAGGTGGTTTTAGACAAATTTATTTTCTCATCCAGAAGTTGTTTTGATAAAGACAAGCCATGGTATTTGTCATTTTGAAGGTGGTTTTAGTCATAAACTTGTGGTATTTGCCAAGAAGGTTTTCAAGTCTCAAATATTCAAGATGGTTTTCCTCAAATTTGTGGTACTAAATGCACATGAGTGGTTTTGTATAAATATAGAACTTGTGCGGCCTTTTGAAAGCTATTATACATGTAATTTGATCTTTATAAACCCGCCAACTTGCAAGATAACTTCTACAAGCTCGCATACCTCTCAAAGGTGCTTTCTAAACTCTCCATGTGGCAAGTTAAAAAATTGGTTGAGTCGTTTATGCGGGTTTCCTTGGTTCATTTTACATTATGTGGATTTCCTAGGTTCATTTTACATGATGCGGGTTTCTCAAATGGTTTTTGCATGTAAAACACTATCTAAAAGTCCGCCCACATCCATACAATCTCGGAAATGCTCCTAAGCCTCCACGTATTATCAGAACTCATGAAGGGTGGTTCGAGGTATTCAAAAGCAGTTTTGACGGTGATGTGGTATTGGTGACATGAATTGGTGCAAAGGCAATGATGACAGTCTTGACAACCTTCCAAACGCCTTTGTAATCCTCCATGTGGCATTCTAATACATATGAACTGTTTT
Source organism: Torreya grandis (assembly GCA_037957365.1). Taxonomy (NCBI): domain Eukaryota; kingdom Viridiplantae; phylum Streptophyta; class Pinopsida; order Cupressales; family Taxaceae; genus Torreya; species Torreya grandis. The sequence continues at coordinate 307,653 of JARHVA010004448.1, read as the reverse complement.
TTATATCTAATATGTGGTCTTCATGAAAAATTTGTGGTATAAAATATTTAAAAAGTGCTTTCAAGCCATAGTTCATGGTTTTTGGTGTTTAGAAGGTGGTTTCAAAGAGGAAATTTGTCATATTGGCTACTTTGGGGACGATTCTGATACTCGGCAAGTTCTCAATGAATTTGACAAAGATTGAATGTGGACCAAAGGTGGATATGTTTATAAAATTGTTGAATGAGGCAATTCAAAATCTGGTCCCATGCTCACACCACCTCCCTCTTACAATAGAACATCTCAATGGGTCCTCAATTGCACCAAAGAAAAACTACCAAACAAACAAACTTTCAATTGGGGTTTTGCAGTTAGCTTCACGAACACATTTAACAATTGATGAAAATCAATTGAAATGTGGGATTTGAAATTCAACTGGTGTTCACAATGTTCAAATATTCAAGGATTTAATGAGGTAGTATAAAGTGGAGTATGATTTTGAATATTAAAATATGGACATGACAATTGATGTTCAAGTTCTTATACTCTCGGATGGTAAGCCCAATACTTTTCCAACAGATATTGTGGTCCCATATAGACCCACTTCGAATTCTTCTCCTTTGAATGCAATTCAGCATACAAGCAACAATGGCGACTGTACTTAAGTACAACGAAATCATATGAGCACAACATTGAGGCAGCCATGCAACTAAGTAGTTGAAAATGACATGGTAGCAGCCAGACAACAAGACAGATTTATTGGCCCTCAAGTCTTTAGCAGATGACTAACCATGGTATGTTTGATGTCTCTGAGTTTTGGGGAGTAAACCTTGACTCCGGTTCACTGGCAAATGGTTAACGATCTTAAGAGGCAAAGAGCCGAAAGGCTTTGTTGTATTTGAGGATCCAGAAGCATACAACATATGAAAGTATTAACAAGGATAGAGGGAGTTGACACATCTAATGTTTTTTTTTAGTGTTATAAACGGTGCACAAATGCTTCATTCTGAAAAATAGTCATTGGAGAGCAAACACAAGTGAAAGTGATTCTCTTGGTATTCATGAAGCTATATACAAGTCATTTCAAAGGAACAATGTGGAAGTATACATAAGGCATGTGGATTTGTTTGACAAAATGTCTCCACAGGGCATGGTCCTGTAGAATGGCATTAATGCAGATTCGTGAGTTCAAGGAATTCCAAGAAGAAGCACAACATGAATAGCAGTGACCAATGTGTTTGAAGTGATATAAAATATAGTTGAGCAATTCAAGAAAGATAAACAACAGAAGGTAGAAGACTTGTAGTGTGTGTTAGGATGAAATGCCCGAAGGAGAAACAAAACTCGACAAAACAAGTGAGAGGAATCAAATCCAGTTGCAGTTGTCAAGGTTCATATTAGCAAAAAGAGTCTTCTTCCCGATTACCACTCAAAGTTACTTTTTATCTCCAACTTTCTATTCTTTTGCCCTTTTTGTAGTTACTTAAAAAGGTCATATTTACCTTTTTAAAGTTATAAAAGATAAAGTAACAATGAAATAGAAACAAATTATCAGAAAAGTGGTTATAAAAGTGGTTATGGGTGGTTACAAGGTAGTTACACCTATTGTAAGCTATAGATAAAGGTTTTGACCTCATTTGAAGGACTTTGTGACAATATAAGAACTTTTGGCTAGATGGAAGGAAAGAGTCCGTATGTACAGCCCCACAAAGGATCAATGCAAGAATAATTTATAGGACTTCATGCCATGAATTTTTCTAGATGAATGGCATGCATGAGTATGTCAATCTATTTTGATTCTTCCCCTTTCAGTTTGCTAAAATACTATTGTTAGATGGTCAATGAATGCAAAGATGTAATGTTCCCTTCTCAGGTTTAGTGTCATTTGAGACCCTTAGCCTATTCCTTGGTTTCCTACAGGCTAAGGGGATAGGAAGGGAAAAGTGGGTTTGGTGAGCTAAGTTACTAAAACATATATATATATATATATATATATATATATATATATATATATATATATACACTTTAAAGTAAACTTAATAGTATGACTAAGTGACCAAAAAGTAATGTCGACAACTTATGTTTTATTATTAAAATAAAATAAGTTTGGATTTTGAGTGGAAAAAGTTATAAAAGAAGATGGAGGGGGTCATTTGTGATATCTATCAATCATCTATTATTTGACATTTTTATAAGTTGAGTAGTTTGCTTCTAATTTAAGCCATTGAGGACAAAAACCCTCTTTGATAATCAGATTTTGGGGATGAAAAACCTCAACAATTTGCTGGTGGCTTTATTCAGGAGTCGTATTTGAGCAAAAGATCTTTGGGACAAGGCACAAGGGTATGATTTGTGTGTGGCGTAGTAGTTCATCATTTGAGGTGGATGCAGCAGATAGGACGCAGCTAGAGGTGGGCAACCTGCTTAGAGGGGGGTTTCTCATGCTTATGTCACCCTTTGAGCGCTAATGTCACCCAAGGAAATCCATTTGGAGGGTTGTTCAACTTTCGGTTCAGCTGGTTGGTTATTTGTTATTGAATTTGCATTGATATATTCAGCTGTAAGTTATTTAATTTACAGGTCTAAAAAATTATTATAAAAATCAAAATTAATGTTGCAAGGGTTCTATTCTTGATATAAACTGAGTTTTTTATTTTTATGAGGGTTCTTATGCAGATTATCTATCATGTCTTGTGAATCGTTTTCAGAATTACGTTCTTTCATGTTAGGGTTTCAGTAAATTCCAAAATTGTTTAATTTGGCCCTAAAAGGGATATAACAAAATATTTGCATCTAGAAGTTCTGTTGAACCTACATTAGAAATTTTTGCCATTGTGAAACCTTCATGAGATTGAAAATAGAATTTATAACTATTTTTATTGGGAAATACGAGGTTGTATATATTTCTTTGTAATGATATCCAATCTCCTTAGTGTATGTATCATGTTCGTATGTTCAGAATATGTCTTTCTCGTCTCATTTTCATGATAAAGATTTCATATGTTACAATCTCAATTCTTTGATTATTCTAGTGAGTTTCTATGTTTAGCCACCTAGAGTTATCATTTTTCTTTCCTAAGATTATTATAGCAGCTTTATGTGTTTAACTGACTAAAATTATCCCATGCTCCCTTCCTCCTTTTCTCATTTTTCTCCTTTACATTATTCCCTTCATTTCCCTTTCCGTCATATTTCCGTACTTTTTAGTTAAAAGTAAAAACCCTCCATAGAAAGCATTTTTGTTGTAAATAACTGTAAACATCCACTTTGTTTTCAATAAAGGTAGCTCCACCTTCTAATAGGAGAGGGACTTTGTCCCTACGTTGTTAACTGAATGTTCACATTTTGTTCCACAAACAAAATTTTCAACAAATAAACTCAAACTCCACAATTGGCTTCATAGCAAAGCCCAAGGCCCAATGGAGTGTGTAGGCCACTAGATTGGCTAGAAGGCTCCATTTATACCATTAGTCCCACATGCATTTTCATGCAAGTACCTAATTGTTGACCATTTTTGGTCCTGCAAGCCAAAAATCGGTCTCCATTTTCCTTGTCTTGGTTAGCCAGTCTCTAATGTTTGGAGGCTCATTTCGCTTCAACAAATTACCTTGAACAAGCCTTTTTTGGCAAAGGAATGGGCCAGTTCCAAAAGACTCCGAAAGTCAAGTGCCCTTGCGGAAGGCAGGCAGGTTACAAATGGGACCGTTCAAGCAAGCTCCGAAAGACATTTTGGACCCAAGATGCCCTTGCAGAGGACAGAGAACACATTTGTAAGGGAGCAACGAGAAGGCCCGAAGGAGAATTTCCCTTCGGAAAAGGTGACAAGGCAAAAACAAAGGATTTCTTCGGACTTTTGTCCGAAGAAAATCCATGGAGAAACCAAGGTAAATTCCTTCAGACAAAATGCCCGAACGATTTCCTTCGCACTTTTGTCCGAAGAAATTTACCAAGAAAAGACCGAGACTTTGAAGGCAAGATTTCCTTCGGGCAAAATGTCCGAAGGAATTGGAAAGACAAAGGAGCCCGAAGGGCAAGTACCCTTGCAGAGGGCTCTCGGCTATCAAAAGGGGGCTTTTTTCTATTTTTTCGAAGGGACACCTTCCCTTCGAGAAGGTTCATTCTACAAAAGCCGAAGGAATTGCTGGAGGATGATGACGGGCTCGAGAACATCAACTTCTACATGGTGAACTAGCCGTTGGAGGTTCAAATGTCTGGTGATGTCCCCGCGAACGTCAAATTCAAGCTAGTAAAATAGTCGTTTTTCAAATGGTGACGGGCCTACGGATGTCAATTTTACAGTGATAAGATAGCCGTTGATTTTCAAGTGTTTAAGAACAACCCGCACATAAAAATGGGTTAACAGTTGAAGAAAATGCTACAGGAGAATTCTTTCGGACTTTTGTCCGAAAGAACTCATGAGTGCAGGCCCAAAGGAATTCAAAGGCTTAAGGCCAAAAGGAAACTCAGCAACCCACCGAGAAAGGAGCCCGAAAGCAGGAGACGAAAGATAGCCCCAAGGGTTGAGGAGCCAGGAAAAGACAAGAAGTAACGCAAGACGAATAGAGTAGTCCAAGTGGCACAGAAAGTGTCGGCAAGAGAAGTTATTACTGCAAATGAAATAGTCTCCACCAAGTGGTCATCAAGGAGAGCGCAAGCATTCAATAGAGTGGCCCGTTTTTCTTCATTTTACATTAATGAGCAAACAGTTGCGTAAACTTCACAGAGAAGCGGCCTTGTCATTTAGAAAACAAAGCGACCCATGCTTAGCAGGAACGTTTAATACGGTTTGAGCAGCAAAGTCAATACCTGTGACATCTATAGCATGGTTCTTTCAGGCCATTTATGGAAGGATGACAGCAGCATAAGCGGTTTCCTCTTCCCCAGGTGTTTAATACAGTATGGGCCGCCTGTTCTTTGGGAGCGCCAAAAGTCTTTCTCTTAATGCTATATATTGTAACCTCTCATCTAAGAAATGGATCTCTCACTTGTGTAAGACGAAACCCTACCAATTTTACCTTGGAATCAATAAAACGTGTTTTACCTCTATCTGACTGGTTATACGTTTGAATATGTCTGTGTATCAACTCTGTGTTTAGTCATTTCATCTTGATGCTTTCATAAGTTGACACCAACATATCTAGTATGTCCAAGACCATTTCTGCAGGTTAACAGGAAGTGCCCAAGTTGGAGCATAGAGACAAAATAGCAGTTATCTGACAATGTGTTTTTGTAGCACCTATGGTAAGTTCTTTTTCTTTGTATCTTCATTAAGTCCCCTGTTAAAGCGCCAATACAGCCTGATCTTTTGTTCAGATGGAGTGTCTATTCGCCCTTTTGGTCTAAAGTGTTGATATAAGCTGAGTGGATCGAATCATTTGGTGCATCATTGTTTTGGATAGGTTATGTTTTGTCATATCATTCTCTTTTCACCCCCCATTATTAACAGTAGTAGTTAAAGACCTCAAAGATGCATCAAAGGGAGCTAGCTGTTATCTAGAGATTTTTTCCTCAGTTTTGCCAGGCCCACAGCAAGAAGAAAGTCTCCATTGTGCTGCGTGAAAGAGAGAAGCCGAGCCTTCTTTCAAGGGTGCAATCCACTACGTCAACACTAATCCTTCTAGTTGACCAATGGCTCCATTAGGTTCTTGAGGAATGGGGAACACGTCGTAAGAAGGTAAAATCCTTTTACTTTTCAAGCATAGGGAAAGTATTTTATATTAGATTTGAATACAAACAAAATACAAAATCGCATAATCCTATGAATACAACAGTCACAAACTACAATGATACTTGTAGACTTATAGTCTTATACAAGAATCTACAAGACTAGAAGTACAAATTACAATAACCTATAATTTTCTCTTCCTTGCTATGTGGAAAACTAAGGGAGATTAAAAAACTCTAGTCCTCCCATTCGATTGCCTTGCCTCGCTCTGTCTAGAAGGTTGCACCTGCCCCTATAGCTCCACCTCTGCCTCATCTTCAAGGATGTCCTCCAATCCAATCCCTCCTGCTTCGACTGCACCCTCCATAACTTGCCTCTTGAAATCAGTGATCTCCTCTTTTGAGAACATGGGGGCCTCCTGTGCAATCCAATCGAAGTAGGGATTGATCTCATATAGATTGATAAGCTCTTTTGATGCATTCTCCAACTTCTTTGTGCGAAGTCAAATGTATTGCACAAAAACCAAGTCATTGAAGCATTGTTGACTCAACTTGTTGCACTTCATGTGAATAGAGTCAAACAAACTCCAATTGCGCTCACACTTAGAAGTGCTACAAGGTTGAGATAAAATCCGGAGGGCTAGCCTTTGAAGATTTCAGGTATTTCCACTCCAATCTTCCCACCACAACCTTGCAAACAAGATATTCAAAATTTTGTAAAAAATTAAAAATTATAAATATGTAACTGGTAAAATACAAGTAAAAACTTCATTTTGTATTACCTGGTGACTGCGTGGCTCTCCTTCGGATAGCTAGTGCTTAAGAAAACAACCTCCCCCTTGCTTGCTTGTAGTTCTGCAACTCTGCAATAATGAGGTCTCTCACCTCAATCTCAGATGTCATACTCTCAATGCATGTTGAGAGCCCCTCCATAACCTCTCCACTAGCATATATGAAGCCATCGAACTAAAAAAACTTGGGGTTAAAGTAGTGCCCCGTTGCATGGATGGGTTGGTGGAGTTAATTGTTCCGCCTTCGATCAATCAACTCCCAAATGGGATCAAATCTGGCACAATCCCCTCTATAACAATTTTGGACAACCTCTTTGGGCCTATCCATGGCATGATAAATATAACTCATTGGATTTTGCTCTCCATCCATCAATCGCAAAACCCTCACCAAAATCTCAGACACCTACAAAGTTACAAACAAATTAAAATTAGTGTTACAAACTTATAAATAAATTATAAAATAAATACTTTAAATTTAAAAAATTGAAAACAAGGGAAACGACTTAAAATTTAAATTGCAATTTCAGGTTACCTTGACGATAGTTGTAGCTCTCATTTCAAAAGCTTCACTGAAAACTGTCTATCCAACCTTCACTACATTAGCTTTCTTGGAATAGAATGACTCCATACTTGAGACACAAACATATGCTTCAAAAGAGTCAACAAACTACAAATACTTTGCAATGTAAGAAAGTTCATTGCAAACCTGATGACCTCTGCTCGAACAAACTCTTTTCCCTTGGTGTGCTCTCTCATCAAGTTGAGATCCCAAGGGTGATTGTAAATATATTTTGTTATTTCTATAGTTTCTACAACTGGTCGCACCCAATCAAGTTTGCATGTGTCCACCAAAAGAAGGTCAAAGCAATGAGCCGCACAAGGTGTCCAAAAAAGAGATGGATGTCTCTCCCTAAGAAGTCTCCCAGCGGCCACATATGTTGTTGCATTGTTTGCGATAATTTGGACAACATTCTCGATGCCAACCTCTAAAACAACATTTTCTAACATCAAGCTCAAAGTTTATGCATTTTTTATTTTACTAGATGCATCAATAGACTTAAAAAAAAAGCTCACCATTTGAAGCTACCAAAAAGTTGATGAGTGCAGTTCTTTCCATCAGTCCATCCATTGGACAGAATGGTGCATCTGAACTTACGCCACAACCTCTTTTGATCTTCAAAAATTAACTTTGCGTTTTCAACTGCATTTTTGAACTTCTCAGTCAAATCTTTTAGAGAGGTGTCTTGTACCCTTTCTTTACAACTGTCAATGTTGTAACCAAATATTCTCAGTACAGGCTCCTTGCCACGTTGAAGGAAAGATTGTTGAAATACCAAAAATTTGCGCATACTTTAGCTGCTTTTGCATACGTCTGTTTGTTCCATGTTGTAGCTTGGAGTGAAGGTTGTGTCCCAAGTGTGTTTCTAGGCACAAAAAAAGAGTGTAACTGAGTCGAAGCCGATGAAGATATGCCATGGCGCTTGCATGAACCATGAGTAGAACCCACAATTTATGTCATCGTTGTTACTTCTTCCTCTGTCGATGTGGGAGAAATGGTTGTTGCTAGGGTTGCTTGCATCCTTGCCCTCTCTAGTTTATTTTCGTCTAATGATGCAAGTTCCGCCATCATCTCTCATTTTGTCTCTTTGATGACACTGGAACAAGGCATGACGTTGCAACAAAGAATGCATAAGAGGTGGTACTTCATGAGATTGATGCCTCTTGACATCCTCTTTAAGCAAAAGTTGCAAATTGAAATCGTCGAGGACGTTCCAACCCGTGTGACATAGTTCCAAGCACCGGTGCGAGCATTAAGGGAGCCAATTAACTACCAGTGACTGAATTTGATCCCGATGCACTAGCGGATACCATTGTTTGCTAACAGATAACCTACAAAGCGCAAACATATTGAAAACAACATTAAAAATTTTAAAAATAAAAATATTTAATACAAATTAAAATACGATAAATACATTTTAAAGATAAACTATTAAACAAAAACTAAAATACATTTTTATTTAACGAACAAATTAAAAACTATAGCCTATAACGGTTAAAAACAACAATAAATCAATTATAATTATTAATGATAAATGAAAACTAAGTTTTAACTAAAGTCTATAACGCCAACGATTAAAAACTAATATTTTTTATTTAAAATTAAAAAATAGGCATAAATTGTAAATTACTAAATACTAAACACTAAGATTTAACGAAATGCATGAAATTTGAATGGAATGCATCAAATTTGAATAATAAAATTTAAAAATTCTATCAAACATGTTTATAATTAAATTAGAATTCATTTAGATGCTCAAAAATAAATTTAAAAAAAAAATTGTACAACCCTGGAAATCACTTTGATAAATTCTCCTTCAAATCCGCTCTTGAATGCTCCAAATCTTGTGTGAATGAAATGAAAGGAATGTGAAAATTTATAAGATAAAAAGCTGCATATTTGAAGCATTTTTGCAATGTTTTGAGTTAAAACCATGTACAGGCAGCGTTCTAGACTGTTTTCGCATCAAAACTGCGTACAGGTAGCATGGGAGATAACCTACGAGTAACCACTCACTGATTTGAAAAAAAATTGCAATTTTTTTTCCGACGGTTGAGTGGCAATTATTCGCCATGGCAAACAACTGGCGAGTAACCAACCAATCAACGGTTACTCATCAATTATGCCATCTATGCTCTTCATGCATATATAGACTTTATGGGATGATATTTATAATTCACTAGTTAGCCCAAGATCTATGTTTGTTGGGTCAGGTTCTCTAGGGCCATTGATGTCAAAATCTCTTAGTCTTGCCAAACTAATTAGAGTGTCTTGTTTTCTTTAAAGAACATGGTTTCGCCTTAGCAGCGCCTCATTTCCCCTTGACAAACAAATTTATTTCCAAATCTCAACCATTTTTTGTTTTTTCTATTCTCCATCTTTGTCAAACATGTTAGCATTGTGACCGTACTAGTGTTCAGGGGTTCTCCTTTGAAATTTGGCAATTTAACTTTGGCGGATATATGTGTGTGTGCAAGTGCAATATTGGCATGTCTTCCATTCTTAGACTGGTATATGTTTGTTAGTGTATGTTATTTTTGCATGCTTTGTTACTTTATTTACACCTTTTAGTTACAATCCTTAGTTTAGATACCTCTTGGTTACAACCCCTTATATTAGATTGCTCTTAGTTACTACCTATTAGCATCTATCTCTTTTTAGCTTACCCTTTTTACATCACGGATCTAAGTGAGTCTTTGTCGTCAATTCCTTGCATAGAAATCCTTAATACCCTTATTACATAAAAGATCTTACAAGGGCCTTGGATCTAGTAAGGTCTTCAACCTTTTTTCTATATTAAAGGATATTTATATTGTTGATGTTATTTTCCCTACATACATTAAATAGCACAAATTGGGGTCATATATTAAAGGAGATGGAAGAGGGATTGGGTCTTCAGAAGGCACTCCTCATATGGTTTATGAAGGAGCACACTCAACTAAAGGATTAGGTGAAAAAACTAAGTGTGGTGCAAGTCTCCAAAGATATTCAAAATCAAAATGAGGTGGAAACTCAGTTAAAAAGAATCAAAGATACTATGATAGGGTTGGTGAGGGATAATGAATCTTTGAAAAAAAAAGTTAAACACTCTCACTGAGGTGAGTAAAACGGCTATGAAGAATTGCATTTTGAGCATGGAGGTTCTTGGTCTTTTGATCAGAAGGAAGTTGAATTAGGAAGATACCAAAAACAAGACCTGAGTGGAAGATGAGAAGGATCCCCAAATGTGTCTGCGGATGGACAAAGATCTTAAAAGAATGATCCATTATTGGGAAGAAGCCTTTGGAGGCCATACGGACTAAGACATGTGGTGTAGTGCTTTGGCTTGTTAGTTGTTTTCTTGCTGCTCTGGTGTTGTTTTGCTACTATAGTGTAGCATTTTGTTCTTTTTCAACATCTGATTGTATATCTTGGCTTCTTAGACCTACTCTACTTGTTCTTTGTCTAGGGTTGGGCCCCTATTTCAAAAAAAAACTCTGTCTTTAATAAAAAACTAACCACCCACCTAACCAACTGACTCACTAAGATATATATTAACTATTTAATATCAAACTTACTAAAGGGGTGTCTCATAGATGAGATGCATGCATGATACGAACTAACAAAAATTTTGGATCATAGAGCCAAACAAAACCCCCTTCCAAAGCGGACAAAAAATGATTTGATGCAATAATACTCAGAAGCTATCTAGCAAAACCACCACAATCAACAAACTAGCCATTTGTACCTCTAGCACTGATTAACTTGTGTTGACACCTCTATTGCAACCACGACCTGAACTTTTGTGCCCTATGCCTATTGATGCTACATGACCAAAAGATGATGAATGTGCCCCATTCACCATCCCTTTGATCTTCGTACCTATACTGCAATATGAGCATCACCATTAGAATGCCCAACCACATTGATCCATGTTTTGATGACAATTTTGTACCTAAAATATGGCACATCTTCCCTAATGCCCAACAACTCTAATGATTTGCAAACACTCTTTTACTTTCAACCCTTGTCAATATGTACACTCACCCAAAGACTGATCAAAACCAAAACAATCTCTTCCTCCCATCAGTCGAGAGGTTAAAATTATATGCAGTATAACTACCACCAAAAAGCTAGTCCACTCCTTATCAATAATATCAATAAAGAAGAGAAAAAATTGGACATAAACGGAAATAACCTCAAATTCCTATTATCTTACCAAAACACCACTATGGCAAAACCCAATCTTAGAGCTAATAGCAAACTCAAGATAGGTGGGTCTTCTAGCTTTGTCAACCTGGTTGATCCCGAAGGACAAGTAGTCCACAAGAAACTACATTTCAATCTCCAATGGTATTGGCAGTTTAAAAGCATGGTTTTACAATGACAATCATGATGCTCAAACAAGAACTGCCAGGTTTCAAGGTCAAAACAATCCCAGGGTGTCGAATATTATTGAAAATGCACCCATTATACATTAAGAATGCCTTATTTTTTCATTTTTCAATATATTTTTCTTAAAAAAAAAAGATTATAAGGGAGACTTCAAACCAATAACCACTTCCAATCGACTCACAATGTGCAAAAAGCTTTTAAACAAGTGGTTACATGCCTATCTTCATGTAAGGCATCAATAGGACTCAAAACTTCATAGTCATGGGCAATATATACTAAAAATGACAAGATTTTAAAAAATCAACCTTGCACTTGGAAAGACTAACCTCTTGACCTCCTACACACACAATGTCTTATTGAAAGAGCATATGACCAACTCCACTCAGCAACCACTTGATTCTTAAAGCCTAAATATTTTACATACTTGCATGCTAATCCTTTGAAAAGTTGTATAACATAGAAAGTGAAGAGAAAATGAGGTTTGAACTTGTGACCTAATGTATTCAATTTATTTAACAAGCAATTGATAACCAACTAATTAATGTAGCCTTTTTGAAGTACCTAAGCAAAAAACTGTATATAACCATTTTTAAACCAACAAAAAAAAAAAAAAAAATGATAAATACCCAACAATATTATAATCGATAGCCCACTTTGTGAGATTAGTCACACCAACCAATTTTGAAAACACCTTTCTTATGTTCCACGCCACTTATGACAGTTTCACGCCTGTCCAAATTTATGATCTGTTGCTTTTGTAGGATTTTAGCCACATTCAACACTTCAAAAGCATATGCCAACCAAACAAACATCCAACAACATTAATTTTAACAGCAATACATTCCTAAAATTGCTGTTTGGAATGCTTTTCAGCCAGTTGTCAGGCTTTTCCAATGCTTTACTCTTGTTTTGGAACATCTTTTAGGTGTAAACTACACTTTTTCGCAGAGCCAAACACCCATATGTGAGGCCTCCATCAACAAAGACCGTATGCCACGCTTCCATCAGCATACCAAGAATATTTACATCATTTCTTCCTTATATCACGTCTCAGCACATTTCACAGATCATTAATGCTCAAACAAGATCCAAACAAAGTCAGGGCAAGAGATTTTACACCCAGCATCTTCAGGCAGATTTTCAACACTTACAGGGAAATTTTGTAGCAATACACAGACAAAGACAGTGTTTGCAAAATATAACTATATTCAAGCAATAACTTTCATCATGCAAAGGCAAAATTAACCTCCTCAGCCAAAATATAATTGAAATTTCTCTTTTAGTGTCAAAATCCTATTTATAGAGCCTCTCTCAGACTTCCACTTTTAGAATGCATTTGCAATAAAAAAATGCTTTGTGTCATACATTTCAGCCTACTTGTGCTTCAAAAATAAATATATGGGCAAAAATAAAATAACTTTATTGCATTATTCCTAAGAAATTTTTTTTTTTTTTTTTTTAAATCTACAAATCGTTTTTATTCATCACCTATTTCACTTCCTCAAGGCTTCAACCTCCTTCCATTTTACAGACCTGGATTCGTGAAGGCTTTGATATCACTGTTCAGACAACACTCAGGTAATCTTCAAATCCACAAAAGCCAGAGTGCCATGTCATTTTTATTAATATAAAGAAAACATTATATTATCAAAGTGCACACACGCGCACACATATATATACTTTTTCACAACCTGAATCCCGAGTATTGAATAACACAAACCAGGACGAAATTAACTAACCACCCACCCGATAAACTGATTCACTAATATACCTATTAGTTAAATATTTAATATCTAACTCACTGAATGGGGTGTCTCATAAATTACATGCATGCCCCATACAAACTAACAACATTTTGGATCATAAAACCCAACATAGAAAGGGAGGAGGGCATCGGTTATGGCATAAGATTTTGCAATACAAAAGCATAGGCATGAATATAACATAAACATTCATTTCAAAGTTTCAAATAAAAGACAAATATAACATCACAATCAAGAGTAATTAAGGCGATAGAGGAAATATGCTAGCGTTTTCTTAGCAAAGGCGCTCATCTTACATGTTTTAGCTTTGGATTCATCCACAAAACTCGCTCTCTGCTCTATGTTATTCAAGAATTTTATATCTAAAGATTTGATGTTAGCTTTTTGATTAAATTAAAAAAATTGGGTATGTTGCTTGTGTAAAAAAAAATGAATAAGAATGTTGTGAGGAGGTTGAGTACGAAATAAAGGCAATGAGTGTGTAAGAGGATATGTAAGTAAAATTAATGTGTTTAAGGAAGCCCATTGGGTGTGTAAGGAGCCCATGTAACATGTAAGAGTGTTTAATTAACTTGTAAGAAGTTTGTTGAAATCTTGGAGAGGGCATGCTCTGCGGCATCATCCTATTAGAAGGGAAAGTGCAAAAACTTGCTTATTTAAGGAGCCAGCTTAGACTTGTTCAGGGACATTTTGCAAATTAGACTTTCAAAATGGAAAGAGCCGTGCTTGGAGAAGCTTGGTGGAGTGTGAAAGAAAGGAGAAAAGAGAGAGGGCATAGGGAAAAAAAGGGGGTTGTTTCACGTCTTCACGCTAAATTATGGTTTAAAATAGATGTGTTATTCGCAGAAAATGTCTTTTTGTTAGCATTATATGATTATTGTTTTCCTTAAGAAGATTGTTTTTTTATTTTATTAACGGGCAATATGTTTTCTCTTATGATGAAAATTTTAAGTTTTTATTATGACATTATCGCTCTTTGCAATAATTAAAATCTTGGTTTTATTTATGGGCAATATGATTTCTTTTATGAAAAAAATCTAAGTTTTTATTATGACAGTACTGTTCTTTGCAAGAAGAAAAAACTTTGTTTTATTAGCGGGCAATATGGTTTCTCTTATGAAGAAAAATATGAGTATGATTGCTCTTTTCAAGAAGAAAAATCTGAGTTTTATTAGTCAGAAATAAGGTTTCTCTTATGATAAAAAAGAGAGTTTATTATGGCATTATTTATCTTTAAAAGAAAAAAAATCAGGGTTAGAGAATAAACTGTTGCTTTTAAAAGGATTAAAATTCCACAAAACCCCTTCTGAATTTATTAACATTTTCTTATAGCTTCAAAACTGATTTTATAAACTGCCTGGTTGGAAGATAGTAAACAGTGATTTTGTTTTCCTCATAAAAACAAAATGCAATCGCTGCTCTTAATCGCTAGAGAATTAGTATTAACAGTTTCTGGGTTTTACTCCTCACTCTTTTAGCTTCAAAATGCATACAAGAAGTAATGTTTTCATCGAGGAATAAAAAAGAGACTTAATTTCCGAACCTGAGGGTTTATTTATATGTTTTGCTTAGATGCATATTGGGAAGCGATTTAAATCTATATGCTGCTCTTAATTGGAAGTGATTACCATCATACCTTTTCTAGGTTTTATTTATCTCTATTAGCTTCAAAATGCATATCAGTAGTATTTTCATTGAGGAATGAAAGAGAAACGTAATTTTTAAACCTGGGGACTTGTTTATATGCTTTGCTTAGATGCATAACGGCAAGTAATTTAAATCTACTTGCTGCTCTTAATAGGGAGTGATTACCATCATACATTTTTTGGATTTTATTCCTCTCGGTATCAACTTCAAAATGCATATTAGATGTCATATTTTCCTTCAGGAATGAAAGAGAAACTTAATTTCTAAACTTAGGAATTTATTTATATGCAGAAACCATATTGAACATGAATTTTAGTATACAATATAATGTGTATATTGATAATCAAAACAATATAAGAGTTTATTGTGAGGTTGAATATATAATAAGTATATATTGATGTAATTGAAAACAATACAAGTGTGAATTGTTCAAATGAGAAGACAATATGACTATATTGTTGTATTCTATATTGTTGTATTAGGAAAACAATATAAGTGTAAATTGATACACGAGAAAACAATATAGTATGTATATATTGTGTATGAGAAAAAAATATAGTTTTTATTATTGTGCAGTGAAAACAATAACTTGTATTGTTGGCACAAGAAGGCAATATAGTTCATATTGTTATTAGATTAAAAGACAATATGGCACTTAATGTTACTTAATGAAAACTATACAAAACACAGTGCTTGGTTAGAACAGGTTTATGTGGAAAACCATGATTAGAACAAGTGATTTGTGTAAGTAAACTTGTAAGCATAGTGTTTATGCAGAAACCAATATGAACAAAAAATTTGATGACATCGAGTGTGTGCTTTGCTTAAAACAAGCAACCCTCTAGAGCATCTGTTGCTAAGCAACCTATTGTTGAACTATAGCTAATAGATTCTAAGAAAGGAAAGCCTTTAGTTTTTAAAAATAAAGAAACCAGTTTTTAAACATAAAGAAACCAGTTTTTAAATCATAAAGAAATTTGAGTATACAACAATGCAGCATAGTGAATATGGTTAATGTTAGTAAACACTAGATTATATTGTCGTGAGAACACAATAAGTTTATATTGTTGTTAGAGAGGATACAATAGATTATACTGTTACGAGAACCCAGTAGTGTATGTTGTTAAAGTTTTGAACATATGGTGATGTGGGTAGACATAAGAACAAAGTGGTTCTTGTAAATGAAGCATATAGCACTACGTTGTTTTACAACACGGTTTGGCTTAGTGAGTAAATTTGTCATGTACTTGGCTGATCTAAGAATGTTATAACTTCTTATACGGATTGTGAATAGTTTTATCATTTGCAATTGCAAAGATCACTAGTCACTTCTGAATTAATGTCTCTAGGAGGAAATGGTCAATTCGCACACAATAGTTACTAATTATTAAGAGCTTCATTGGACCATGATTCTGCCGAACAGATATGTAGGTGATTCAGCAGAATGAGCTCAAGTTTTAGACATAAGCTTGAGGATTTCTAAAACTCACCTATTATGATTATCAACCTTACAATTATGTCTGGAAAAAAAAAGCAGATTGGTCGAAAATGATAGCGTTGAAATTCCTAAAAGGCTAGTCAAGGAAGATGGGTACTTGTTGCAAGGATGCAAAAATAGAAAATCTAATTGCAGAAATTAGCATTTTATTGAAAAAAATGTAGTCAAATTAGTGCGGATGATGGTAAAATGTGGGTTCACACCATCCACCATGGTACAAATCCAAAGAATAGGATAAAGAATGAATAATGATAATAACAAGAATTTAAATATGGAGATCTAAGAAACTCCTTGGATTACAAGAACGTAACTATTAGCCCATAGTATATCTGTGATATCCTTAATCGGAATATTATATGATAATTTGGATTCCTCGGAATTCCTTTTGAGATAATATATTATAAATATAGATTTGCACTTAAAAATAATAATTTAAATAATAAAATATAAATCCTCAAGGGGTTTCGTCCTTGGGTTATTATGATGACAAAGGTTTTCGTCCTTGAAATCAGATTACACAATTAAGAGGTTTCATCCTTAAGAGCGATTGTAAAGCATGATGCTTGTATAAGGTTAAATGTTTTAATATATGATTGAATGAATCCTCCCATACCCATGACAAATTATTTATACCTTCGAAACCTTCCATCAAAAGATGTAACTCCTCCAAGGGTGGCGACCTTTCATTAAATGACTGTTGGTTACCCATTAATTAAATAATAATTAATCAATGTTGCATTAATTAATATTGTTACATGGGCGTTCCATTTAAGAATTAATGATTGGCGCTCCCTTAATGGGCGATCCCCTGATTAATTGCAGTGCTCCTCTCCAAGGCTGCGATTTCATATTGCAGATGTTTAATGACAAACCTCTTAACAATCTTCTTATTGCTGGTATTTATTGGTGATTTGCTGGTGTTATTACAATATCAAAGATAAATAACTACATTCAGCCCTGTTTCCGCATAAGCAGATATGTGGGAAGCTCAAATGAATGAACCCAGCCCTAATAAATAATATAATTAAGATTGATGCTGTGTAATTTCTTTTTGAGGGTTGAACACACCATTAACCTTGATAAAACATGCAACTAATAAAGATACTAGTATGTTGTTGTTCTCTAATTAAAAGTATTAGGTTTGCAATTAATGTATGCGAAAGTGATGAGTGAAACTATGAAATGCTTAAGCTAATTAAATAATAGCTTGCTTGCTAATAAATATTCCTACGAATCGATTAATAGTAATTAGATGATATAATGTATTCACTTAGCTATGAATGCACATGATTAAATCTTAGTAGAGTGTCAGATCTAGGTGTGTGGCTATTATGACACTCTTAATGCCCTGTATATTTACACTCAAATAAGTGTTTAAATGTTATTTACTACCCTCTCTAATAGTCTTAAAATGGTTATGGCCTGGGTATGTTAAATGTAAATTGTTGGCTATCCCTACAGGTGAATCGGTGGATGTAATAAACTACCTATGACTTTTTGTGTAGTACATGAGAGACTTGAAGTGTCACGGTGTGTCTTGCCAATGGGCTTGCATTATTAGATAGCCTTTCTTATACTTGATTTTATGTATGATGACTAAAGTACACGATTGAAATGTTCTGCATGTAGACAAAAAAACTCTTAGTAGCCCTTTTAGGACCTTGACAAGGTGTAATATTGTGAACGTGTTGTCATCAGTTCTGAAAATGTGGCTACCATAACGAGTATAATCATGTGTGATAAATAAATTGTGGAATGTTCATTTTAACACACTGCCTCCATGTGAAATTCACTTGAAATGATTAATGGTAACCAAATGTTAAAGAGTATTATTCTAGTTGTGTCCTGCGATGTTGTATGTGAATGAGAACCTTTAACGATTGTAGTATTTACCTTAGAATTCTTGTATGTTGTAAATGAGAAAATGAATTGTGTTGAATTGGCTCTTTGTCTTATTTGTATGTTGCATTCTTGCTCAATCCTCTTTAACTTTCACATTATAATAGATTGTATGGAAGACAGCGCTAGGAACAGCCACCACTGGCAATTTAATATGAGTTATTGTTGTGAACAAATGTGAATTGTGTCTTGATTTTGGTGTGTGCAATAACACTACACATGTTCCCATGTGGCTCGTAGGGTAATCACAAGTAGAATTTGGGTATTATGAATAATATATTATCATCATGTTTAAACAGAATTAAGGCATTTAAGTTTGGGCTAGACTTTAAGATTAATCATGGATGTGATGTTCTTCCGTTGTACATTGATGTCAATTAAATTTTGTGCATGTATGTTACTTGAGATGTGCTTGAGAAAATAGAAACAATCAATAGAACAAAAAAATACCATGTTTTTGCTTAGTGTTATTGGGTGTAAATTATGAGCGTGACACAAAATCTAGTCAAACAATGGGTTTGAAATATCATAATCTTCAAAACAACCATCCAAGCAAGCCTGCAATGAATGATAATGATGGCAAAAATGTCAAAGCCAAATGTGAACAAAACACCAATCAATCACCAAATGCTCTCGGCCATGTGCACGAGCTCCTAAACCTGAAAAAACCCTGAAGCAAACCACTGAAAACATGGCTCCCATAGAAATGATGATGATGGCCACACTATAAAAGATACATGTGAACTGAACACCAAGTCATCACCATAAGCTAACAGCTATGTGCATGAGCTTTGAAAACATGCCTAATCCAACAATATGTACCCAAAACTTGAAGCCAAGCACCAAAACCTGTCATCCATAGGGTTTGCCACGAATAGCCCAAAAATAAGCCATGATCCTATTGCCAATCTGCAAGGCTAGTACAAGCCTTTGAACCACCATAATCACAAACACACAATGAAGTCAATCCTCTTTGGATAAATGACCTCCAAGAGCCTCCCAAACCAACTATAGGAAGCAAAGATGATATCAACATAATAATGCTAATTCCATGAGATGGAAGGCATTTGCAAGGCCACCCATCCACCAAATGCAATAGAGAAATCATCAGTGATAGGATCCAAATGTTCCCTTGCCCATCAATGCCATCTCCATTACCAATTCCCAAACCCTAACGACAATTGGATTCATCATTTAGATGGATCAGGTATAGTTCAAAATTCTTTAAACAACAAATAAATTTAGCACCAATGTGTAGAGCTCTAAAATACCTTTCTAGTGCTTTAAACAAAAGGTGAAACAAAGACCATATAAAAATGTCATGGCCTCCAAAAGATCAAGTTTCAAATCTTCCATATGAAAGGCAAATTGATGTTAAAATTAACCTTACCCGTTTTAGACCCTAAATGTTAGAATCTGAAAATTTGTAAAAAGTTGCCCACTAGCAAATTTTCATAAATAATCCAAATATGTGATCGGATCTAGATAACAAGCGCTCCCCACTCAAATTTTTCAAGAATACTAAATCCACAAAAATAAAATGTCCTTTGCTCCACTAACTTGTAGAATCTCTTCTCCTCTTCAAAAAAGCAACCCCTACAAGATGTTAAAATGCAACCAAACACCATTATTTGTTGACGCCATTTCCATGCACCAAGTTGTTGCAAAGGACCAAAACTTGGTGGGGTTTAAGCCCTAGGCTCTAGTACCATGTGAGAATTGAGTGCAAAGTCCCATGATTTACAAAAAGAAAAATCCACAAGTTGCAGATCAACACAAGAACACAATTATATTGAGACCACATTTTAGTGCACCAAAAAACAATATACTCAATATAGAAAAGAGATTAAATGAATGTGAATGGGTGTGATAGGAAGGATATAGTAGGAGTCATAGCCCCTTATTCATACGCCTATTCCTAAAACAGTGTAGAGCAATTCAATGCTATATGGCCTACTTCGCCAACATGTACCCCAAGGGCATACCCGAACAATGGTAACTCAATGGAACCAATAAGACAAGTTTTATTACTCTAAAAAGATTTGTGTATTTTTCGATAAATTAGAGAGAAATCTTGATTTTTAAAACAATTACAAAATTATTGTTGATGTATAGCATAGGCTTCTAATAGAGTAGATAGACTATTACTACCAGATCATTCCAAGACCACAACCAACGTTCCTCAACCTAACAATAACCAACATCCTACCAATCCTAGCCAAGCAACTTTTGTGATAAACAACAATCGACCCTAATGCTTCAATTAACAAAGAAAGACTAGTCCAAATGCAAGGTATGAAGCATATCATTGAATGTGTTAATTCAGGTTATACAACACAATCTTCCCCTACAAGCATTTTAAAAACCTATAGGGCTGTCCAAACAAAACCTGTGTTTCAAGCAATTGCTGAAAATGTCAGAAAATCCAAGTTTTTAAAATCTATCTAAATTTGACTTTATTGGACAGATGAAGCAAAAAAAGTAGAAAACCTAGAGCCAGCATCATTGGCCTGGTCAATGACAATCATAGAGTGTCATAGATTCCCAAATGCCAATGACATTCATAGATTCACCAAACGTCATCAGTGTGCAAATGACAGTGAAAAAGAGCAAAAATTAAAAACCCAAATAAGGCCCCTCCTGAGGCCAAATCTAAGATAATTCTAACCACCCCACCTAAGGTACAACCCAAATTAGGACAGTCAAGCTTCGACAAATGGGACGCCATTCTGGAGCTCTCCAATTTACCTAGTAAGATTCCATTCCTTGAATTAATAAGAGCATCTCCCAAACATCGCAATCGCCTTATGCAACTCTTATTTGACATTAACATTCCCCAACCACCACCACCAACTGGTCAAGAGGCCCCAAAACACAGTTCTAAAGAAAGTATCATGAAACAATGTGAGTTGCCGGTTTAAATAAACAAAACTATCAATCAAACTCTCTCTTAAGTTTGTCATTCAAGCTAAGATTCCTAGCAAAATCCTATTGCATGTAAATGATCCTTCACTCTTTATTAATATCAAAAATAGGAATGCCCATGTTAAGTGATCCCTCATCAACAAAGGCTGCCTCCTTAGATTTTATCAAATCCCTTAGATACTCAATACCTTAGATTTTATCAAATCCCTTGGATATTCAACTAATAACCTGAAGTCTACTCATAGCACTTGTCAAGGTCGACCGAAGAAAACAACCTACAATGGGATGGATTTGGCTCCCCATCACTTTACCACCTAGAACCGTCAGAGTGAAAATTATGGTTTTCGGCTTTCCTATTTTTTATAACATTTTGCTTGATTGCCCTTGGACTCATTGATTGAGGGTTGTAGTGTCTTCTGCATACCAATGTGTCCAATTTTCTCACTAAGAAGCCACCTACAAGATCCAAGGCAACACTGACCCTGAGAATTTCAAACAATTCCAACAAAGGGTAGTCTACAAACTTCCCGCCTTAGAAGGGTCACCATGCATACCTTTCACTAAATATGAGCTAGTTGGGAGAACTCCACCTAACATCTTAGATTTTGAAAATGATGAACTTGATGAAACCAATCTTAAGATGAAAACTATTGATTTGCCTCAAAATATGATTGACCAATTGCCTTCTAATTTGAAACCTAGATCTCGTAAGAGGCCAATTGACAATTCCTATGGCAGCATCCATTGAGAAGAAATCTGCCAAAGATACTTCTCAACCTATTGATATAGTGACTGAATCACTCAATATTGATCTCACTAGTACCAAATACGAAGATGGCTACACATTAGATGACCCATATTTGTTTGATTGCACCCAAAGCAAAGCACATGATTTTAAAATACAAAGGGTCTGTTGAAAAAAAACCAACAATAAACAAATTCAACCAAAATGTTAACATGATTAATTTTACTCTCATTTTGCTGAGAAAGATGATTTATTGTTTGACACATTCGATGACCCATATTTGTTTGACTGAAGCACATGGAGATTTTAAAATACAAATAGCCCATTGAAAAAAACCAACAATAAACAAATTTCACCCAAAAATGATTAATTTTTCCTCTCATTTTGATGAGAAAGATAATAATTTATTATTTGACACATTAGATGACCCATATTCAAAGCACATGGAGATTTGAAAATATAAATATTTCATTGAAAAAAACCAGCAATAAACAAATTTCAACCAAAATGTTAACACAATTAATTTTTCCTCTTGTTTTGATGAGAAAGTTGATGATTTATTATTTAAAATTAGTACTCTTACTGACACACCACTCCAAGAGTCTAGTACCACCTTAGTCCCTTACATTAAGTCTCCATCTACAAAGCCCTCCCAACCCATTAGCACTCTACCCAAGGAATCCCACCATTCTCGTGCTTCGTCTAAACACAATGGACTTCTTATGATTACTGGCTACTTTTCCAATGGCACAATGCCCCAAGTCATTTGATTGAGACTTGTGGGACCTATCAGAGCCATGTGGAGCGCTTAGCTTCAAGGGCGAGCACGTTCAATTTCTCCAACAAGTCGATTTTGCGAATTCCATGGCACTACCACACATTACACAACAAAATGTAACCATATTGGCAACACCAGCAAGAACTACAAAACCAACAGATATTCACCTTCCCCATCTCACTACTCAATAGAGTTATTCTCATAAATTCATTTCCCCATGGATACATTCCCAAGAGAGAGGACAACATTATTGTCAATAGCATCATTCTTATACACACTCCACAAATGATTGTAGACCAAATCACTAGCACTTGAGACAACAATCATAGCCTCAGCATGAACATTTTTTACAGCATTCTTCACAGTAAAAGAAACATCCCAACCAGCAGCCATGCCACGAGCATTCTTCACAGTCACAGTGTAGCAGATTTTGGAACTCCATATTGAGTCTCACCTACATTTTCAATAGAGGCCATTCGCAAGGAAGTATTTGCGAGGATCTTCGAGACAACTAAGGAGACTATGGTAGCAACATGATACAAGTTACAACAGAGGATATATACAATCATAGAAGAGGTATGTGATGACATTTTGAGGCACTTGTGAGGTCTTATATGTCTAGTCACTAGTTAGAATCATAATCTCATTCTTTAGATATTTAGAATACCATTATTTCCATGATTTATCTCATAGGGATGCTTGAGTTCTCTAGTTTATCTGACTTTTACAACCTTCCCCTCTTGGATTTATCTAGCTTTTACCACCTTGTCTCTATTGGATTTATCTTGCTTGTACTAACGTTTACCTCTTGGTTTATGTTTGCTTTAACCACCTTCTTCCTCTTGGTTTTTAATTAGCTTTACTATCATTTTTCCCTCTTAGGTATATCTACATTTTTTATTGTGTTAGACCTATCATGGCCTTCATATATTGTCTAATGGCATTACTACATATTACCTTTCATCTTTTTGACCTACTTGAGCTTGCCACCATATTCATACACTTATACACGTAGTTACCTATGTCTTGGGAACAAGAGAACGGGGTTTCTGGGATGGCAAAAAAAATTCCATATTTCCGGGACGACGAGGAAACAACTATTAAAATTAATATTTAAATATCTTAACTTTATTCAATGAAATTTACAAGTTTTAACTTTATTTAATTTTTTTCAAGGTACTTTCGAGATTAGGGTTCAATGTTTTTGTAAAACTAACAACTATTTTTTTATGGGGGGTTTGTTTTAAAGTAAAAGAGTCATATTATTATTATTTTTCAATTACAAATTGGGGATGTCCCCTTCAAGTCCCCAAATCCCCAAAACATTTGAAACGTCACCAAAGTCTATGGGGCGTGTCCTTGTGTAACATTGCTTGTAAATTACATTATACACACTCACATGCACCTCCAAATCATATATTCACAATTTTTTCTAAAGCAAAATTCCTCTCTAGTGGTCAATTACTAGCATACCATCATACTTTATCTACGGACTATTCACAACCCTCATTTCCCAATCCTATTTTCCCCCTTGAGACACACTTAGGTCAAAGTTAAGATTGCACTCTTTGATAAGGTGTAAGTTTAGAAGCATCTAAACATCTAGGCTATAGGCTTCCATCTATCCGGCTAGGTGCAAGCTCTCTTAGTGATGTCATAGTACAAAACCATTGTTGGCCTTTGGAATCCATATGGACATGAAAAATCAAAATCAAAAAAGAAACAAAATTCAAATGCCAAATAGCCAAAAATTCAAGGGGCAAAATGCCAATATCTCAAAAGCCAATCACAACCAAAACAGGTATGATCAAAATCATTGGCACGTCCCCTACTCTACTTGAAGCTCAAACTTCATAGTCAGCCTCACATAAGAGCTCAAGGTCCATTGGAGTGCAGTAGGCCAATATACTAGGTTAGGAGCCCTCTTCTATATCATTTTTCTGCCCACCTTTTCACACAAGTACCCAATACTCATGGCAGCCAGTGGCAAAAAGTCCTAAGGAACAAAGAAAAAGTTGTGGGAAGCTAGGCACCTTTTACAATTTCATACATCTAATAGCCTTCATGGGACAACCTACTCCCTTCACCAATTAGGATAAACCACAACATTATAAAACAATGTCTTGCCAAATTGATTATAGTGTCTTATCTTCAATAATGATTTTGCATCGCATTTGTGGTGCTTCATTATTTTTCAATCTTTATTATTCCCAATTTTTCCTTGATGGATATTGTTGTCATTTGACTACATCCAAGACATCTTTATACAAATTTGTCTACCTTTATTAGCACTAAGCTAAACGCTCGTGAGTTGAATGATAACACCTTGGGGAATCAACCAAGTGTTCCTCACAAGCAACCACCACCCATTTTATAATGTACAAGTCATCATTTTTGTCACAATAGATGGTCATGTTTTCCATTGATAATTTTTCGCACAATCATTGATTTGTTTATACCCATTTTTCTGCTTATATTATCAAATCAATTCTCATTAGATTTCCCACCTAGTCACATTTTTCCATTATTCATTAGTTCTTTCATTACAAGAAATATTGTTGATCACATTGTCAACGAAAAGTAGATACCACATACTAACATGCTACAACATCACATAACAAGCAAAAGCAAAATACACACTAAAGAAAATCATATATATATATATATATATAGCAGTGGCTCTTTGTCTTGCCCCATTTTGTGATCCAAATGCTATAGGCATGTGATGTATGTATTATGTGTCAATTTTTATCAAAACAATATATATATTGTTTTGATAAAAATTGACACATAATACATACATCACATGCCTATAGCATTTGAATCACTGGTAAAGGGTACATGGTTGGGACCTTGAAGGTGCTCAAAACAAATTAAAAAGTCACTGAGGAATAGACAACCCTTCATCACAATTCGACATATAAAAATTACTATGTTAGCTGTAATGGCAACGAAGCGTAGGTGGTTGTCAAACAAATGAAGAAGGGTGATCATGTAAACAGAAAATAAGAAATTTTTAGGATTATTTTCTAATTTAGGTCAATTATATTTGGTTCAGAAATAAGGCTAGAGACTTAGACCATGCGGGGGTGAATAGTTATTAGTTTTTTATTGTTTGCCATAGTTGTTCTCTTCGGAGGACTATTGTCTTCATGGTTATAACTATGATAGTAAAAAAATTAACTAATTTGTCGAAAAAAATGAGAGATATAAATCAAGATAAGGGTCATCATTGAGCAAAGAAAATGGTGGCAAATAACAGACTACAAGATATCTTGAAGTGGGGATAAGCACGTCATATATATGAAGTGCTGAATAACCCTTATACCATAGCTAATAGGTCTTATAATATAGACTTGAATGTCTGCAGAATTATTCTTATACCATAAACGAAGGAATAAAAAATTCAAAAAGACTTGGATCCTAGAATTGATAAATTTA
This sequence comes from Torreya grandis, assembly GCA_037957365.1. Taxonomy (NCBI): domain Eukaryota; kingdom Viridiplantae; phylum Streptophyta; class Pinopsida; order Cupressales; family Taxaceae; genus Torreya; species Torreya grandis. The sequence continues at coordinate 281,590 of JARHVA010004448.1, read as the reverse complement.
AATTAACCTTTATCATATTATAAATTTGCGATGATTAGTGATTAATTTCAGAATAACCATTAAAAATATAGAATGTTCAAATAAGGTAACACAAATGATCTATATGGATGCTCCAAAAGCAATTTTGATGATACCACCAAGTTCGTGTTCATAGCTTCGGGTAATAACAGTTCATGTTCGATGGTTTGCGATACTCCCTAACCCTCTTCAGAGGTTCATCGTACCTCCAATATCATCAATCCATCTCCACCAAATGTCACACACACTTCTACAGCGACACAATGCACTTTGGACAGATCAAATGTGGCACCATCCATGTGCACATCAAACCTTATGTGGCCTTCACCGATGTCTTTCTCAAGGTCCCAAACAACTACAGGGGACACCGTTAAGATCAACAAGCACCACACGGCATCACAGTGTCGTCAGCATTGTTTCCCCCATTTCAATCGGGGCGGAGCCCCCAATATGAGTCAAGGGGCTCATCTCACAAGTTGAGGTGCAGCACCCCCATGAAATGTGGGCAACACCACATGGACCGGATTTTGTTCATCTCAATTGTCGAAGGCAAAGAGTCAAACGTTGAATCTCAATTGTTTCAACTTCCATAACAGTTCTTTAAGCCTTCACGGCTTTTGTTATATTATGTAATATTTGCATGGGTAGATAGTAATCAAATAGTAGAAGATGAGCAGCCATACATCTCCCTTGAGCATATGCCATGTACAAGACACACAAATTAATATAACTTTATGTTCTAGTTCTATTATTTTCTCTATTTTAAATATTGTTTAATATTTGCTTCTGCACATGCGCATAGCACATCTAAATCCTCTTTTAGAGTGTTGTCCCCTGGACACCTACTAGGATCCCGATCAACAAAAATATCAATAACATCAAATTTTGTGTTGTGGATCATGAGAGAGATATGGCCCCCAACCTGCCAATGAGAGTCACATGCCTAAAGTTCACGAGAAGAAGATAGTGGACTAGTTTGTGACAATATATTTGTTCAGCAGTGGATTGTTCCAAGTCATGGACAAAATAGTGCATAGAAGTTATAGAGTCTATGGCTAGCCTTGTGTCTAATTTTGTTTGAGGTGTCATGGTGTGTCCACCTACCACCCCCTCCAATCATCCCAAGCTTAATAGTCCAAGCCCCTCTCAAGGAGAGGAGGCCATAGCCTCCTCTTAAACCCAACCTTCTCCCACTTTCGGATCTGTCTTTCACACAGACAACCCTACGATTTGCAAATCAAATCTTCTCCGTTTCATGCAGCAGCATACCTAAAAATTGGTTGCCATGCCCTTTTTGCCCTCCAAAAAGGAGAATGGTTGCTACATGAAAATGGAAAACCCTCCAAAGGTTAAATTTTCTATTTCATGAAATGGGCCATAAGCTGTTGCTTCACAGATAGAAGGCTTTAAATCGCAGATTTATGGATGTGTACCTGGTCCACAAAATCAAAAAAATTGGAAAAGGAAAACTGGAAAGCTTCTAGGTCAATAGACATTATGATGATGTCTAAGGGACACTTCATGACAGTTTTCAGCTACAAGCAAGAAAAGGATAAGGTTTTCCAAGTGGGGCCTGGTTTATGAAGAAGTTAGGCATTCTCATGAGGCCATGGTCTCCAGCATTCAATCCTAAGGAGGATCTCCCAAGCACCATTCCAATTTTGGTAAGGCTTCCCCTTCTTCATAGTGAATAATGGCAAGAATTTGTGCTGCAAAGGATAGGAAATGCAATAGGTGATAATATTATTTCTTCTAAATTCAGCAGACAGCCTGAAGTACTCAATTACATTAGAAGTGTGTGTCAACTTTGATCTAGAGAAGCTTCTGCCTGATAATATTCTGTAATATGGGAGGGATAGAGTGGAAACAACCCATTGACTATGAGAATATTCCCTTCAGATGTCAGATCTGCCATGATCATGGACATCTTGCTAGATGTTTGCCCTACCCTTCCACTGCAGGAACAACATGAGGAAGAGCAAGAAAAGGCAAAACAACCCCAAAAGAAGAAAGTTGTGGAACCCAATAGAAAACGTTCCCCAAAGACCTTTCTTGCAGAAATCACTTCAGATGTAGAGCGGCAAATCAGGAAAGAAGCCAAAGGAGATGACAGTGTCCAACGTGCATATGCATAGAAAAATAAAGCTGCCACTCAGAAGATGTCACAGATCAATCATTCTAACCTTTTCAAGGCTCTGAATCGGCCATTCTCATTGGATATCAAAGGCACCTAGGACATCTACAAAGTCCCTGATCTGCCTCACTTCTTTTCCCTAAAACATTAGAAACAATTTTCATGGAAAAAAAAAATCGCACCAACTACTAATAAGGAACATCTCATATTTTCTGTAGTGACAAAAAACTCAAAACTAATGACCAAATCTAAAACCACTTAAGGCAAGCCCAAAAGGAGGAGATAACATGCAGCATGTTTTCATAATACCCACTTCAGTCAAAAAGAAAAAATGGCCAGCAGAAAACAGTATACATTTGTTTGATGATTGTTAGGATTTCAAGGACCACTAATCCTAGACTTAATACAACCCTGAAAAAATCGTAGAGCAAATCATAGGAGCCTCAAACAACACCATGTCTTCTTAATGTATATTCTCATGGAATATCATAGAACTCGGTGTGCCCGATCAATGACGACGAATAGGGTTTATTTTAGATGCATTGTAATTTCTTTGAAGTTGATAGAGTTTATGTGTATGTGCTCAACTTGGAATTTGAAATCTATTTTGTAATATCATACAAACTAATATCTAGAAATCATTGCGGTTGATGTTTAGACTTTGATGTTATAATTTTTCAAATACTTTTTAACACAATATTTTTGAACTTTAAAAAAAAAAAACTAACAAAAATGCCATATCGAACAGTGAATGCCCATTAAACTATGCTACAAACAATAAGCACTTTCATAAGGTATCCAACTTTTTTTTATAAACACACCAGATGCCAGAGTACCTGTGATAGAATGACTATTTGTTCCCCGTGCCTTTTGGGCAATTCAGTAAGAGCACGATGACAAAGCCGCCGTGGTGAAGTGTTGTACCAATCATCACCATATTCATGAAGATAGGGTTGTGTCAATGGAGTGAAAACCAAACCAGCAAAGATGAAATAGCTCGGCAACTTGTCAAACTGATGAACTGGAACCAATGATTGAGGCTACCAAGATATACAAAGTAAAAAAGAAAGGTTTAGCCAGAAACATTAAAATTTTGAATAATAAATCCCTATACAAAGAACAAAAAAAATGTGAGCTAAATTTGAATACTTTAAGGAAAAAACGAAAAAAATGATACAAAGACACCATATTGTATTAATAGTAATTATCTTGCAAAGGCATAAAAATTAAGTCAGTTCTTGAAAGACTACAGGCAGCATGACAAAACATCATGCATAGACAATATTGTGTTAAAATTAATTATCCTGTCAGCACAACTTTACGAGTTCATCAAAACAAGCATTTTAACTTGTAAGCATATAGAAATTGTTAAAGCCAACAACCTTAGGAACAATAGAGGAACTAGATACCACTGCCTTGGACTGTTGGATTAAGTAACCATTACCACAAACCAAGATAGCATCAACGAAGGGACACAAATATAAGAGACACAAGATAGTCTTGCATTGTAATCATTTCCCATTGCCATAGGTGCATAAGTAATTACACACGAACTGTCATGAAGACTACCAACCCTAGGCCAATTAGTGGCCCAAATATAATCACAATATACTTTAATTACTCAGCAGTCCCCCTTAAAACTGATTTGCCTAAGTGATCCAAGTGGATTCTCCAAAAGTGGTTCCAGTGACACTACCAAGCCCATACTCACAGCGTGAGCTAATTGTGATCATGTTCAATGTTCTATGGTACTCCAAAAACCATTCCAGAGGTTCGCATTACCCCCAAGATCACTAATCCATCTCCACCAAATGCCACACACACTTCTACAGTGGCACAACACAATGTAGGAAGATCAGACATGGCACAATCTATGTGTGTGCAAAACCTTGTGTGGTCTTCACTTACGGAGTTATCAAGATCCCAAACACCTACAGGGCACATAGCCAAGGTCCACTCATGTCATGCAATATTGCCAAGGGCCGACAAAATTGCTACATCTAGCAACTTTCAATGTCATTCAGCCCAACTATCAGAAGATGAAGGACCAAACATGGATGCGCAACCATTTTAAATCCTATGATGGTTATTTAATCCTTCAAGGTTTTGTAATATATGCATACATATTTGTATGCATAAGATAGCAATTAGATAGTCGAAGTTAAGACAGCCATACATCACCCTCGAGAGTATGCCATGTATAGAATGCACATATTAATAAAACTTTATGTTCTAGTTCTATTTATTTTTCTATTTTGATACTCTGAATATTATCTCATATAACTTCCATACATGCATCCAACATATCTAGATTCTCATTTAGAGCGTAGCTCCCAAATATCTCCTAGGATCCAGATCATTAAGATGCTAACTTCAAATCTACCTTGTACTGCTTGTCATGACACTACCAATGGTGGCATTACTACTATTGACTTCTAACACAACTTCCACAATCTCTTCACTGCTACAGGACAACCAAATCCACCATCAAACATTACTCTCATCCACTAGTGGTGGCATGTCCCACTCATGTACTCTTATTCCACTTTCATGGGTTTCTCCCTGCTACATCACTATATAGTGTAAGACAACCCATGTCACCACTAGCCTCATTATCTTTATATATGTGATGCAATAAACTTATCCTCAACCTTCATTTCCAATTCAAAAACCATTTCCAAAACTGAAGCTTCCCGAAAATGTGTTAAGAGAAATTTGTGACAACGTATCCCAAAACATAAAAAGTGTTGGAAACATTCCCAGCACATTTCCAACCTAGCAGCTGTTAGCAAATATAAACATTGAAATAATGAAGAGAAACTAGAAGGCACACAACACACTGACACACCTATGTTTTCCCATCTTTTATTAAGCAAAAAGTAGTTACATTTAGTTGGGAAGGTTGATAACTGACCATTAGTTAATGCTTAACTAACATCTAATTAATAACATTGATACCCTCCCTTAATGACTAAACCTACGACTACTCCAAGTTTGTCCCAAAATTTTACAAATAAAGTGGGACCAAAGGGTTTAGTCATTACATTTACAAACTGCTCTTTAGATATCAACATGAAATTTGTAGTCCTTTGACATTTTGTTATTGTCCAATGCAGGAGCTTCAATGTAGACAAAAACCGAAAAAGATAGCCAACAACAAAACAAAGATCCGATCGTGTGGACATAAGATATATCAAGTTGTCCACCTATTCTCTGTAGGGTGATTTATTGACTAGTGATGAATCATCATTGGCTAATAATTTCAGCCTGACTATCAGAGTGCAATATGCACTCATGCAAATGTAGGACCTCTCATGCACACAATACCATAGCGAAGCCATCATTTTCCACACACAATAATCAGACAAATAATATGCACAATAGTCTTTGCATTATTGTCTCAAGGTGAATATACAATCTGTATAGCTTCTCTCTCTACTACAACCAAGGAGAAGCACAAGGAGTGCCAAATAAATGGGCTAATGATTTAGTTTCACAACAACCGCTTGATTGTTGTGATCCACTCAAAATAGCTTGGATAGCCTAAATAGGTGCAAAATAGCTTGGATAGCCTAAATAGGTGCACACCAAATATTGTCCGTGCAATCCAACAACTATAACAAACTCCAAATCAAACTTAACTCCTATAGTGGGTATGAACATGGCTAACACAAAACTGGTTTGGAAATAACCAAAACCACTAGCCAGTGTGAACACAACCACTCCAACACCCTCCTTTAAACACAAAATAGGGAGTGAGAAAAGAAAAAGCAAAGCGATTGAATAGGTCCTGGCAACTAAGCTTGATCAGGTACCCATGTAAAAATGCACAATGAAAAACTTAGTGTCCCTATGGTAACCAATACATCTTACTAGAATACATGGATGTCAAGTCGCTATAACCGCCAAGTCAAATAGGAACTAATACTCTATACGAGGCTCACTCGATAAAATATAGTGATCACAAAATTGGGGAAAAAGAGTCACCATGGATGAAATGTATCACTTCAAGGTACCCAAAAACCAACAAAACCACAGCGAACGTGGAGAAGAGAACTCATGCTACAAGGGATCCCAAGAAGCACGACTCAAAATCTCAACACAATGTTATAGTAGGTGCACTTGATGGAATGAATCCCATCAAACAAAAATGCACTCAATCAACTGCCTCCATTAGAAATGTGGTGTGCCAAGGGTTAGCAAGAAGCACAACACCAGAAACAGTATGTGCACACACCCACCCCATAATGCTGAAATGGGTATAGTGACTCAGAATATCTGTATGAGTGGGAAAATCCAACTACCCAAACACCGAAATGCTGACACTAGGCTTCATCGGACTAGCTACTCTTCAAAAGGAGAACAAGCTCCACAACAAATCAAGGGACTATCAACATCAAAGATATAGATATAAAATCTCTCAAGAAGATGTCCCTAGTGGTGATGGGATAGTCATACAACTGAAGAAGAATGTGCTTATCATGGGGCACACACATGTGAAGGGAAAAAAGCTCCATGACTCTCAATGTGACTACAAAAATTGTCCCATCCAACAAACAACATCACCAAGTGATGCAAGAAATTGTAGATGTTGTCGAAGACGTCATCTGCGAAATGAGAGATGCATGCTCCAAAAAAAAAAATTGCCTAACAAGGAGTTCAAACGAATGAAGAGCATCAAAAGGCCGGAGCAATGTGCGGTCGAAGAAGCTGAGTAGTGGAGGAACATCCCCTGTAGAGTCCTCTTAAAGAATGTTGTCGACGCTGCCAAGAACGATCAGAAATCCACCCCAGATGAGTACAAAAGGTGGATGAAGATGTCTGCATATGAGTGGATGTAAGGTCCACAACAAAAGAATGTGATGTAACATCCAAAAAAGTGTCAATTTGATCATGTCTAACTCTCGTAATCTCAGGTTTCTCAAGCCTAAATGAAGGTGCAGCAGAGCTCATATGTAGCTCGATATCCTCACGAAGAGTAGAGTGAACAAAGGATGGAGCTATGTCATCAAATAACCCATCAAAGATGAAACACCTGCTGAATAGCCAATGCCATGTCGACCAATCCACTTAATAGGTTGGATAGGAGTAGCAATGCCCTGTAGATGCTTACTAACGCCTACAAGTCTAGTAATGTGACCCAACGAACCATGCGAGAGCCAAAAGCAGTGGTATGCTTCTCAAAATAAGTAAGCATGTATGTAGGTGGAACTAGAGTGGAATATATAGTGTGCAGCAATAGTAGGCCTAGAAGCAGCAACTATAACAATAGAAGTAAAATGGGTTGCTCGAGATCTAGTGGATCACATTATAAAAGTGCATCAAATGGATGTGTCCCAGATTCATAATTACATGATGGACTAGAAACATAGGCATGAATGTCCAACATATCAGTCTCAATTTCGTTCTGCGAGGAGTGAATAAAGGAAAACCTGCTATGGATAAGGGAGTGCAGAAAGAATTTATGTTTCACTAATTTCCTGATCACTTCGTGCAGTGCTAGAAAAGATGTCATTACAGAAGGCACAGGGGGAACAACAAGCACAATATCAGAATGTGCATCAATATGAGCAACAAAAGGCATAAGTGCAACATCCTAACAAGATAAGTCCTTACTAACAAATGGAGGAAGAAATGCCAAAGGTTCCTTATGAATATCACCATCAAGAATTACCCCCCACAAATAGGAGAAGAGGGTGGAGAAACATCAACAAAAAAACCCTCACTAAGAGAGAGAGGAGAAGGAAAAGGAACAGTTGGAGGTGAAGTGACCTCCCCAAACAATGTTGCAATAACGTCCCAAGCTTCCTTAGGTGATGTGGCATGTATAATGTGAGACTGTAAACTGTCAAAAACATGGATGCAAATGAAACAAAGTGCCTCATCTTGCCAGGATGCAAGCCACACAATATCTTCCTCATATGTAAAGTTAGGAAAATGACCAAGCACAACTCTTCATAAGCCTTTCATCTGCAAATGCATCTTCATCTTGGTTTTCTATATGGTGTAATTGGAGGAGTTGAAGGGTTCAAACATACAAAGATCCATACCCGAAGACCAAAATAACCAATAATGACAAAAAATAGCCAAATGAGAACAAAGTTGAGCCCCCATAATGAACATCGGTTACCATCGAAAATGTGTTTGTGAGTACAAGTGGCACAAAAGGTACAATGCACACTCAATAAAACGTCAGACTTTACCGAAAATGCATCCATGAGTTTGCAAAGTGTGATGACAAGTACAACAACATGGGCCAAGAGGGTACAAATGCAATACAAAAAATGACCTCCAAGAATGAAGGTGAGAACAAGAAACAAGTTTATGGTACTTGTGAAGGGGTTTGACCTCCTGCCAAACTGGACCTCACCCTCCAATCTTCGACAAACGAGAGTGAAAGAAAAATCACGCGTAAAAATGGACCATTTAAAACAAATCTCCCCCTTTAAATCAAATATCACCACTCTCAAAAGATTTAGCACAATGTGATAAAAAGACAACACCTTATAGATGCCCTGCCCCGCCTTCAAAAGGACCAAAAAAAACCCACAATTTTTCTCCCTTTAAAAATTTTTTCAACCATCGAAAAAATATTCTCCCAATTTTTAAAAAATTTATCCTTAAATATATTTTACCACTTTTTTAAAATTGACCCCTAAATTTTAAATAACTTTTTAAATATTGAATAAAAATTTACACTTTGGGGTGTGTTGGAGGGTGTTCAACCCCTCGACCTCCCTTTAAACTCAAAACTCTTTACTTAGTAGCCTTACCAATCATGCTATCTACCTCTTCATTTAAAAGCAGGAAGAAATTCAGCTTTAAGATTTTTTTTTTTAAAACATCACATTTTTTTTTGTTAAGTGCAGTTGCCCAAGTTGAGCAAAGGAGCTTGAGGGCAATTTAGGGTTTGATGTCACCAATGGTCGACAGTTGGAGCTTGGTCAGGCCTTAAAGCTTTTGAATGCCAACATTCCTTCATGCACCGCCAAAGGAAACCAAGTCATTATTGATGCAGGGTGAGCTCGAGTAAGGAGGGAGCCATGCTTGACTTGCTAAGTCGACACTGCAAGAAATTTCAGACTCGCAAAGATCTAAAATTCGTCGTTGCCATTTGAGAGTTGAACCAGGTCCAAGCTCAATGAGTTGAGTGTCGAGCTCATCGTGCCTACGAAACTATGTTTTCCGATCAAACTATTGTTAACGTTGAATCTGAGCTATGCCAACTCTGAGTTCAAAGTGAATGTAGCCAAGATCTAAGAAAGCCTAGCCGAGTTGTTTGATTCAAGCTCGAGAATGACACTATGGGGTTTGTGGACTAGCCTGAAGACTGCGGCGGAGTGCAATACCCAGAACACAGGCGAGTCGCAGTGCAAAACCATTTTGAAACAATGTAACCCTATTGTGTAGTGACAGAGCTCAAGCCAAGTTCTATGCAAGGAGCTTGGGAAGCTCGCAACTCGTGGGAAGCTCGACATAGGAGTCAACTTGGAGGGAGCTCGCCAAAAAGGTTTGCCGAGGCCGGATTTGCGTTGAGCAAAACCGAGTTGAGCTCCGTGGGATGGTGGAGATTGTAGCGAAGCAGGTGGAGGGTGCACGGCCCAAGGGTTGTCAAATCTGATGCAATTTATCAACGAATACTAAGATGTCTACAAATCACAATGCAAAAAACCAGTGATCGCCGCAGCAGGAAGTAACAAAGCTAAGCCAATGGCAATACAACCAGTGAAAAAATAAATCCGAGGTTTTGACAAACTATGCACAAAAACACCATCACAACGAATGATACACCCTGTGCAAAATCAATCTAAATGACCATATCCACAACAAAGGTGTACGGCCTATTATAGAAAAGCCAATCAGATCAAATACAACCCACATGAACCTCTGAATATGTCGTATGATCTATTGAAGATAATAAGTCTGAACCGAGGTGTAGTATGGCCTAGGTGTAAGGCCTTGTTCGATCAAAAGCTTTGACAAATGAAATAATCCACCAAATAGAAAATAATGCAGCCTTTAAAATTTGTCCAATAGTAGCACAACACTAAGTAATGGCTGCCTGGAGCAGCTTTGATACCATGTCAAAGTGCAATATGCACTCATGCAAATGCAGGATCTCTCCTGCACACCATTACCACAACGAAACCATCAATTCCCACACACAATAATCAGACAACTATATGCACAATAGTCTCTACATTATTGTCTCAAGGTCAATATACAATCCGTATAGCTTCTCTCTCTATTACAACCAAGGATAAGTACAAGGAGTGCCTAATAAATACGCTAATGAGTTGGTTTCACAACCACCGTTTGGTTGTTGTGATCCACTTAAAATAGCTTGGATTGCCTAAATAGGTGCACACCAAATATTGTTCGTGCACACAACAATTCAACAACTATAACAAACTCCAAATCAAGCTTAGTTCCTATAGTGGGTATGAACACGGCTAACACAAAACTAGTTTGCAAATAACCCAAACCACTAGCGAGTGTGAACACAACCACTCCAACACCAACCTCTAGTTCTTAATCCAATATCTCGAAGATGCTCATCAAACAAAATATACCAGGCTCATGAACCCTGCTTAAGTCCGTATAGGGACTTAATCATCCTAAAAACTAGATGATCACAATCAAGTACCCAAAACCTTCTGGCTACACCATCTAGACCTCATCATTCAAACCTCTATTCAGGAAACCAAACTGAGCTACTATGAAGAGAAGCAAACAAAGTGTGACTATTTTCGTAGGAGTAAAAACTAACTCCACAGTAAGAGAAAAAACCATCTCTTCATTTATTCCCTCCTGTTGGAAAAAGCCTTTAGCAACAAGATGAGTCTTCTACTTGTCCAAAGTACCAATTTTGTCCACCCATTTGCATCCAATGGGTTGTTTAACAGGTGGTTTAGGCATCATAAAAACGTCTAAAGCGAGAGCAAAATGACCATGCTCTATTGTATTAACAACCTTGTGTCTAGTCCTCTAAGCCAATGCCTCTAACTAAGGCATTTCATTCTCCTACAAATCTAGTTATACATTTGATTGAGGGATTGTATCCTCTTGTACATCATTTTTAATGGATATTCCCTCCACCACTAGTGCATGTAGGTTGACTGAAATAGGGTCAACAAGGATATGAAGAACATCGTCCAACACATCATGTATGGCGAAGTCTCCCTACACACATGCATTTAAGTTGACTCTAGCAGAGTCAACAAGCCAATACAAGCCACCCTACCCAATACCTAGGGCAATTACTCTGTCATGTTTTACATCAAATAGAATACACTGCTTCCCAAGGAAATGTACAATAATGTTGAGATTTTCTATTAACTAAATAACAGACAAGATCTTTATTAATGCTAGGCTATGATATTTCTAGCATTATTCAACACTATGCTAATATCTCTTATTCCTTCTATTGCATATGACTGACCATCAGCTAATGAAACTAAATCAAAAAAAATTGAACTTGGAGTAAATTTGACATACTGGTCCTTACAACATGTGAAATGTCTAGATGCATCAAAAGTAATGAATTAACAACTATTAGCACTATCGTTCAAGTATAATGCCATGAGGGCATATTCTTCCTCGAAATCTCGTTCTTCTTCAATTGCGGCCACATTTGCCACCTAACTACTTTGTTGGGAAAGTCCATACGGTCACTTCCGACAATCCTTAAAGACATGCCCAACCTTATGATAGTTTCCCCTGGTACTAAAAAGATGATTCAACAAGGATAAGTTTCCACTTCCCCTTTGACTAAGCAGCAAGTGCACTCTCTGTTTCTCCAACATTAAACTCATTTGCTTGTGTTTGCCCACATTCCTTTTGCATCAAATACGAACTAGATTTCTATTGTAGTTGGATACTCAAATTCAATGGCATGGACACTACAATTGGGCTTCATCAAATTGAGCAATTCTTCGCACTTCACTAGACTCCATTATCCAAGCGGATTGAAACTTCCTTGCACATGGGAAGTCCTCAATACCATAGTATTAAAACTTGTGAGTACTCGCCTAGAAATGCAGAAAATTGCGAGTCAAAATGTTTGTCGAGTAACTAGCCTATTGATGAATAAACATAGCCGATAGTCAAAAAAATGTGTTTTTTCACTTTTGTATTAGATTTTATGTTATTTTTTGCTCTACTACACAGATTTGATCATTTACCAATTGCTGTGACAAGATTTCCATCACTCAACTTTGAAGGATTTTGACAAGGATTTGAGAGGTAAGACTCAGATTTAGAATTATTTTTGGTTTTCATTATGATTTTTTTTTCCATTTTAGATCTATATGGTTTGAAAAAATATTGTTCTATTTTCCCATTTTCTTTTTTCTTTGATAGGCAGCTAGGGTATTAAATTAAAACTTGTTTTTTTCTATTTTATGGGGTATTTAGTTTGCATTTAGCAATTGGCAGTGATATATACAAGAATGGGATCCGCTTCAAGTAGTCGTAGTAGTAGGAAGTCTAACGACTTTGCTCAAAACCTTAGCACAGAGGATTTGGATACAATATTGTGATATGCAATTATTGTGATTTTCTGATAAGAAGATGCATCAATCACCTCAAATACCACCTTGCACAAATCCCAAACTCAGATGTACGACAAAGTGGAGCATGAAGTTACAAAAGAGATGAATGTTATCCTTGCTCTCTATAAAGAGAGAAACCAAAAAAAAAGGGCAGTTACAAAAATTGCATTTGTGATAATGCCCCCTTTGATTATGATGAATTAGTAGCCTCTTCTATTGACCCAAGGATTCAGAGACATGGCTCATCCACTCGAAACAATTCAAGCCAAATGCCTTCGGCTTCATGGGGTTTCTTTGTTCCTTACAATGCCCCTAGTGCACAACCTTCACTCTTAAGGTATTACTTGTAATTGGGAAAAGCATAATGAAGTGAGAATGTCTTCTACAAATTTGTGTTAATATAACAACATATATTCCAATGTGGCGAGAAGCCCATTTTGGGAGACAATGGTAATTGCATCGACCGTTGTTGCAAAGGGGTTCAAGATACCTACTCCTCATGATTTGAGTGGCTCATTGTTGGAGGAAGCCATAAAAAATATGCAGGTGATAGTAGATGATCAAAATAAATACGACGCAAAAAGGGCTACAATATTTTGTTTGATGGGTGGACAGATGGAAGGAAATGAACTTTCATAAGCTTTCTAGTGGCATCAAGTGGGCAGTTGGTGTTCTAGAAGCCCATTGATGCCTGCCTTAAACGAGAAAAATGCAGAAATTTTGTATGTAATGTTGGGTAAGGTGGTCATGCAAGTGGGTGTAAATAATGTCATACAAGTTGTAATTGACAATGCAGCAACATATGTAGCAGCAGGGAAACTTCTTGAGGAGAGGCACCCTACACTTTTTTGGAGCCTTTACGCAGCCTATTGTATTGATATCCTGCTTCAGGACAAAGGAAAAATTACAAGGGTGAAAAGTGTGATTGAAGAAGATAAAAATATTACAATATACATCTACAATCACCCTTGCGTGCTTAGCTTGATAAGAAAGCGCACCAACGAAAATGAACTTGTGTGATCGAGAGTCACACAATTTGCCACAAACTTCATCGTGTTGCAAAACAATGTAGCCTCACTAACATCTCTTAAGAAAATGCTTGTGAACACATGGTAGTTGGAGTCTCCCTATTGTAAGAAGGCCAAAGGGGAAAAGGTCGTGATAACTATTTTTGATGATGTGTTTGAGAAGAGCACAAAAGATACCCTTAAGGTAACTTTAAACTTAACTATTTTTTAATTATTTTTTATTTTTTATAATTTTTTGTTTTAATTTCTCTTAATTTTAATTTTAAAATTTCATGTTATTTTATTTTAAGTGACAAAACCTTTGGTCAAAGTTCTTAGCTTGGTGGATGGTTAACAAAACCTAACGGGTTATTTGTATGAGGCCATGGACAAGGCCAAGGAAGCCATAGCACATTATTATGGAAAAAAACAAAATAAGATATGAACCCATTTGGTGCATTATCGATCCGAGATGCCACATTCTGTTGTGACAACTCTTAATTGTGTCTATTTGACCGTCAAAAAGTGAGTTTGTCTCTTGGAGAAGGCGATGGAATCATTAATCAATGTGGGATATTTATAATGATTATTATTAATGATAATAGTCCATAAAAGTAGTAAGTGGATTAACCCTTACGTTTGGGCATTGACTTGATTATATGGAAATTCAGACCAAGTTATAATGGTTGTAATTATTGTATTTTCGGAGACTTGAAAGTAATGGATTAAATGTTTGAAGGAGCTAATGATGATCTACTTTTAGGTCTTGAGACCTTAACCACATGTTCATTCTAAAACATTTTGTCAAAAGCTTGACTTGGATTGAATTGGTAATATAATCAAAAGTCCTTATTCAAAGCTTCTTTGCTGTTTTGGTCTTGGCCATGGGAACACTTGTGGTCTTTACAGCAAGGAATACAGAAGGCAGAAAATTGGAAAAAATCCCTTTGAGCTGTTCTATTCGAGCTTGAAGCAACTTTTGGCTTTGGATGCTCGCATTTTTTGTTGAAACTTCTTGCTTGACATGCAGGTTTGAATGCACATATGGCATGGAAGAAAATTGTGTTTTGCCCATTTCTTAGGCATGGCAGTTGGATTTAGACTGTAGCATTCAATCAAGAGCCGTAATGGCCAGCATGTGCAGCACTGGTCCTTCTCAAAATCAAGCATATATTAGGTTTGCTTGAGAAATCTTGTGCACGTTTTGCTGGAGGAAAGAGCAACAATTCTTCTTTTAAGCATGTAATTTCCTTCCTTAGACTTAGAACTTGACTTAGAACTTGTATGGGCATAGATTCTTGTTTTTTGTCCCTTCCTCTAAAACCCTAATGTAGAAAATGGTATTGGGAATGAGATCAATTTTGATGTCATTGATGGTTTTTGTCTTGTTTGTATATGTGTGTGTGTGTGTGTGTGTGTGTGTGTGTACATTTCTATGCATATGCACCAGAAATATATATGCACATTATTTGTCGTATGAGAAGTTTGTCGTGCCCTATACAATCCTCGGTGTGGATGCATAAAATTACAATGATTTATTTTCTTGAATGAAATGGATCTCTGCTTTGTTAGTACTTTGATTCATGGTTACTTTCTTGTATGAAACCTTCGCTGAAAGTATTTCTTTTGATAATCCGAGATGGTCTCACATGTGGAAATATCTCTTTGGTGCTTTATTACTGCATCTTTTGATGAATTACATTGGAATCTCTACATCTCTAACCCTATTCCATGATGGTTTTCATTATAAGGGTTTGTAATGAATGAGGTTAATACTCTTAAAGTTCTGATATCATAAAGGAATGGCAAGCCAGTGTTTTGCTGACCCCGTGTGCATGTTCATTATGCCATAGTGCAGGTTGCAGACATAGTAGAGGCTTGGGTTTTCAAGTTCTCTCTGCAAGTTAAAGGAATTTGTGGTTTCTCTAGAACTTGTAGTAGGATTCAGCTTTAATGTCATGGCATATAACTCGTTTTAATTCCCTTCAGCCTTGTATAGGCAGGTTATATGAATGTAAAGCCTTTGTTGGGCATTGTTTTGGTACATTTTTATGATCTCTTGTGTGGACTAGATTCTTAACAAAGCTTTTTAACTACTGTGCCTTTTTCGGAAATAAATTATGTTGTACTATGTACTCTTGGTTTCTTGGCTGGTATTGGTAATGTTGCAAGATTTAGATGTATTTGTTTTACTCTTTGCATCAATTGCAAGGAGCAAAACAACAGTAGTATACTTACTAAAACCAGAATCATGTGACTATCCTCGGTATGCATAAGCATGATAGCCTGTCATTTTGAGAAAAGAAATATGTTGATAAAAATATGTACTTGAACAATCTCTCTCTCTCTCTCTTTGTTCATATGGTATTGTGAATAGTTTACTCGATATGTGAAGTTTTGCTTAGCAACTTTTATGGCACTTCCAACAGCTCTTCTTAGTGGGGAATCAATTGAATAAGTTAAATCCCACCTACTCTGAGATGTAAGGCTTATAAGGTCTGCTCAGTTGCCCTTTGTATCCTCTTCTAACAGGCCTTTCATACTCTGTGTTAAGCATGAATCTTTTTCTATCCCATTTTGATAAAAGGTTGTGAAATTAACAAGCCCTTGCTGTTGAATCCAACCTATCATTACACATCAAGTCATTGCTTTGATGGGGAAAGGGTCGCGATGACCATTTTTTATGATGTGTTTGCAAAGAGTGCAGAGAAGACCCTTAAAGTACCTTTAAATTTAACTATTTTTTTATTTATTATTTGTTTTTTCATGAAAAAATTGTTTAAATTTCTCTTAATTTTAATCTAAAATTTCCATTCTATTTTGTTTTAGGTGACAAAACCTTTGGTCAAAGTTATACGCTTGATGGATTGTGAAAAAACCCAATGGGTTATTTTGTATGAAGCCATGGACAAGGCCAAGGAAGCCATAGCACATTATTATGGAAAAAGTAATATAAAATATGAATCCATTTGGCGCATTATTGATTGGAGATGGAACAAGCAGCTTCACCAATATATACATGCAACGACTTACTGCTTGAACCGAAAACTTTTCTTCTCCGACTAATTTAAGGTAAGATGCAGAGATTATGGATGGCCTCAACACATGCATAGAGAGGATGACTCCTGTTGAAGCCCTTAGAGACAATTCTTGATGAGTTGCAAATTTACAAAGGTGCAGTGGGAGGGCTCTTTTCTTTGGCTCTATGCATTTGAAAGACAATGACCCAACAACCAAGTAAAAGCAAATTGGGTCCTTAGATTGTAGTCTCGTTACTCGTAGATACTAGACTTTTAAAATAATGCAAGCCTAGTTGACTGACAAAGTTATAAATGTCCTATTTACAGATTTGTGGTGGGTAAATTATGGCGCAAAAACACCATACCTTAATAAGCTAGCCATCCATATTTTGTGCCAACCATGTAGTTCTTTTGGTGTGAACGTAATTGGAGCATGTTTGGGCCCATTCACACAAAGAAGCACAATAGGTTGACAACACAATAACCTTATTTTTTTTCGATACAATCTTCATCTTCACGTGAGGCATGTGGACAGGCAAGAGAGTCATGATGTGATTGACTTGGATGATCTCGATCCATACTCAGAATGGATTGCTGAAGATTTTGAGCCCATGTTTTCCAAGGACAAAATCACAGATTTTGAGAGGGAAGAGGCACAAGCACAAACATAAGCATCAGGGGAGGTTGGTGAGGATGATATGTTTATGTATGATTTTGTTCCAAGGAGGAATCTTTACGTTCCACTTCCAAGGCACAACCAATGAGTACGATGATTTGAAAGGGGCAAAGGAATTTGTAAATTATTTTATAGATTTGTAATTTTCTATAATGGTGATCAATCATCATATGAACAATGATATCACGGTGCATTGATGAGCACCGTACTCTTTTTTGGTCTAAAAATAATTGAAAATATAGGTGCATTGATGAGCATTGTACTCTTTTTTGGTCTAAAAATAATTGAAAATATACCTATGCATTCTCTATATTCATTTCTTATGCTTTTTAACAATGTTTTACATGTTATTTTATTTTATTTTATGAATTTATATAATTTTATTACTCGCCAAAAAAAATCAAGTTTTACTGAGTTTTACCAAGGTTTTTGCTGAGTAAAACTTCTGAGTTGTCAAGTTTTTGTTTAGTACGAGTTTTTGAACTATGATCAATATGGATGGTACCAATGAGCACTCAAGCATAAGGAAGATAAATCCATTAATCGGATCATTGTCGCAAAGGACTTGGCCATGCATTATGAACAAATAAAGGATAAATAATTCTTTAATGATTAATCAATTGAAGCATCTGACACAAACAAAGTCGATAGCTGAAAATATTGACGAGTCTGATAAAGAAGCCAGTGGTGAAATCCCTCTTCCACCAAATGTGTCTAACCACAACAAGGCATGCACAACCTGACCATCTTTTGCCATGCTTTCACAAAGGTCACCACCCCTGATACTCCAAAGGTAATAGGATGTATCAAAAAGCAGAAGGTAATAGATAACTAATGGTAGCCGTGTTGATCACCAATGGGAGCACTCAAAAGTTTTATCAACCAATGGGAGCACTGATGGGAGGATAGGGTAATAGATAACTAATGAGAGCCGTTTTGATCACCAATGGGAGCACTCATAGTGTCTATCAACCAAGAGTTAATGAAACGTCTCACCACTTTATCTTTCCAACATCAGTTTCAGGTGATGATTGTCAATGGGTGAACCATCCAGTGCATTGGGCAATGACACAAGTTTAAGCTATTGATGCGAAATTAACTTTTTAGTGATATGTTGGAGATAATCTGGTCTTAGGTTACGCTGCAGAAAACATCAAGATGCCTGACCTGCGTTCAAAATTGACACACATTCCCCTCTTTGGAGACATACAGCAATACTAAAACACATTGCAGGTGGAAGTTCTTGTGTTTGGATATTCACAATGCAAGAAGCCATGCATTATGAAAAAATAAAGGATAAATAATTCTTTAATGATTAATCAATTAAAGCATCTGACACAAACAAAGTCGATAGCTGAAAATATTGACGAGTTTGATAAAGTAGCCAAAGATGAAATCCCTCTTCCACCAAATGTGTCTAACCACGACAAGGCATGCACAACCTGACCATCCGTTGCCATGCCTTCAAATAGGTCACCACCCCTGAAAGTCCAAAGGTAATAGGATGTATCAAAAAGCAAATGGTAATAGATAACTAATGGAAGCCGTGTTGATCACCAATGGGAGCACTCAAAAAAATTATCAACCAATGGGAGCACTGATGGGAGGATAGGGTAATAGATAACTAATGGGAGCCATTAGTTTTGGATATTCACAATGCAAGAAACCATGCATTATGAAAAAATAAAGGATAAATAATTCTTTAATGATTAATCAATTAAAGCATCTGACACAAACAAAGTTGATAGCTGAAAATATTGACGAGTTTGATAAAGAAGCCAAAGATGAAATCCCTCTTCCACCAAATGTGTCTAACCACAACAAGGCATGCACAACCTGACCATCCGTTGCCATGCCTTCACAAAGGTCACCACCCCTGAAAGTCCAAAGGTAATAGGATGTATCAAAAAGCAAATGGTAATAGATAACTAATGGGAGCCGTGTTGATCACCAATGGGAGCACTCAAAAGTTTTATCAACCAATGGGAGCACTGATGGGAGGATAGGGTAATAGATAACTAATGGGAGCCATTTTGATCACCAATGGGAGCACTCATAGTGTTTATCAACCAAGAGTTGGTGAAATGTCTCACTACTTTATCTTTCCAACATCAGTTTCAGGTGATGATTGTCAATGGGGGAACCATCCAGTGCATTGGGCAATGCCACGAGGCTAAGCTATTGATGCGAAATTAACTTTTTAAAGATATGTTGGAGATAATCTGGTCTTAGGTTACGCTGCAGAAAACATCAAGATGCCTGACCTGCGTTCAATATTGACACTCATTCCCCTCTTTGGAGACATACAGCAATACTAAAGCACATTGCAGGTGGAAGTTCTTATGTTTGGATATGTTCACAGTGCAAGAACACATGTAAGAGCACCAATAGTCAGGTTCAAGAAAAAATTTGCATGATTCCTGGATGTGAGATTAAAGCTTGTCATGGCCCATATAACATAGTGTTACCTAAAGCCGAAATTATGGAATATATAAAAATGTAGCAACAAACAGATATAGCGGGTGATAGAGCTCACAACCATTCCAATCCTTTGCCAAGAAAACCCTCAAGCATGCCACCTTGCGTTCATGTGCTGGCCCAAGAAAGGACCATTCACAACTCCCCCCTTCATATCCCTTTTTAAGGACAGCTTGTGCTTCTTTGAGGAGAAGGACTCTCCACATTCATGTAAGAGAACAAATAAGGTGGGTATAACGGAAAGGGATTCCAACAATGAATCAAGGGAGACAACTAATGAGCTGATTGGACAAAGCATTTACGTGAATGGGCTTCCATTCAACCTAATATTACAACACTCGTGAGGGAAGGTGAGGGGCATCAATGAAGCCCCAAAAAGGATACACGAGTTCTAATTACAATAAGTTTTGAACCACGTTTTTGGCCAAGAAGAAAGTTAAGTGGAGAATGCCTTACACCAATCACAGATACTTGGCAAGAAATAAGGGCCTCCATTTCTTACGGATCGAAAGATTGCAAAAAAAACACCCTTAATATATGTTACTATAGTGTGCCCTAAAGTGGCAATGTTCCTAAAAGAGGCAATTGATTGTGAGGAGGAAAACAAAGGATGCTTGCTTGATTGTTACCATCCTCAGAGAGACTATTCAGTTCATGCAACCTGATAATGTTGTCTACGTAATCACAGACAATGCAAAAAAAAATCAAGCAGTGCGATTGTTAATGGATCCAAGGTATGAGCATATTTTTTGGTCACCTTGTGCAATTCGTTCACTTTAATTTGATGCTGCAAAATTTGGGCAAAAACCCATGGATTAAGATTTTTTTCGCAAAAGCTTGTGACTGACCTTCACATGTCCCAGTGCACCTTCAAGGCATTCTCAAAGCTAGAGATGTTGAAGATAAGTGAGGGTTGAAATCTAAAAATTTTAAAACAATGATGTAAATGTCTAGATTTCAACCCTCACTTGCCTTCAACAGCTCTGGCTTCAAGAATGTCATAAAGGTGGCCTGGGATGTGATGTTGTAGATTTTTTACAATTTTAAATATCCATATTATTTTATTTTAATTTTTTTTTAAAGTTGATGAGACTAGATTCACCTCCTATACAATCATCTTGAGACTACTTGTGAAGGTGAAAGAAGACGTATGCAACATGGTTATACGTAAATTATGGAGTGTGGGGAAACAATCAAACTCAAACAAAGCTTAGAGAGTGAAAGGTCTAATCCTAAACAATGAGTGATTGGCCGATGTCAACTGCTTGCTCATTTCTATCGAACCCGTCAATCGCATGATTAAATTTGCAAATACCAAGCCTGCTTGGCCGAAATTTATGATGTCGTTGACATGTAATAATTAAATAAGGGACATTCTAGATAAGGATTAGAAAGATCCTTTTGAAATTGTTTAGAAACAAGTGGGAACTATTGACATGACAAGGTGGAACAAAATGACCACCCCATTGCATCTCCTTGCGTGTGCTTTAAACGCAAAATATTACAAGTCGGAGTTATTTTCTTTACCAAGAAGGATGGCACCCTACAAGGATAGAATTTTCAAAAGGATATTAAAAAGTAATTCAAAAGAATGTGTCTTACTCCAGAAGTAGTATATAAAGTATGTGATGAGTTTGGGATGTGTATAGCCCCTAAAAACAGATGAGAGAACTTGGAGCTCTTTGGGACAAGTATTTGAAGGCCAAGATTCCAAGTACCTGCAACCTATTGGCATTGAAATTTTATTATAGATGTGTTTGGTAACTCTCTACATTTCTAATTTTTAAATTATTAAAAATCAAAATTTTGATTTTAATTTAACTTTTTAAGCAAATTCAAAATTTAAGTTCCCTACAAACTTTGCCTCTCAAGTTATTACTTTGCTAGTTCCTCTGCCAAGCAAAATTGGAGCACATACTCTTTTATCCACTCAGTTAAATGCAGTAGCTTCCAACAAAGAAAGCAATGGAATTGTTCTATGCGGATTCCAACATGCATCTCCTATCACACAAGAAACCCATCTATAAGCAAGGATCGACCTTGCTTTGGGTTATAAAGCCAGAGTAGACTAAACTGGACACTTTCATTGCTAACTTTGCCCATCTTTCATTGCTTGATGATTACAGGGATGGGACATCTACCCAAGAATCACATAGCAAAGCTAGTGGGAGTGACAATTTCGCTGCTACATTTGGTTGTAATGAACTAAGAGATTATTTCAATTCTCTCACTAGGAGAGCAATTTGATGATTTTTTCATGTAGTTCTTGACTATGGTAGTTTGAACATATGATATTCATGTTACATATATAGTTTCATTGACTCAATGATCAGATGACCAGAAGGGCAGAAAGGAAGTCACATGGCTAGATCATGGTCTAATGGTTAGGATGTCTAACATCATGGTTAGATCTTTATCGTTAGCTAGGGACATCACATCATGGTTAGCTAGTAGTTAGTGCATCATGGTTATATCTTTATGGTTAGCTAGGAACATATGATATTTTGATTGCGTATTGTTTTATTTATTTTTGTATATTTTTATGCAGATTACACACGTAACATTTATATTATGGTTATTTTTCTTTATATTTTTATAATTCAACAAACATTTCCACGTGGTACCATACCAAGGATCCCAAACAAATTCGTGTTTCCTGTACCCATACACATTTCCTAATAACTTAGGTCTTAAGGATTCATTGGTTCAAAACATTGGATGCAATAGAAATCAACTTTGAGGAGCTTTTCATGCAATTTCAAGTGGAAGAAAATGGATATGAGCTCAAGGCCTTTCGAAGACTGCCATGTCACGTGATTAGCTCTCATAGAATGGAGAAGATACTGAGGAAAGGAGCATCAGGAGCTGCTGCACAATTATTCTCCATGGAACCACAACCTCCACTAGCGTCTCCTTCTCAAAGTCTGTAAGTAGTTATTGAGAAACACTATGTTTTTTCAAGATATTCCCCAGGGTCTTCCTCTGGTTAGGGAGCATGATTGTGTCATATAATTGATTCTATGAAACTAAACACCCAAAACTCAACTCTCTTGTTACTCCTATAAGCAAAAGAGTAAGAACCAGCACATGGTTCATGAGACGCTTGATGTTGGGAACATTCAGCCATGTCAAAGTGCTTACATCTTGCCTGTGATTATGGTGTGGGGAAAGGATGCTTCCTGCCACACATGTCTTGGCTATTGAGATTTAAACCATCTCATTATCAAAGATAAGTTTCCTATAGGTGCTAATGATGATCTATTTGATGAATTGCACTAGGCTATCTTCTTCACTATGTTGGATTTGTGTTATGCCTACCATCAAATCCTGATCCTACCATCAAATCCTGATCAAGGACGAAAAATATACTTAAGGCCGCTTTTCATGCACATGAAGATCATTATGAATTTTTAGGCATACTTTTTGGTCTTACTAAAGTGCCATCAACTTTTCGAAGTCCCATGAACTTTGTATTTAGGTCTATTCCTCACAACTTTGTGTTTGATAAGTGATATTGATGATCTATTGGATGGATAGCATGAAGTCATCTTATTTACTAAGCAAGATTTGCATTCTGGCTACCATCAGCAAGGAAGAAGATATGCCTAAGATTGCTTTTCATACACACACAGACAGTTACAAAGCTAGTCATGCCTTTTGGTTTTACTAGTCCACTTTTTAAAGTCTCGTGAACTTTGCATTTAGACCTTTCCTTCGTATATTTTTGCTTGTTCTCTTTAATGATATTTTTGTATATAGTAAAACATGGGAAACAAACCCGTAGTATGTGGATAAAGTTTTGCAACTCTTGGAGGAACATTAATTTTATGCCAACCCCTCTAAATGTATTTGGGAGTAATGAAAGTTGAATGTCTTGGGCATATTTTCTTCTTTGACGGGGTCAAGATGGACCCTAACAAGGTCAATGCAATGATGGACTTATCACTTCCGAACAATATTAAGGGTCTCTAAGAATTCTTGGCTCTTATACGATACTATCGCAAGATTGTGAAGAATTAAGGTCACATCACAGCTCCCCTTAAAGCACTCCTCAAAAAATATGGCTTTGTGTGGACCATTGAGGCCACTCTGGCATTTGAATAACTTAAGCAAGGCATATGTAGTACTCATTCTTACAACACCCAACTTCAGCAAAACTTTCATGGTGGAATGACATGCTTCTAATAACAGAATCAGCGCTACATTATGGAGGATGGTCAACCGTCAACCAATATCATTTGAAAGTCAACATCTAAAAGAAAGGTATCCTGACAAATCCACATGCAAGAAGGAAATGTTAACCATACTTCATGAAGCTAAGCAGCAGCGTCCTTACCTCATGGGAAACCACTCCAGCTAAAACAAATCAAAATAGCTTTAAGTACTTCTTGGAGCAGCAGCTTTCTTTAGAAGAGCAGCAGAAATGGGTCACAAAATGTTGGGGCATGACTGTGAGATTATTTATAACTAAGGGAATCATATTAGGATGGTAGATTCACTTTTGGGAAAAGGGAAACCCAAGGTAGAAGATAAGCTCTGCCATGCTGTTATACTGATTGAATAGGATGATTCAAGGATACCAAGTGAAGTACAAACCGCTATTTATATAAGAAGAGACGCACACACACAAAGAGACAAAGGGCAACCCTAATAACTCTATTTACTATTACTACATTACATCACATTGTGAAGCTTTTTACAACATAATGTGTAATACACCTATGTACCATGGACAACAACTTACATTACAAAATATTATCTTATGAACAAAATGGCTTATTATATAAGATAACAAAAGAGATGTGGCTAGGTACAAAACAAAACATTTCTCCACTGTATCATAAAATGGATTGACAATGCAACAGTCCCACTCTTGTGCAAATTTTCTTTCAGAAACTGGGGAGATTCTCTAAGCACCCCAACCTGACCAAGAGCATGCTAAAAATAGACAAGATAAATCACAACGAAAGCATACAACCTTTTCATTATCATGCATGTGGATTACTATAAAACAAAATAAAGCAAGCACATATTTTCACTAGTGTAAACTGTTTATAGACAGTAAGTCAACTCACTGGTCCCAGCTTAATATGGAATTCATGTTGTACACCATCACGCAATACCCTTACGGCACCAGTTCCACCAGCCTTTTTCATTGATACAAGATGATCGAAAGTTATCCTTTCCCTGTTCCTAAAATGCACTGCATTGAAATTTAGCCATGATATTAGAACACGGCTGGCTTCAACACTGCATAAAATGAATTTAAATGCACTAACAAAAAAGACATAACTAGGAATCCAAATTGCCATCAACAGTGATGCAGCTATGGTTATAAACCTATTAATAGAGCAAAAAGATAGGAACTCGGAATGGCAAATTTACCTGTCCCATCGTTTGCAATAGGAACTCCATCAAAAGCAATAATTACATCATCTTTCTTGAGCATCCTATGTGAATCACATAAGGGGTTAATTTTATTAACTAGCACACCTGTCAATCCTGGGGGCATCTTAAGATGATCCCTCAGCTGCACATTTTCAATGGGTTGACATGACACACCCAGTGTACAAAAGCCAACATATTTTCCCCGTTCATTTACATCAGACATAAAATGTTCTATGACAGGAACAGGGATTATGTACCTGTTAGCAGCACGAAGGAACAAAAAAAACAAAAAACAAATTAGCCACTAACCCCTACTTAATAATGCAATGAATCTCAAACAAACCAAATATTTTACTTCTAAAATCTACAATTCTCTCTCTAGTCTTACTCCATCTCATAACCCAATTCACTTTTAAGCAATACTATTCAAAGACATAGGCACTGTAGATACTTGTTAGCATTGGATATGTTTCCAAGACATAGGCAAGAACGCATTTCCCTAGTTTCTGAACTCAAAGTGCACAGAATATACTAGGCATCTCACATTAAGGTGATGTCTCATGAGTGATAGCTAACTAACCTTTATAAAAATTTCAAAACATCATCTCGGTTCCCTCTAGTATTAGACATTAATTAATGTAAGCATAAATCACATGTATCAAATGTACATCTTTCTACAATGTAAAGCATCAACCACATATAATCATTATACAGAAATATGGAATTCAGGAAAAATATGCATGCATGCTTTGAAAGGCCTAAATTTGATGAATGATATACATCAGTAACTATGGTCTTTTGGTATAATTTCCACTGCCATGTAACCTTAAGCGTTTACCTCCACATCTGCACCAGGAAAACTTCAAGAGCATACAGTCATAGATTGGTCATCTTTTGTCAAAATTTTCAAGCATAATTTGAGAAAATTCACCTCTACTCCCTTCAATGTTCAGTCCTTCACCTACACCTCGGATCTCAATCTCGCACCCACTCCTTGGATGCCCATTCCACAAACATTCCAAGTATACACAGATTCTTTGAAGATATTCTTAAAATCGGTTTTTTTAATAGAATCGATGAGGAAAACAGATCCTAAATTAGCTCCATTATGTATCCTATCACTTTGGAGATAACAGTACTTCCCCCAGAATCTCATGGTAAACATGACATCCGAAAACAAAATGTTCATCAATCCCCACCACATGGAGATAGAAGAGAAGATAGATCCTGTCCCCAAGAGAAATATGGTGGTCTGACTCAACTTGTAGCTGGTGGGAACAAACCCTCAGTTGACCAAGAGGAATCCCTCAAGCCATGAGACCAATGGTATTGTAAATAGCCTGGCTGAACAATGATGCCATCAGCAATATATAAGAAATACTCAAAGTAGAAAGCCATCTTAGGATTGACAAGCTGTAGGGGCGAGGTCCAAGTGACCTGAATACACTTGTTAAATGTCCTCCCTTGATCACATGCTTCAAGGGATGAAGGCGAGGATGGGCATCCATTGAGATTATTTAAATGAAGTTGATCAATAGAGATGCCAACTGACCACAAGAGCAAACAAGCCTCATAATACCAACAACCTTAATTCCCAGCGACACCCAAGGAGGCAACCCTTTTTAAAGAACAGTGTGCCAAGCACCAGTATCCCTCACAGCCAACAGCTAAGTCACCTACAGATATAAGTATGTTAAGAAGGAAAGTTAGCCTCGAGATATTCTCCAAAAGAAGGGCGTGGGCAGCAAACTCGGCATGTACAATACACTGAAATTGCCCATTTGCAATAGATAATACACCAAAGCGTAATTGTCTAAATCCTCTTATGTACATGCCTTGTCTGAAGTCCCTAGACTTGGGCCCCAAATCTCTTAACCATAAAGAACTATGGGTTTAATAACAGCACTAAGATGCACATTTTTTGGGGGATATCTTGGAAATGTATCTGAAAGCATTGGCACCAAAACAGACAATGAAGTTTACCCCTTGAAAAACGTGACTAAGAAGCAAGCATCAAATTGAGAGATGGGCTGATAAATACAACACACAAAATAAGTATATGTTGGCATGATCATCAACAGGTATCCTTTAAAAGATATTGACATCTAGAAAGGGCCTCCATGGAGTTATTGAAAATCACAACATTAGTTTACTAAGGCTGACCACACAATGATGATCACAGAAACGAGTGAGGGCATCTGCCTCTACAAACCATCACAGGAATGGGAAGGGACAATCATCAACAAACAGGAGAACAGCATTCAGAACATGATGTCATCAACACGAGTATGCTGCCAAAGAAAGTCCTTAAGTTCATCAATGTAAATACCAAAAAGAGTTGGCAAGAGAGGGTACTTTCAAAGGGTTCGTGGGGAGTCTGAAACTCGCCAACAATTGTCTCATAGAGCCCAATGATGGCAGTAATAAACATCTTTGATACACCGGTAGTATGCAGCCTCTGGAACATCAACTTTTGTGGGGCAAAATCAAAGGCCTTCCTAAAATCTGCAAACTAGTAAAAGGATTTAGAAAATCATTGATAAGCCTCTTCAATAATGGCACGAAGAGTAGAAAAGTGATCAATAATCTGAATGTCTCTTCTGGAGCCTTCTTGCCCCCTTGCTCTGAGATTGCCACTCTCAAAGTGCTCAAAAAGCATCATGTCCAGCACCATGGCATAAAGTTTAGAAAATGTGTGTCCGATCATATAGTCATAAATGTATTCAGGTTTGAACTATATCCTGAATTGTGAATGGGATGAATGATATTTAGAGACCAAAAGGAGTGGAACATAAAAAATGTCATTTAAAAAATCTTCCAAGAAAGGCAAGTGAATCCACACCATACTAGAGAAACTCGGCCTAAAGCCTCTTGCAATATGTTACTTTGATAGGAAATTATTTCCAAATTGCTTTCCTAATGTCATCTAAGGAGAGGAAATTCCGGGAGGAAGAAGCAAAGGAGACCCAAACAACACACTGATCCGGAACATCATAGAGTGAATTAGGATAGGTGATCCAAGTCTTGGGGTCAATGTCTGAGGGAGGAGTTTTCCTTTGGGTTATGCCAAAAGGTTTTAGGGGAGTTATGGAGGGTTTTTAGGTGATCATGCAACCTAGACACAAGAAACTCATGCTTCCTCCGTCACAAAGAATGAGACTCACTGTGTTGGGGAAGTGAAAGGAAGATCATGTGCTAGGGCATAATGGAGTCTCGAATGAATAGATTTGCAATCTTCTTTGTACCAAAGATTCATGAGACAAGAACCACGAGACAAGACAGTTTGGACTAGTGAACCATATGGGGAAAGGAGTCAATCATCGCCTCCCAAAGGAGAAGGGAAAGGAACTTATACTTGAACGTGACAATAGAGAGAATAGTGATTGGACAAAATGTAGGATAAGGTGGGCAACATAATCATTAGCATACTAGGCATCAAGTGAATCGTAGTATGGTGAATATGGAAGATCCTAGGGTAGAATGGCAAGAGGAAGCAAAGTGGGGAGAGTGAAAAGTTAGAGCGACATGATCAGCAAGGGAGAGCTTATGAGAGAGATGAAAATCATAAATGTGGGAGGTCAAGGACCTATTGGCAAGCACATAATCCAGCACACTTACTTTCCCACCATATCATGAAGGGGAGGTAGGGCCCACTTGAGTTGAGGATCCTAGGGTAGAGTGGGAAGAGGAAAGAGACATAGTAGGGAAAGTTGAAGTTAGAGCAACATGATTGGAAAGGGAGAGCTTATGGAAACATGGAAATCATAAATGTGGGGGGTTGGGGACCTATTGGCAAGAACATAATCCACCACACTTGCTTTCACACCATATCAAGAAGGGGAGGTAGGCCCCTCTTGACTTGAACCATAAGTACTGAGTGCTCATAAGAGGCTATCAAGTATGCCCTAGACCGGAGGTAATCACAAATTTTGCAAGCTGCCCCACTCGAACCACAAATGCCACATGATCTATGAGACTTGTGCCTAAAGACAAAACCTAATGGTAGGTAGTAACAAAAGGGAGGGCCCGTAAAGGGATCTCGCAAGCCTCAGTAAGAAAAAATACACCTAAAGAAGACCACATAGAACCGTTGCAATTCCAACAACCAATAAAAAGACAGCTCATCTAAGACTGTTGAGTGTCATCATTTGTTCGGCTAAGGGCATGACAACCAAGGGGGTGGGGACTCGCAAATAACTGCATTTCCAGATAACAACCCATTTGTTGGCCTTCATTGCAAAAAAATGGGCATGAGCCTTTTAAAGAACATCAACCTGAAGTCGAGTGAGATCCTCATCTACATGAAATACTGTTAGGAAGTGAGAATGGCTCCTTCTTAGCCTCCAAAGCTTGTAGGCACTCCTAAGTGAATCAAAACAAATGATAAGGGCAACATCAGGAGTTATGCAAGCCTTGACCGGAGTTATATCTTTAGGATCTAAAGTCTCATTTCGATAGACATGGCCTGCCTGCACAGGATCGGTAGGCTTCAGAAGGCCTCTAAATTGAAGATTAAGTTCTTTAGCTTGCCTTTCCCTTCAAATATTTGTTTGAACAGCAGGTTCAGCAATTTTTGGGAAGGATGCAGAAGAAGGGGCTTTGTCTATGACCACCTAAACCCACAAGCCGTCTTCAACTTTTTTTGAAGGGGCTGCTGATGGACCGTGGTTTTGCTTCTTATATTTTCATGTTTAAGGAGGATCTTTTGTCTGCTTAATTTTAATTTCAGGCACTACCTCCTGAAGGTGTCGAAACCACACAATCATAGTCTCAGATTCAATAGGGGCATGTTTTGGAAACATGTTCTTCACACTTACTCGGTATTCAGCATACCCAGATTACAGTGGGGGCATGTTTTGGAAACATGTTCTCCACATTAGCACATTATCAGTTTTCAGATTTATCCATGTATATGGGAGTACCTGTGGTTGTTCAAGAGCAGCAATCTTCACTTCTTGTGTGTGTATTTTGTTTTAAATTTTTCATCTCTGCAATTACATTAACCTTTCCTGTAACTGATTCTGGGATGAGTCACTTTTAGAAAATAGCATATTAGAAGATTCATCTTGTTGGTTTTGGGGTCCTCAATTTCCGAAACAGAGAAGAGAGAGAGGGTTCTGCTTGCTCCATCATGTAGTCCAATTTAGGAGGGCATTCAGCATTCACCAATACGTCAAACCTGAAAACTTGTATGTTCCGCTCCAACCAAAAAAAGAACAATGTCATCTCAGAAACCCCAGAATTTCACAGCTCGAAAAACTGCCACAATTCTTAGAGAACATAGAAATTCAGACAAAGAATATCAGAGAGACAGATCTGATTGGTAAATGGTTTTCTGAAGTTCTCAAAAGTTATCAGAGAGACAGAGACCAGGAGATTTCTAGACATTTCAGAGAAAACCCTGAGACCCCAAGTCCTTGAAATTTCAGAAAATTTGTTCCTGAATTTTTCAAAAAACCCTCAATTCTGGAAAACAGGTGTCTTATCCTGTGTGTCTGCAGTCTTACTGGGAACTGGATAAGAGAATGACTTTCAGAGTTTTAACCTCTTGAGAACCCTTGAATTTACAGAGATCTAGATTTTCAGATATTTTCCAGAAACATTTCAGTTTTTTTCCAAGCTCCTGCTCATGGTTTCCTGAAATCCAAATCCTGGATAGGGTTTTACTGGGTGTTTCCTCCTGCACAAACTCAGTCATTTCCAACCATTTTCTGGCCTTTTATCTGGGTGTTTTTCTTCTTCTGTTCAGAGTAACCAAAGAATCATGTACGGAGAGCCATGAAACCACAAGAATCCATGGAGAAAGAAAAACCCTGCTTAACCCAACTAAAGACTGAAAACGCCCAGGACTCTACCAGCTTTCCCTTATTTTACCTGAACAGGAGTAAAAGAGATGAGAAAGAAAAAATTTCCTAAAAACCATCTACATAAAAATCAGCAAGCCCCTTCCTTTTCCATTTAAATTATATTCACTTGCTTTTTCTTAAGGACTCTTAGGCACTTGGTGGAAAATAGATTCCACAGCTTACCATAAAATCATAGATGAGATTATTTAAATTTCCATGATGTTGTGTATTTGGAAGAGAGATTTTTAGATCCATCATGTTAATTAAAAATAAATCGGACGTTTCGGGTCCGATATGTGAAAATGAAAATGAAAAATGTGCCGAGAAATTACAACCTTAGTGAATCTCTAAATAATTAAAAATATAAAATATTGATAATATGGGAATAAGGTCGACTCTCCTTAAACCAAAAAAGCAATTAATAACTAAAACTAACTACAAGTAACTTCTAATGTTTAATAAATCATTGAAGATCAATTCAACTTTAGCTAGTCTGTATATTATCTCACCTTCTTAAATGATTCATTATAAGTCTCCAAGAACTACCAATACCAAGCCCATTGTCTCTGTTTAAATTGACCGGCCTCTTTTCAATTTCAATTGTTTCCCTAACCTTTCTTTTCCAATAATCATCTTCTTTAACAGTAAGTTTTGCCTTGTCCATACAAATTAGGTGTTTGATGACATGGGAATGTTCTATTAAGGCAGAAACTATCAAGTCGGGAGTTATGAATATCTCAAGCATAGTATGCATACTCAGCGAGTACTCGCCCAAAAATCAGATTGGGCGAGTAATCTCCATTAAAACTAGTGAGTTTTTTTGTCTACACTCGGTGAGTATTTACATAGTAATCGTGGTGAGTACTGCGAGTGCTGTGTAACTACTGGCCAATGTGGTCAAAATGCAGATAAAATGTGGATAAAAACACATTTTTGTCCTTTTTAAAGATGCATGCCCCCACACTTTCGTCACACAACATTTGAGGCGACAGAGTATCTAGTTTCTTATACTTTAGGTTATATATATATATATATACTTTCAAGATGTTTGAGAGTGGTTTCGGACCTCTAGGAGCTATGATGCAAATTCTAGGTTTTGGAGGATCCTATCATATTTCAGACTTAGTCAGATTTCAAGGATTCAGGATTTCAGACTTAGCCATATTTCAAGGTTTTAAGATTTCAGAGAGACATCATAGGAGGTATGAACGCTGCGTGAAGGGATGTAGGTATGATAGATGCCCTTGCGTTCAAGAAACAACTAAAGGATTTCCTTGTATATTAGTAGTAGGAGAGATTGGATTGGGTGACATCCTTGTAGATGTCAAACATGATGCAGAGGAGTCACTGCCATCTAATACCAGGGTGAAGCCACAAGGGGCAACGTTCTAGGTAGAGCAAGGAGGCGCAATAGAGTGCGAGGACTAGACTCTCTCAATCTCCCATATTTTTCACTAAAACAGGGAAGAGAAAATTGTAGAATATTGTAATTTGTAACTTGCATCAATATGCAAATTATGATGATGATTTTCAATGACGATCATCATAAATTTATAAGCATCAGTTTGTTGTTGTATTCGCATGATTATGTGATTTTGTACCCTATTCGTATTCAAATCTAATTGAAAACACTTCCTCAAAGTTTTATAGACTCATTTGATACATTTTGTTAATGTAGTTTGTATAATATTTGTGTTTTTAAGATATATTAAGTAATTTTTTAAGTTGCCGAGTATTGGCGAGTATTTGCCGAGTAAACTTTTTTTTCGTTGGGCAAGTACTCTCCAAGTATGAGTATGTGAACTATGATCTCAAGTGTGATCTTTGAGCCTTGTTTGAAGAGACCTGCTTGTTTTACCCACATAGGGTGTGCCACAGGAACAAGGAACTAAATAAACATCTTTTTGTACCTTACGAACCAAAGGATTTTTAATGGAATCCAAAGAAATGCCCATCAAAAAGAAACAATTCCGAGAGAAAAACTTGTCACCTTGAGAAATCTCAAAGAAAATAAGAATGTTATTATTCTCAAAGCAGATAAGAGTAACACTACCATACTTTTAGATAAAATAGATTATGTATGATGCCAAAATGCTTTAACATTTAAATACAAGTAGGAGCTGGTAAAAAAGTCTCAAGAAATTCCCAAAATAAAACAGTTAATGATGCCACAACAGCTATCATGAACTCATCTATCAATAACAAACAAAAACTTCGGCTAATTCCGCATGCCCCTATAACCCCACAGGAATTTATGGAGCACCAAAAATTCACAAGGATGGCATCCCCCTTAGACACTATTGTCAATACAAGGAATTCTCCCACTTATCCTCTTGCAAAGTATTTAGCTGGTAATTAAAGCATCTAGTTGGAAATTCATCGTCTTCTATTAAAAGCTCGGAACACTTCATTTGCAAGGTCAAGGATAGGAGGGGTAAATGAATATGGCAATTTAGTTATCTTTGATGCGGTTTCTCTATTCACAAAGATAACACTTAATGAGATTATGAGTGTCATTCGCAGCATCACTGACCCCCAAATAGTAGATTTAGTAGAATTGTGGGTCAACCTTCTTTTCCTTTGGAGGAAAGATTTATGAGCAAAATGAGGGGAGTAGCAATGGGGTCACCATTGTCGTCCGTTGTCGCTAACTTAATTCAGAGAACATTTTGAGTTTAAAATGCTAGAATCCTATCAATTGAAACCCGATCGGTGGGATAGGTTTGTAGATAACACCAATGGAAAATGGTCCCATGGTAGTGATGAACTTGATAATTTTTTGGGTTATTTAAATGGACAAGCAAACCAGATCCATTTCACTATGGAGAAAGATGAAGACAATAAATTACTTTTCCTTGATGTCATTATCTCGAAGAAACACGAAATGGCACATTATCTCATGAGGTTTACAGAAAGAAGACACACATTGATTTGTATCTACAAGTAGACTCGCACCATCCCCCTCACCATAAAATTGTTGATCTTAAATCTTTGGAAACAAAGGCAATAAGGATATCAAACCTAAATCACCTCAAACAAGAAAAAAAACACTTCATAGAGGTCTTAATGGTAAATGGTCATAAAATATGGGAAATTGAAAGAGTTTTCAATAAAGCAAGTACGCAGAGCAAACAATAAAGACTCAGAAGCACCTAGGATCGCTATCCCATACATAAAGGAAATCTCAGAAAAATTAAGTCGAGAATTGTGAGGAAAGTTGGTATACAAACAACCTTCAAACCACATAACGCCCTTCGCATTTCTCTAGATTCCACTAAAGATCCTTTGGATCCTAAGGTGCAAAAAGGTGCTTAGTTCATTTTTCCTATGACACACCCTATGTGAGTGAACAAGTAGGTCCATTTTTCTTGTGGCACGCACTATGTGGGTGAAACGAGTAGGTCTCTTCAAACAAGGCTCAAAGAGCACACTTGAGATATTCATAACTCCCAACTTGATAGTTTTGCCTCAGCACATCGCCAAACACCTAATTTGTATGGACGGGGATAAACTTATTGTTAAAGAAAATGATTGTTGGAAAAGATAAGTTAGGGAAACCATTGAAATTGAAAAAAGGCCACACAATCGAAACAAAGACAACGGGCTTGGTATTGGTAGTTCTTGGCAACCTATAATGAATCATTTAAGAAGGTGAGATAATATACGGACTAGCTAAAGTTGACTTGATCTTCAATGATTTATTAAACATTACAAGTTAACTTGTTAGTTTTAGTTATTAATTACTTTTTTGGTCTAAGGAAAGCCAACCTTAGCCCCTTATTAACAATATTTTATGTTTTTGTTATTTAGGGATTCCTTAAGGCTATAATTCCTTGAAGCATGTTTTTCTTTTCACCTTCTCCCTAAGGATAAATTCATATATAAGAGCTGAAACATTGGATTTATTTTTTATTAACATGATGGATCCAAACATCTCTTTTCCAAATCATAGATATTATACAGTGAAGACACAATGCCAAAGTTGGTAATATTAAGTTGAATCTCTTGACCTATATTTGTAATATGTGACTTCACAATTATAATTTTTATGCTAATTTAACTCATTTACGTTTAGTGTATCAAATCCCTGAATGATTGTATTCCATTTTCAAAGTTCATTGTAGCCCAGGTGAGACCCCCAACCTAGGGCATCTCCCTTTTAGCATGCCCAAACATGGACAATGTATCCTTGAGCCATTCATGCTAATAAAGCATTGTATATAGGGCATTTCATGTATTAAAAACAAAAATAAATCATTTTTTTACAAGATAACAATTGAAATGTAATTCCTAAAGTAAGAAAACACCATGGTACCAACTTACAAGATTGTTTCATTGCTTTTCACCACCACAAGTGAAACAATATATTTGAGAGGGATGATCTTTTTTCACAATTAGGTTGCTACATTTGTCTTTTTCACAAAATGTGTTATATCTAGGTACAGATATAAACTTTTGGGAAGACAATTTTTGCTTTGAAAACCCAAAGTGGGAAAAACCACGGAGAACAATCTCAAGTATATCAATGAGCACCAACTCAAGTGTGTAAAACACCACTATCTCTCAATGTTGCTTTCTCAACAAATGATAGCACACTACTATATCTCTTATCTTTTCTCTGCTCTCCACTGCTCTTCTTAGCTAGATAAAATCATTCGCTTCCATTCATATAACAAATGGCTTCCCAAGCCTCCTTTTATAGCTTTCCAAATGACCTTTGGCATTCACTCTTTGTGACCCTTCAATCCTCATGGAAAATGGCGCCAAACTTGTTTTGCATGACCCTTCAAATTCCTCAAGGTGACCCTTCATGGGAAAATGCGTCCTTTCCCTCTTTTGTCTTTATCTGGTGACTCTTAGAATTCCTCAAGGTGACCCTTCATGGGAAAATGTGTCATTTCCCTCTTTTGTCTTTACTTGGTGACTCTTTGACTTCTTCATGGGCCCTCTTTTGTCTTTACGCAACCAAAAATATATTCACAGTATATAAACTTTTGTTAAGCACTGGATATACTGATTCACAATATATCATATATCTTTTACTTAATCAAATTCCTTTTGCTTTAACCACTTAATCATACATTCAAGATAAGCAATAACATGCACCACACAAGAGAGAGAGAGAGAGAGAGACCAGATTTTACATGGAAACCCAAAGTGAGAAAAACCACAGAGAACAATCTCAAGTATATAAATGAACATCAACTCAAGTTTACAATGTTCGCAAGCACCAACTTGTAGGAGCACCAACCCCTTTGCTGAGCACCAACACAGCAATGATTTGTGAGCACCAACCCCTCCTGTGTATAAAACACCACTATCTCTCAATGTTGCTTTCTCAACAAATGATAGCACACTACTCTATCTCTTCTTTTTTCTCTGCTCTTCTCAGCTAAATAAAATCATTTGCTTCCATACATCAAAATGACTTCTCAAGCCTCCTTTTATAGCCTTCCAAATGACCTTTGGCATTCACCCTTTGAGACCTTTCAATTCACATAGAAAATGGCACCAAACTTGTCTTGCATGACCGTTTGAATTCCTCAAGGTGACCCTTCATGGGAAAATGCGTCATTTCCCTCTTTTGTCTTTATCTGGTGACTCTTCAAATTCCTCAAGGTGACCCTTCATGAGAAAATGCGTCATTTCCCTTTTTTGTCTTTACTTGGTGACTCTTTGACTTCCTCATGGACCCTCTTTTGTCTTTATGCAACCAAAAATATATTCGTTAATATTTAATTAATATTAACACACTTGAGCCAAAATATGAACATTAAAAACACCTTTAGACATAAAATGCTATATTGCTAGACTTTTGACATCAATGAAAATATTTCCAACAATCTTCCCTTTTGTTATTGATGGCAACCTCAAACTGAAACTGCAACATTCTGAAAACATGTACTGCACATGCCAACCTAAAACTGAGACCTGCACAAACTGCAAACTGAACCAACTGAAAACATACAGTAACTCCCCCTTACTATAGCACCCTGGTTTTTGAACCTGTTCTTGTATTTCTCTCCCTTTGACATCAATGACAAAGAGTTTGTCCTAGAGCTAACACTTAGCTCCCCCTCAACTAATATACAAATTAATCTGTCAACTCACCTTCATGACTTTCTTGTCATGCAACACAACCAAGACCCAACAGCATCCACCATGCTTCAATTTTTTCTGTAAAGTGTCTCCTTGAAGCCTAGAAGAGACACCCCACACACAAGATCCTAAAACAAAATGAACTTGGGAGATTCCCACATCTCCTCTATTACTTCCTTGATCTTCTTGCGTCCATAAGATTGATTTCTTTCTCTTAGAATCCGTTTAGGCATGTCTAACTTCTTTGACTCACTAACCTCAACATCCATGATGTTGTTCATCTTCTCAACTCTTTCCACTGTCTTATCTTGACAAAGCTCATGCTCAAATGTAACAAGAGATTCTCTTTGATCTGTAGGTTGTTTAGGACTAATATTCACTGTCTTTCCTGATAACAAGAGTTCCACACAGTCCTTCCTATCTGATTCTTTCTACTAGTAATCTATACTCACTCTTAGACTCAACCTGATCAACCTTTACTGTCTTAGGTCTCCAAACCTACGTTTGGCCCTTCTCATACCTTTTAGGGGCTTCGTATCCTTTGACATACCTTGAGGATCTCTTTACTCCATTTAGACATAATTTAGGAATATGGCCAACCTTATGACAACAAAAGCAAACAATATTTATCATACCTTTTGCTTGAAGATGACTGAAATCTCTCTTTGACTGATTGCTTCTCAAACAGTCTCTTGCCCTATGACCAATGTGATGACAAACAAAACAATGGCCATGAAAAGAATTGGAAACCCTGAAGGCATTGGGCTGCCTGATTGGCTTCTTCAATTTGCCTTTTAAACTTGCATCCTTCTCACCTTGGACTGATATTTCATGATCTTTCTCAACCTTGATTATGAGCCTCTCATGTTTATCCTTCAAACAACCTAACTCAACCTTCAACTGATTACACTCTTCTCTTGATTTCAAACTTGTATATGTAACCTCTAGTTGATTCTTAAGATCCTGAATAAACATCTTATCTTCTTTTGCTTCTATAGCCAATTTAGAATCCAAGATACACACCTGTTCTTTAAGATCCTCGACCACAAATTTCAACTCTTGATTCTCCTTCTTTAGTTGCTTGGCCATCGTGCTTTCTCCGATCTACCTTCAAGCTGTTAAACTCTTTCCAAAAGAACCTACTCTGATACCAATTGTTAAGTACGGGATATATTGATTCACAATATATCATATATCTTTTACTTAATCAAATTCCTTTTGCTTTAACCACTTAATCATACATTCAAGATATGTAATAAAACTGAAAGCAATAACATGCATCACACAAAAGAGAGACACCAAATTTTATGTGGAAACCCAAAGTGGGAAAAAACACGGAGAACAATCTCAAGTGTTGAAAATATTGTCATTGATGTCAAGGTCTAGCATTGGTGATAAAGGCCCCATTGCATTTAATGATGTTTGTAATATTCATATCTTGGCTAATGTGTATTAATATTTATTTAATATTAACGAATATATTTTTGGTTGCATATAAGTCAAAAGAGGGCCCATGAAGAAGTCAAAGAGTCACGGGATAAAGACAAAAGAGGAATGCGACCCATTTTCTCATGAAGAGTCATCTTGAGGAATTCCAAGAGTCACCATGTGAAGACAAAAGAAGGTATGGCGCATTTTTCCATGAAGGGACACTTTGAGAAATACGAAGTCACCAAAATAAAGACAAAAGAGGAAAGGACGCATTTGCTTATGAAAGGTCACCATATGACTTTTCAAATGCAAGGATACGAAAGGTCATGCAAGTTTGGCGCCATTTTCCATGAAGATTGAAGGATCACAAAGGGCGAATGCCAAAAGTCATTTGGAAAGCTATAAATAAAGGCTTCAAAAGACATTTGTGATATGCAAGAGAGTGCATGGTTTGTAATTGTTTTAGAGAAGAGAAAACCAGGAGATATTGTAGAGTTCTATAATTTGTTGAGTAAGCAATATTGAGAGATAGTTGTGTTTTATACACAAGAGGGGTTGGTGCTCACAAATCTTTGCAAGAGGTTGGTGCTCCTGTGGGTTGGTGCTCACAAATTTTTGCAAAGGGTTGGTGCTCACAAATAGTTGTGTTGGTGCTCGGCAAAGAAGTTGGGGCTCCTGCAAGTTGGTGCTTGCGAACTTTGTAATTTGAGTTGGTGTTCATTCATATACTTGAGATTGTTCTCTGTGGTTTTTTTTCACTTTGGATTTCCACATAAAAATCTGGTGTCTCTCTCTCTCTCTCTCTCTTGTGTGGTGCATATTATTGTTTCAATTTTATTGCATATCTTGAATATGTGATTAAGTGGTTAAAGAAAAAAAATCAAATTAAGTAAAAGATATATAATATACTGATTCACCCCCCCTCTCGGTATATTTCGTGCTTAACATCAAGTATATAAATGAGCACCAACTCAAGTTTACAATATTCGCAAGCACCAGCTTGCAAGAGCACCAACCCCTTTGTTGAGCACCAACACAGCAATGATTTGTGAGCACCAACCCACAGGAGCACCAACCCCTCTTGTGTATAAAACACCACTATCTCTCAATGTTGTTTTCTCAACAAATGATAGCACACTACCATATCTCCTCTTTCTTTGCTCTCCTCTGCTCTTTTCAAACTTGTCTTGCATGACCTTTTGAATTCCTCAAAGTGACCCTTCATGGGAAAATGCGTCCTTTCCCTCGTCTTTATCTGGTGACTCTTCGAATTCCTCAAGGTGACCCTTCATGGGAAAATGCGTCATTTTCTTCTTTTGTCTTTACTTGGTGACTCTCTTTCTCATGGGCCCTCTTTTGTCTTTATGCAACCAAAAATATATTCGTTAATATTTAATTAATATTAACACACTTTAGCCAAGATATGAACATTAAAAACACCTTTAAACATTAAATGCTATATTGTTAGACTTTTGACATCAATGACAATATTTCCAACAAAGTTGCATTTGGACTGTTGTAGCTATTATTATCAAGTTATACATGTGATTTCTTTCTGAAAACAACATTCAACCTGCAAAATTTCATTTTTGAATGGTTACCCAATTGTCCCTTTCAACTTTCATAGTTGATATCATAGTTATGAGACTCGGTGAGTCATGGCAAGAACTCGCCGATCCGAATCTGAGTCATACCAACTAAGGAATTGCCGAGGTTTTTGTGGAGTCGCCGAGTCTATCCAAACTCGCGAGTCCCACACCTAGAGTAGGCAAGTCACAAAAAAAAAAAAAAATGCAAAAAATAACACTAAAGTAGAAGTAAAAAGACAAACCTAAACCTAAAAGCTACTTTAACACACAAACACTCATTCAAACCTTATTTTCATGAGCCCATTCCATATTTCACTTTCCTCACCCTCACACACTAATCATTTTGATTTTTTTATTTTGCTTCAAATGCGTTGATAGTTTGTGTACAAAAGCTAGATTCAACTTAGATAAGAGGCAATTAACAACAAGTGTGTGCAATGGTGGAGCTAATTCAAGGGATTGATTGTTTTTTAACAGTTTTCAAAGCTTCAAGCATCTACAAGACTACAACTATAAGAGATAAATAGCATGAACCCTTCTCTCTTCTTTCTCTTATTTCTTAACATTTTTCCTCTTCATCTTCTTGATTTAACATCTAAAATTGAAAAAAGATGAAAACCGTAGGTTTTTTTACTTTTTTCTTTTCTTTTTTCCTATTTTTTCTTGTATTATTAACCATGGTTACCACTATTTTTTCATTCTTTGTTTTTTCTTGTTTTATATTTGAGATTTGAAGTTAAAGGTTAACCCGATGTCCTTACGGTTCTTGGAAGCATGCCAATGAGGGTGCAAAGAAAGGGCACGTGTTTTGCAAATATTGTGACGCTGAATTTCTTGGAAGCAGCATTAATCCCTAAAATATCACCTTGCCCGCATGCCTAGACGCGACACTATAGGATGTCCAGCTATAGAACCTGAGGTGGTAAGGGAGATATCATCCCAGTTGGAGACCTTTCATAAAAAGGAGGAAAGAGTGAAGCAAAACCAGCAAATAGTTGTCATTTTCATTCCTCCAATGCCTGGATTGAGTTCTAGAAGCATTGGTCCTAAACAACGTAATTTGGAGAGTTGGTTTGTGCCACATAGTGCTCCTAGTTCCCAACCATCGCTAGAAAGCATGGGTTGGAACAGGGACAAACACAAAGCCACGAGGAGCACAGTGGGTGAATTTTGGTACTTTCGTCACAGTCATTTTCATCCACCTAAGCAAAATTATGTTTTTCTACTCTGTCCTCTGTATTAAAACCCGCAAGTAACCATCGGGTACCTATGAGAAATTGGTTTTCAAAGGCCAAACGGTTAGACACGGTATTAACCGCAAGCCAAGTAATGCCCTAAAACCCGCAGTTAACTGCGGGTAATTACCCATGGTTAACCACGGGTTTTAGGGCATTACTCGACCCTGACCCGCATTAATAGTCGACTCAAACATAACTAAAGTTAAACAAAAAAACCATCATTTTCATATATTTTTATCATGATTTTTGCATGAACTGCTGTGTCTGCCATTTTCGAGGGTTTGGTGAACTGCCTGTGTCTGCTATCATCACGATTTTGGCACGAACTGCATGTTCGATCACTGTTTAGCTGCTAGCATGGTTTGGGCATCATTTAGTGAGTGCTCAATGGCAAACAAAAATTGTTAAAATTCATGAAATAAATCGCTGATAGT
The DNA here is from genome assembly GCA_037957365.1 of Torreya grandis. Lineage (NCBI taxonomy): Eukaryota > Viridiplantae > Streptophyta > Pinopsida > Cupressales > Taxaceae > Torreya > Torreya grandis. Next base: position 239,679 of record JARHVA010004448.1, on the reverse strand, counting down.
AATACCCAAGTTAAATAAAGCTTCTAACCACTAAACTTGTAGGTGATTTAAAGGTTGTCCAAGAACCGAACTTTTTTACCGGTCACACTCACAGTTGCCCCCGAATCGCCGCCTACCGGTAAAAACGCAGACATGCCTCTTTATTATCTAGCAAATTGGAATTAATATTTTTAGATTTATTAATATTTTCCCAACAAACCCATTCAATATCCACAGCTAATGAAGTAATGGAATAGCAATGCGATAGCGTAACATGTATTTATAATTATATTTAAAAGTTTGTACTTTATAAAATTTCAATATAATATATAATATTATATAACTATATGTTATTTATAATTATATTTTAGTTTATATAATATTAAAAAATATATATATAATACAATATTAAAACATTAAAATATATATAATATTAGTTTATTTAAATATATATAAGATAATATAATTATAGTTATGTTTTTATGTGTATCGATTTATTTTTATGAATTTATATATTTTTTAAAGTATAGATAAAGTTGTCAAGTAATTGCCGAGTCCCGAGTACAGGTCAAAATTTTGCACTACCAAGTAATTGCCAAGTACAAAGTTTTAAACTATGACTCTATCTTTTGTTCTACATTAAAAATCAAGATACTGTATGAATTTATAATGTTATTTTAGTTCTAAAATATGTTTATTTAATACTAAAATCTGTTTTTTTAATTCTGAATTTTTAATATTTAATTCTTAAAAAAAAAAGTGTTTTTAAGTCACCTTATTGGCAAACATTAGTGGATGCTATTTTTGTTGTTGGTCAAGGTTTAAATGCCCCTTTTGTTGATGATTTAAGAGGCCCAATTTTGTCAGATAAGGTGGTTGATGTAAAATCTATCATTGGTGAGCAAAGGGTTATTTAGAGGAATAAGGGTTGCACTATCATGTCCAATGGATGGACAGATAGAAAAAATAGAACATTGCTAAACTTTTTGGTTTCTTCTATAGGTGGGACTATCTTCTTTAAGTCAATTGATGTCTTATGGAGGATAAAAATGTTGATTACTTATGTGGCATTTTTTAAGTTGTTGTGGAGGTGGGTGAAGAAAATGTAGTGCAAGTAGTCACCGATAATGCAACCAATTATGTTGTTGTAGGTAGACTACTTATGCAAAGGCACCCCTCAATCTTTTGGACTCCTTACTCGACCCATTGCATCGATTTAATCCTGGAGGGTATTGGGAAAATAGAGTGGGTCAAGCCAATTGTGGAGCATGCTTATAATATTTGCAAGTACATCTACAACCATGCTTTGGTCCTCCCTTTAATGAGAGAGTTCACAGAGAACAAGGCACTGGTCCAATGTAGTGTAACCCATTTTGCAATCTCCTTCATCACTATGCAATATTTGCTACAATCAAAGCTTTGTTGAAGCGAATGTTTGTTAGTGAGAAATGGAGTGAGTCTTCATTCTCAAAGAACACTACCAGGATTGATGTTGTAGAGTGAGCGTTCAATGAGTCCCACTTTTGGATGCCGGCAAGAGAGATTGTAAATGTACGTCATTTTGAGTTTCTTGAATTTTCATTTTCTTTGTTTTAAAACCATTCAATACTGATTTAAAATTATGAATTAATTTTTTTAATAGATAGAGCTATCGGTTTCTCTCCTCCATGTGTTGATAGAGAAAAGTCCGCAATGGGCTATATCTATAAGGGCATGGATCGAGCCAAAGAGCGAATAAAATTTGTCTATGCATGGTGAAGGCCAAGTACTAGCCCATTTGGCATATCATTGACCAGCAGTGGATGAAACAATCCCATAGGCCACTTCATGCTTGTGCCTACTTTCTAAACCCAACCTTCCAATTCCTTGAGAGCTTTAAGGCCAAATAGGAGGTTATGAGCAGCCTCTACATAGTCACAAATGCTATGGAGACAAATGTGTAGATGAGGGTGAAGATTATGTCCGAGATTGAGATCTACAAACAAGCACTAGGAGATCTTTTTTCTCGAAATATTTGCAAGGTAGCTAGGACGACGATTAAGCCAAGTCAACTTTGAGTTTAATGATTAATGTTTTCCAATGGTTTTTATTGTTTTTTCAATTTTTTGGAATTAAAGTCAAACATTTTAATATTTATCGTTACATATGTATAATGGGAAAATTTTACCACTAAGGTGCCGAATCTTTAGAGGATCGTTATTCGAGTGCTAAGCCAACCATGCAGTGCCTCAACATGTGAGCATTATTGAAGTATGTTTGAGCACATACACTCCAAAAAGTGCAAAAGGCTGTCAATGCAAAGGTTGAATGACCTTGTATTTATGCATTACAACCTATGCCTTTGCCACAAGAAAATTGAAGGGGATAATGAAGATTTTTCCCCCATTAAGCTAAAGGATCACAGAGGATAACAGCCCTATGTTTAAAGAGAAGAACCACAAATGGGTCGATCAAGTTGATTGCAAGGCAGAGCTTATAATGTTGGGGGAGGAAGAGGAGCAAACCCGTACATCTAGGGATAAAGATGTTGTGGAGGATGATCTTATCGATACGTCGAGGGTGGGTGGAATTGTTGTCGCTGCTTCCTTGGCGTACACAAAACGTCACAGGTTCCAACATGGTAGATCTCGTGTTGGGACGAGCAAAGTAGGTATTCTCAACCTTAGTTGTGGCTTTTATATTATGTTTTTTGTTCATGATATCGTCATGGATTTCTATATCCCTATGTTGTGTACAAGGAAACAATTTAAAAAATATTAAAACAAATCTTATTTAATATCAGGTCTCAAGTTTCAAGTTCAATTGTTCAACTTAAAACATTCAATATCGCATTATTTACTTAATTCTTTGTGTACACGTGTATGTTCTATGTAATTGACTAGTTTTGAATGGATTTTAAGTGGATATAATATGGAATGTATTTAAATTAAAAAAATACCCCTAAAATTCACTATTTTTTATTATTATTTTAAATTTGCCGAGTCTTGGCCAAGCCTTGTTGCTGAGTCCAAATCTGAGTCAAAAATAGGCTTGCTGAGTTTTTTATGAGTCCTAGTCTCATTTCTTTGGTTGTTATCACCAAATTAGGCACCTGATTTTCTGTGGAAACCAATATTTCACCCCCGAGGGGCTCAATCCTGCCTTAGGGCAGGTTGTCATTATTAAATAGCTCCTTTTGTTACTTCAAAATTTCTCTTTGGTAAAGCCCAAACATCTTCTGCACAACATTGAAACTTTTTTATTTCCTTTTTTGGAGTGTGTATAAATGTACATTACTAGCATACCCCTTTCTGGCATATTCAACTTTTGGGTATCTATAAGAGATACTCGGGGCTAATATCCATCATACCCCCATTTCCCTGAACTAATGATACCTTACAAAATCCTAATATTTGTCACAACTGCACAGTATTTATGTTTCCACCCATATCCACACATGCTCCCCAACTCATAGTTCCAGTAACCAGTCCGAGTGTTGGATTTTGTGATCCAAATGCTTATATAATATTCATATAGTTTACAGTTTATGTTTTGAAATAAAGTAAATATTAATCAACTTTGATTAAGATAGGCTGGTTATGAGAACAAGGGCTTTATATAGCCTTCTTGTATTGAGTAAATAAAACAATGAAGCCTGAAATTTATTGTTTATGGTTCATTTTGTGTATCTTTGTTGTTCTATCACACAGAATATTTAGGTACAACCCTTAGTTCAATGAAAGAGAAATTGCCCCCGAAATTGCCCCTGCATAAATGCCTAAAGTTAAATAGAAGAAACAAGGAGCAGGGAAACAAAAGAAGAGCACAAGGCAAAAATTGCTCATCAAAAAAATAGTCTGGTAATAGCACAAAACAAACAATCCAAAAGAAAAAACCATCAAAATGTCAGTTCACAATTCACAGTTATCAGAAATCAATGGACAGGATTCCTCGAGAGCTACAATATGGTTACTCTGTACTAGTCTTTAGAAACTCACCCAATGTTTTCTGCCCCAGCCAGATTTTGAAAAGCGACACCAGCAACTTTCTCGTCCATGATTGCTGGTCCTCCACTATTGCCGGGGTTGATTGCTGCATCAATCTGTATAGCCATAAGATTAGCTGCCCCATGTGTATATTGTGACAGTTCTACCCTTGAGACAACTCCCCTAGTCACAGAAATATTGTCACCACCTGAAAATTTGTACAGAAAGTTGTGTTATCTAGAGATGATCATTTATCTAGATCCAGCAAAAAAGAACAGGAATGAGGCAGGGTGTGTTAGTAATTATGTTTGTGATTCTAGTACAACCACTAAGAACTATCAAGTCTTAGTAAGCTCACAAGTTGATGAGAAAACTGAGCAGCAGATGAGAAAACTGTAAGAACTTTCTAGGTTGTTTGTTTAGCAAAACTATTATTCAGCAGTAATATAAAGTAGGCATTTAAATGTAATCTAGAAAAGAGCATACATCATTCAAACAGGTATTAAACAAATAGATCCAACATTCCATATCCTGATCTGTGGAAGCACTAAAGAGAAGATGTTTCATCTGAAACTTAGTCCAAAGTTGCATAGGCCATAAGATTCAATCAATGGAGACAGACACAGATGGTCAGAGATTCATGGCCTATTAATTTTTTTTAAAGTGTGAAGTGAGTTTATTATTATTTTGATAAGACGAGATGGCAAGCATCCTCGAAAAAAGAATGGAAGACAAGAAACTGCAACTGTTATTTCAAAATAACAATTATCCAAGGTACTCCAGATGGTGATGATAGTCATAATAGGAAATGATATCAATATAAATCAAATTACTAGAGAACAATGTCAGATCACAGACAGAAGAAACGAAGAGATCCATTCTCAAATCTACAGCAGTTTTGGAGGACTTAGGCAGATCACCTTCTCACCTTCAGATCAGTGTTATCTGGCATCAGATCAATGATATAGGCACTATTACACCATAGAATTGGAATGAACCATCTACTTGGGTTATCCGTTTCAAGGGCTGGTTTATTCGCAAACAAATCATTGTAAAATATACTTAGGAAATAGGAAAATGATAAGTTACATAACTTATACAGGGAAAAGGGTAGCAAATTTGAGAGGTCAAGTTATTTATTAGTATTTACCCATGGTTTCTTAATGGAGGGCATAGTTGTTTATGGAAAAATCTTCCTTGTAATTTTTATGTTCTTTTCATGCTTATTTTAACCTTATGCAATTAAAACTTCTACTTAAAAGTTGAGTTGAAACAATGAAAGCTTTCAATTTCTATGAAGACATGGTTGGCTAGATTCAGAGCTGCATCTCAACAGCTTCCTTCTCGATGTTTATCAATAGAAAGGATGGAGAGTTGTTTACCACATCCCAAGGGCTCAGACAAAGGATATTCTTTGCCCACCTTACTTATTCATCAACATAAGTAAAGGACTGAATCGTCTACTGGAAAAATACAACATTCAGAAAAACACTCCATTGATTGGCAGCAAGGCAGATAAGCTCCAAATATGCGAATTTACAGTTTCCAGATTATACACTTCTACTGGCCATGCTAATTGCCAAAGAACCAAGAACTTTGAAGTCAGTGCTTAACTATACCAGGAAGAATTGGAACAGGTAAAAAACGTGGACAATTCTTCATTTTTCTTATTTAATACTTCTCACACTTTAAAAAAGGTTATTCTACATATCTTAGAATTCCATAATGAACATCTTGCAACCACCTGTCTTGGGTTTACCCTACACCTTTGTCCTCTGTCACAAACACTTGGTAAGCACTCAGAAAGGATCATATCTAAGCTGCCACCATTGAAAATTCAAATGGTTATCCTTTGCAGGCAGAACTCAGTTGATCCAGGCACTCCTCCAAGCAATGCTGGCCCTGCTTATTAACAATTCTCCCCATTTCTAAAATGGCTGAAGTGGAAATAATTCCTATACAACAAATATTTCTGTAAATGGGATACAAGGAATGGAAGAATAATTCAAATTTCCATCATATCCTGGACAAAAATCACTTGGCTTAGGGTGAGGGAGGGAAACAGAGAAATTAGCAGGGAACTTTTATCTGGGACAGCTGCAACTCGAAACCTTGGTGCCAAATTATCTGATCAAAATATGTATTCCCACCTGAACACTAGCAATTCTTTGAGAATAATCGACCTCTTATGAGCTCCATACTTGAGAAACATTTAAGGACCAGAATTTTGATATTGAAATCAGATCTGCATGAAGAAGCCCATGATGAACATACAGCTAACTTCTAGGAGGGCACAAGGAATGATTTCCACTGCTAAGTTCAGAATCTAAACTACTTCCTCTCAAGAAAGACATTCTGTAAGGATGGATATCTGTGGCCGGTTAACTTAAACCAGGAACAATGAAACTCCAGGCAACCTGAAATTAGGGCAAAAACGAGAACCCCTGTCAGCAAACCTTAGGCCGACAGATCTGTTAGTCCAAAACATTAAACAAAGATACCTGATACAATCAGAAACTCCAGACTTTGTACTGGGAAAGGAATAAAAACTGGCAATTGTCACACAAGAGCAGCATACCAAAGTCTTCTACAACACCACAACAATGTAGCTTATAGCAAGCATAACATTTCATCTCTTTGAGGATGGTGCAAAGTCAAAGCTATCATTTGGGTGGCTTACCACCACAAGATCCTAACAGCAGAAAATCTCTGGATCAGAGGCTGATATGGACCCTCCCGATGCTACAATTGGGAAAAGACCATAGGTCACTTGCTCATACACTACCAGTTGGCCCAGGCCATCTGGAAGGAGATTGCAGACTGCTTTCACTCTATGTAGACCTCACCAACATCCTTAGATAACATGATACTTCAATGGTGGTGTCTGGATACGGGGTCCAAGCATATCGTCCTCCTGCACTCATTGGTTCCAGCTTTTATTTGTTGGCCATTCAATTGGAATGAAACCAACTAACCTTTGAGGAAGCCACTATCCCCCACATATAATCTGCAAAATTCGAAGGAATGCGAAAAATCTCTTTCCAATCTCAAGCAAAACAATCCCCTCCACAAGTGTCTACAATGTTATATCTTGAAATACGCAAGTTGTGGCTTCTTCATCCCCACTGTCTTCTCCTCCAAATCACCGTTCCTCCAAATCCCTGTTTGAGTCCCAAAACCACCTTTCCTTAAACTTAACTACAATGACTCAAGTATTGGCAATCCTGGACCGGCAGGAACAGGTGGAGTTTTGTTAGAGGAGAATGAAGAGATTACTCTGGTCTATCAAGACGTGAACTTCAACATCAATTATTTCCATGAATCTTGGGCAGTTTTAAGAGGGCTTTCACTCTCCCAAACCCTTCAACTCTGAGAAATCAAAGTCAAGGGAGATGCTACTCTTATTATACACATAGCAAAAAGGTTATATCTGCATTTCTTAAATCCATCCACGTATGGCCCAACCCTAGATTATGTTATATCTCTTAGCAGAACAATAAGAAATTGCAGTAATCCTCCAAAGATTTACTGAAGTCAAATTTCCACATAACATCAACCCTCTTTTCAACCACACGGCCAAAAGAAGGGCCACATGGTTGAAGTCTAGCCAGGGTGTAAAATGTTATTCTTTGCTATAGCTCCTGAAGAGCTTTCCACAATACTGACATGATACGCAATGGGAAACTCTTAGCAGGACAATGGGAAATTGCAGTAATCCTCCAAAAATTTACTGAAGTCAAATTTCTACGTCAAGCATAATCTCAACCCTCTTTCCAAACACATGGCCAAAAAAGGGGCTACTTGGCTGAATTCTAACCAGGATGCAAAATATTATTCTTTGATATACCTCCCGAACAATGTTCCACAATACAGACATGATGCACAATGGGAAAGGCTTAGTTCCACTCTCATGGTTATAACCTTTGACCATAGCATGGACACTTAAAAGGAGTTAAATTCTTCTAGAAAAAATAAAAAGCTACAAAAATAACACTTCTTGCAAAGTCCCATTCTCAAAAAAGCATGGGCTAGCATATGTCACACCCATTTTTTACTTTTTTACCATCAAACTTTAGAACTAAGGAAACTATGTTGTGTATCAACATTTTACATTTTTATTCAAAACCTCCTTGCACCATTCCCCATTCACATTACATTCACCCATTCCCCTCCATACATCCCTTATCCACCCACAACCGATCCCTCCATGCAACACATCACCTCAGCTCAGATATTATGAATCGCCCCCACTCACATCTCAGCATCTTCACAACGGCATCAATTACAAAAATGTATATTTCCTTCACAAATATGTTCAAGGCACTGTGCCAAACCCCTAGCATAACTAGACTTTCCTACTCAAGTATCATTTTAAGGATTTTGGGGGTACTTCTACACATCCCCTTTTCAAATTCATGTGTTTCCCCGTTCACCCAAAAGGAGACTTAATGGAACATAGTTTGTAACCCATTTGCAACCACAGTAATCTATCTAGTCTTTACTCTATCAACAAGGAAAACAGTCTTTTCTGCAGCTCGTGCCTACTATTTGTAAGCAGACAGATTCAATGTTTGGGTAACTTGTCCAGTATTTGCTCCCTTAATAATTAATAAGGTCTATTCTCTAGGTCATGTTTAATGTTTTTATGCATGTGGACTTGCTATTCAAGATATACCGCACAAAATAATCTCTAACAACAAGGTTTTAACAGCACAAAATAATCTCTAACAGTGGGTAGCTGGAACAGTAGCTTGACCTTGAATATTAGGCCCTTCTCAAAATTTACAAGTCTTGCCCCGCACCCCCCATCCCTCCCCACCTTCCCCGCCTCAAGACACAAAGAAGATAGTACCTGCAAGGAAATAATAATTAAGTTCACATCCTCCCTAAATTTATGCTCCTTTGAAATACCTGTCTCTTAGTTTGATCTAGAGCATCTTATGGCTTCCCAAGGGTTCAAACAGAATCAATATCTACAGGGGTGCACAAGCATGGGTATGCTAATGTTCATAAAAGATCTTGTGCTTACAGCCTCAAGTAAGTTGTTTATGTCCCACCCAATTCTAACCATATTATCACTATCTTATCAAGAAACAAGTCTTATAATTGTTAAAACCTTCACAATAAGAAAAAAAAATGTGATATGTAAATTAATATCATACTCAATAAAATATTAATATATATAAGGGAAAGCATTTATGACAATAAATGATATGTGCTCAAGACCAGAACCATCCAAAGCCATACCCATTTGGTTAGGTGCACAAAGTCATTCAATTGCAAGTGACTAGGCAATGCAAGTTTTGGTTTGCCATAACAATTGATTGCATGGATTAAATGAAATGTGATGTGGTGTTTTTGATAAAGGTAAAAGGAGGGTTTTGAAAGAGTTCCTTCCCTTGTACAAGGAGCTAGCAAAAGATATTCAACAATAGACCCAACCAAGAACAAAAGGCTAACTAACAGCCAAGACGACAAAAACAAGCAAAAAGCTGTATATCAACAGCAAACTAACAGCACGAAAGAACAGCTGAAGATAGACCGAAAACAAAAAACATCAACAGAAAAACCTCTCAGAGGAGAATCAATCTCCAATAGTAGCTTGGATCCCTTCCCATTCATCCAACATGTTCATAATAAGCTTTACCAATTTATCAATTCCAGTTGTCTTTGTTCCAGACTTACCTTCTTTGTCCTGACTTTTTATTCTTTTGCTAGTTCTTAAACCTGTGTGTTCCTCTTTCTCGGCCAGGAGAACCTCCTTGAGCACTTTTGTAATCGCAACACAACTTTTGATAGAAGATTTATTGATTTGGACAAGATGAAGAAGTGCTTCTTTGATCTTCAGCTTCTCCTTTTCCAACTAAATTATCTTATCCTCCAAATGAGCTATTTTACTTATAAGATTCATGATTTCAGTATGCTCCCCTGCATTCTTAATAGGACTGCTTCCTTCGAGGTTTCCACCCTCAATTTGCTTTTGTATTTGATTGGCAGTTTCTTTGAGATTTTCATTGTCTTTCATAATCCATTTCATGAAACTTTTGTGCAAATCAACATCATTGGCCAAGGAATTTACTTGTTCTTGAGAATTAACCTCCACATTTTCAAAAACTCTCTTCTTACCTTTTAAGTCAACCAGATGTTGAGCTCCTTCATGATCGGCTAAGACTGTACCCTACATGTCAATGCTGGTAGTGTTGTCTTCATTGCTAGAATTGTGACTTGCCTCCTCATGCACAGGGGAATCAGAAGAACTGAGCTCCTCCACAGACACAGGATGGTCAACAATTGGGGAATCCCCAGCCAAGATAGTCTTGCCTTTTATGTCATAAGGACTATCTGAAGGTGAAATCCTGATAGTAATAGTTTTGGATTTTTTGGAGGGATTAACCCTAGTTTTACCCTCTGAATTCTCAGGTTTAGAAGAGCTCCCACCCTTAACAGACTCTACAACCCTTATCTAAGGAGAGGGACCAATAACCTGAGCCTTAGCATGGCGGTAAAGATCATAAATCAAACATTAGCAGATAGGAAGAGCAGCTTTCCCAAGTTGAACCTCTAGAACAAAATTTTCAAAGGATAAAAGCAAGTAGAAGGGAATGTAGAGAAAAATCTTGTGGCGGAAATGATTGAGGAATGCAAAGTGATAAGAGAAAGCAACCTTGAATCCAAACCCTAATGCAGGTCCCCCATCTATTTTCCTTGACGATCTACCCAAGATATTTGGCTATTGTATGTACACATGAATCACAACACAAAAGCTAAGGGAAAGGATGCCAAGAGCAGAACTAGGCCAAAAAAACACATTGTCAAATTTATGTTTCAAACACTTTACCATGTTTAGAATTTAATGCTCTAAATACTTGCCTAGAGTGAATACGACCTTGGGAAGCTTTTTCAATCGCATCCAGATTTCTAGGTGGCAGTCATCTTGGTTCTAGTTGCACATTTCTAGGTTCAAACTTTTTGAAGAGATCTTCTACAACATTATACATAAAGATGCCATTCATATCCCTTATGTTGGTTGTATTACTGTTCCACTTATTAATTAGGCATTATTATTGTGGATGTTTAATTAAATGCAATTTATGTCTATGAATAAGGTTAATTATATTAATATATTCATAGATGTGTACTTTTGGTATCGGCTAATGATGATATTTAGTAGACTACACTGTAAATGTGGTTAACCAATGCAAATGAAGATAAATAAATAAGAAAAAAAAAGATTTACCTATGGTGGAGATGGGCAACATTGACGCAAAATGGAAAATATAATGGTGAAGTGCCATTTCTCACCCCGTTGTCTTCCTCGACCTCTTCACCACCAAAACTCAAATGAGGGAAACAAGCTCAAGGGTAGCTTTAATTAAGAAAACATTAGGGTTAGTATTGCCAACAATATAGTGTTGGGATCTAAAAATATTTATAAGCTATACTATTGTACATGTCAAGGTTTATATTCCAAGGGTTATGATTAGTTATAGGTAAGGGTACATATACCCTCCTATTTGAAAGAATGCGAAAAAGTCAAACAAAGTTAAAAAAATATTAGAATGTCATTCCTCACTTAGTGAAGTTAATTCACTTAAGTTAATTTGCGTGCATTCTAAAGGTCACTTATTTACCTAAGGGTGTAAAACTTATCCCCTCTAATTAATCAAAAAATATATCAAGTAAACTTAAGTTGTGGGACGACTTAACTTAGGACCATGGTCAGTTTAGTGGAAATAGAAATCACATGAAAGTTAAACTTTAGCCTAGATTAGGGCTTTAATGTATATAATTAAAAATAATAATTATTTTAATGACGTAGTCCATAAGGTCCTCGATGTTTTGTAAGTTAACCATTCGAGTTTACATTCTAACCTAGGGTAAACCTCCTATGCCTAAACAATTATGTTGCTATGTCCAAAACAATTGTGCGGCTTGGTTGGCCACCAAAGACTTATTTGACAAGTCCACCCTCCTTTGGGCATGCTTTACAACTTAGCTAAATAAGAAACGTGGTGATTGAATGTATGACTCTTGCAAGTTGACATTCAAACTTTGGATGCTACAATACTAAATCTAAAAAACTTATATGTTAAACAAAAAAAACTTGGTTCAGATTTTTACAGCATGACACAACATTGTGCCCATGTTGGCTATTGGTTCCAAAGAGAACCTATAAACTTTGTAATAGATGTTTGTTCTGAATAATCAAGTACTTCACATTTTCCAATTTAATTTTTATTCATAGATGGTTTCTCCACAAATACTTGTGCTAAAACATTCTTTTAAAGCCAATTTATTGCTTCGTGGATTTTCACATGCAAGAAAGTAATTCCATTTCCTACACATATTTAATTGCAACATGAAGAAATGTATTCAAGCAATAATAAAATATTATGTGTGTGATATATTGACCTGACCTATAATGTTGGCAATCATAGATCATAGATGAATTCAATGCTCTCAGAACTTTGGTTAGGTCTATGCAAACATCTTTTATAAATTGAGTCAAGTGGCAAATAAGGATTCTAATTGAGGCAAGTGGCCAATGAAGGTGTGGATGGCATTGACCCATCTTCTACTAGGAAGGGAGCTCCATTGTGGATGTGTTTTGTAAAGAATTACAAGTTTAGCATTGAGACTTTTCTTGATTACTTCTTTCCAATCAAGTGAATTTTACAAATTTTCATTTCTCTCTGACTTGGTAAAACCATGAAAGTGGTAAATTTTGTTTTTAGCAAAGCTCCTAGATTTAACGCAATGAAGTTTGGCCTTGCCTAGGATATTTTTTGAAACTTACTTGAAAATTTTACTAATTCAAAATTTAATTTACATTTGAATTCCAAACTCCTATAGATCTCTATTGCAGCAATGTTATGGTGTCATTATTTTCCTTGGAAATTAATAGATTTTTTTTTTTTCTTTAAAAAGATTGCGAGTATAAACCTAAATTTTAACATGTAGAGGTTTACCATCCAATTCCATGGGGGGGACGGGGCGAAGGGCACAGGTAAGGTAAGCAATGGTATTTCAAGTATTGATCCAAAATCTGGGGAACGATTATTATGACTTTTTCATGAGAATGTTGTTGACAATTTTATCTATATTTTCTACCGATGTTCTCTGTGTTATAGATTTGGAAAAGGCTATTAAATGTATGATGGAATATTTAACATATATAGTTGTACAAAATAATTTACATGGAGCCTTGATCATACTTGATTGTTGCATAGCTAGTATAATATTGTCAACCAATATCCCCACCAAGTTAGAAGTATACATAATTATAATTACTTTGTTATGTGTTAGATTGATGAATAAGGCAGGGGTCCTATGGAGGGGGTTGTTACTCCTATTTTTAATAAGCGGGTGGCCCCATGAAAAATGAAAAGTATGGTAAAAGGAAATTACGTAAAATGAAAAGTATGGTAAAAGGAAATTACGTAAGGTACGTAATGTTAGAGGGGAGATTCAAGGTTGCTTTCTTTTATCACTTTGCATTCCTCAATCATTTCTGCCACAAGATTTTTCTCTACATTCCCTTCTACTTGCTTTTATCCTTTGAAAATTTTGTTCTAGAGGTTCAACTTGGGAAAGCTGCTCTTCCTATCTACTAATGTTTGATTTATGTTCTTTACCGCCATGCTAAGGCTAAGGTTAATTAAACATCCACAATAATAATGCCTAATTAATAAGTGGAACAGTAATACAACCAACATAAGGGATATGAATGGCATCTTTATGTATAATGTTGTAGAAGATCTCTTCAAAAGGTTTGAACCTAGAAATGTGCAACTAGAACCAAGATGACTGCCACCTAGAAATTTGGATGCGATTGAAAAAGCTTCCCAAGGTCGTATTCACTCTAGGCAAGTATTTAGAGCATTAAATTCTAAACATGGTAAAGTGTTTGAAACATAAATTTGACAATGTGTTTTTTTGGCCTAGTTCTGCTCTTGGCATCCTTTCCCTTAGCTTTCGTGTTGTGATTCATGTGTACATACAATAGCCAAATATCTTGGGTAGATCGTCAAGGAAAATAGATGGGGGACCTGCATTAGGGTTATAAATCTGGTGTAGAACATCATTCCAGAGGTTTGGATTGAATCTCTCAAATATCCCCCTTGAAATTTGATTACCCTCTCTTTCTCTTTCAGGAATCTCTTCAAATCCTACTTGTCACGCTTTGATTTATAGAATTTGAGTCCATCCATACTCATTCCAGTTACCAGGGCTATACTTTCCTCTGAAACCACAAAAGAAACCCCTCATAGACACATTTCGAGACTTCCATGCTTTAGCAAAATCAACTAAAATGTGAGGATCATAACCTTTGATTTTCTCCATAAAGTTGGTAAGTCTACTTTTCTGCAAAATCCTACATATGGTGGTCTTCTTTTTCACAGCTTCAATGTTGATAGGCTCCACTCTGCATCGATCACTTCCCATTAAGACCCAAACAGCCTGCCTGCACCAATCACCCCCAAAAAAGCAGCACCTAAACTCCTTTGTATTCGCAAAAATGCAATTCTCTTTTACACCCCGCAGCACTATTTCCTTACCGGCCCCTTAGGATCATCATGCATAGGGAAACCCGCTACAATTATGAAAAGGTTGCAGATTAAAACAAACTTGATATTGATTTGATCAAAGAGGTCACGATCTGATATGGCACAAGTGTAAGCGCTCTCGGGAAGCTTGCCACAATCAATGTGCAATAAAGGTGAATGATTGTTGGAAGAGGTGTCCGCACTTATAGAAGTCATGAAACTGCAACATAAAACCAAGCCAATAAGACCTTTATTATTGATGAAACTTTCCTTAGTAGCCGAATGTTTCATACACCTTATGTTTTTGAGACTAACTCTGCTCCTACAAATCCTATTTACCACATTATTTGACTGATTCATCTTGCATATGTAGACATATGTCGAGCAGGAGGTCTTGCTCATCATACCACTTCATAAGGTTCTAAAAATGACCCCTTTATTAGCAAACCAATCAGCGATCTTGTTCCCTTTTCTATAAACATGATTTATAATGATTCCTTCAAAAGATTGAAAGATAAAAAGAGCATCGTTCAATATGCTTTTAATTTGTCCAACATGGGATAACCTTTTTAGTTAAGCAAATAATGATGCTCATTGAGTCACCTTCAATACCCAGGTGTGTTATCCCCAAGTCTTTGGCCAAATGGATTCCCCAAAGAATTGTTTTCACTTATGCCAGATGATTGGTTTGTGTACACAAACCTCCCGCATAGGCTGCCACCAGAAGACTTCTGTTATCTCTTATTATGCCTCCACCTCATGCTTTCCCCGGATTGCCCTTGGAAGCTCCATCAAAGTTTAACTTGACCATCTTTCTTGCCTCTTTTTTAGGAGCTATTCCTGTTCTACCCTCATTAGAAAGCTTCCAATTTGCAGCAACCTTGAGTTCTCCTTCCTTAATCTTATCTTTGTTTTTACCTTTGTTGTTGGTCGAGTTTTCCATTAGGTACTTCGCTATTCTAGCTGCTACATTCTTACTATTACTCTTCTTATCATGAAAGATTCTCTTGTTTCTTTCCTTCCATAACCCCCAAAATACATGAGGCAAGGTCATATCCCATAAGTTTTTCAGGCAGTCACTATAGAAGAGTGATGTCCATTGCATAAAAACTTCTAGGATTGATGAGGGTTGAACCCAGTTCATTTCAAACTTAGCAATAATAGTTCTCAACACTTGATAAGCAAAGGGACAATCTAGAAGCAAATGAACAACTGATTCCCCACTATCCTCACAAAGAACACATCTATTAGGTATTGGAAGACCTCTCTTCATTAGATTATCGATAGGAAGAATCTTATTTGCATAGCCAACCCAAAGTAGAAATTAGTCTTTGGTATCAGGTTCTTATTTCATAATTTGTTCCAAATTTCTTCCAGAATTGTCACATACCCTGATTTCACATTGTAATTGCCATCCAAAGAGTCTGCCCAAACTATTTCATCTTCCTTAAAAACTTGGCTGATATGATAGCCCTTAAGGATGATATTAAGTTTGGATAGAATATCACTTTATTCATTGTTAGGATTGTCTATGGATATGACTTTCCACACTTTTTCTGGGCCATTTCCTTTAGAGTAATATGCTACTCTCTCTCCAAACCTTTTTCTTGCTGGTTCACAAACTTTATTCCAAGGGGTTGTCGACCCAAGAGGAGTATTCAAAATCCAGGTGTCTTCTCAAAATAATTCACTTTCTTCTGATCCAATCTTCCATTTGATTCCCTTCCATAAAAGCTTTCTATTGCTGACAAGAAAATTTCGGAAGCTAGAGCCCTTCAGGAGAGAGTCTGCCGACAACAATCTAAAAGCATCCCATCTGTCTAAGGATTCTGCTTTAAGGATTTTCGTCCATTGATTAGTTTCTTTTAGAAACCTCCATCCAATTTTAGCTATCAAAGCTTTATTCATTGATTTAATTTTACAGATACCAAGGCCTCCATATCCTTTCAGGAGACATACTCTATCCCAAGACACTAGGGAGAATCTAACTTTTTCTTCCATATCTGTCCATAGGAACCTTCTTTGGATTTTACCAGCAATATTCCTAGGCATTTTAAATAAAGACACAAGGTAAACTGGGAGATTTTAAAGAGTGCTCTTGATCAAAAGAAGTTTACCTGCCTGACCGAGGATACTTCCATTCCATCCTGCTATTTTTCTCTGAAATCTGTCCAACAAGGAGTTCCAGATATCAAAAGGCATATTCCCACTGAAAAGTGGTATTCCAAGATAAATGGATAGAAGCTCTTTAATCTGACATCCGAGTATTTTGGATACTTTGTGTTGCCTTGTCAATGGTGTATTGATAAAGAATAGGGAGCTCTTCTCCAAGTTGATCTTTTGTACTGATACTTCATATTCCTTTAGCAGTTTTTTTAGCTCCGTTGCTTCGTCCACTGAAGCTTCAGCCAGAATCAAGGTATCATCCACAAATTGTTGATGGGATATAGGATCCATAGTTCGATCTGGTTTAATTCCTTTTATCTTTCCCCTTCTAATAGCGTCTGAGAAATTTTTGCCCAAAGCTTTTGCAATTGTGATAAAGATGAAAGGAGAGAGCGGATCTCCTTGCCGCAGACCTCTTTCACTTGCCAAAAAACCTTTAGGTGCTCTGTTGATTAAGACTGAAAACATAGGAGTGGATACGCAAGTCTTGATCAAATCCCTGAATTGGATGTTAAAAACAAACCTCTCTAGAACCTTGTCAACAAAGTTCCAAGAAACTCTGTCATACACTTTATTCATATCGTTTAATTCAATACCATTCCTTCTTTTTTGTCTTTCTTCATTGAGTGTATGGTTTCATGAATAGTTATAATTCCATCCTGAATTTGCCTCCCGAGGACAAAGTCTCTTTGTTGTAGGGATATGATAAAAGGCAGAATTGGTTGAAGCTGAAGAACCAATATTTTAGTGAAGATTTTATAAATTATATTGCATAAACTTATCGGTCTAAAGTCTTTAAAGTCTTTTGCTCCAGGCTTCTTAGGAATGAGGACAAGGAAGGAGTTGTTCATTTCCTTTAGGAGTTTTCCTAAAGAAAGAAAGTCATCCAAAACCGCAGTCACATCAAATTAAATAATGTCCCAGAAGTGCTGAAAAAAGTTGTAGGAAAGCCGTCAAGCCCCAGAGCTTTATCCTCTTCTAAGGAAAAGACAGCAAATTAAACTTCTTCAACTGAAACAGGGTCCATCAATTTTTTACTTGAATGAGAATTGATGAATAGTGTCTAAAATTCTTTTTTCCACTTCTAAGTTGCAAATCACAGTTCTTGTAAAGAGATTTTAAAAATAATGAATTGCCTCTTCCTTGATGACTTCAATATCTTCACTCGTACTTCCATCTTCTCTAACTATTTCAGTAATTATGTTATAGCTTCTATGTCTTATCGTAGATAAATGAAAAAACTGTGTTTTTGTCTCCCTCTTTAAGCCACAAAGCTCTTGATTTATGTCTCCAAAAAGTTTCTTCTTTGGCAGTGATAGAATGGTATTCGCTAAGGAGAGCTTTTTCTTTTATGGATAATTCTTAATTCACACCACCTACAGTAATATGGTTTTCAACATCTACTAGCTCCTCATGATCCTTCTTTTCTTTTCAAAGATATTCCCAAAGTTGTCCTTGTTCCACTTCTTAATATTAAGCTTCCCATTCTTCCGTTTCCTAGAGATTTTAAACATGGTCCAAATCTCCTACAATTATCCATTTAAGAAAAGAAAAGAGAGGAGTGTTGAAATCTCCTGCAATTATCCATTTGTATACTTACTGTATTTAGCATATACCACTTGTCAAATCGTTGCAATCAATTTCAACATTTTACATTCAGATAAATGCTTAAATGTCATATCTTAGTAGCTGAATTCACATACTAGTTTCTATCTTAATTAAATTAAGTAATTCATCTTAATCCATATTTGGGTAAAACACTAGGCCCAAAGTGTTGGTTTCAAACAGGAAAATCCCCTCTCTAAACTTCCAAACCTGCATTCTAAGAAGTAATGCAGAATACCCAAGTCTGCTTCCATGCCAAAAACCTTTTCAGAACTGTTTGGCAGCATGACTTAAACTAGTATGGCTTTCAACGATGATTAAGTCATCAAAATACATGACTATAATCAAAATATGACCATCAATTTGTTGAATATAAAGATTGGGGTCAAAATGTCTACGGACATGTTGCTTTTGAAAAAATTGATCAGTTTTCCCATACCAAGCTTTAGGAGCTTGCTTGAGAATCGAGACCATACAACGACTTCATCAATCTGAAAGCAAGGTGTTCTTGCCCATCATAGTAAAATCAAGAGGTTTTTCCATATAAATTCCTTCATTTATATCACCATGATAAAAAAGCACTCTTAACATCCACCCGATGCAATTCTCATCTAAATGAGACAGCAATAGAGATAACAATCCAAATTGTATCAAGTTTAGCAAATTGAACAAAGGTTTCATTGTAATCAATACCTTCTTGCTTAGAAAAGCCTTTAGCAACAAGTCAAGCTTTGTGCTTCTCAATCTCATTATCAAAGGTAAATTTTGTTTGGTAGATCTATTTACAACCTATAAGAGCCTTTCCCCAAGGAAGAGTAACCGGAACACAAGTCTCATTCTTCATTAAGAAGTTATATTCATCCAACATAGCATTCTCCCATTCTTACTTCCCACAAGCCTCATCATAAGTTTGACGATTGCAATCTTCATAACTTTTGCCTTGGGTGTGAAATTGGCACATTTCTATTTCAGGCCTTCCTAGGGTCAGCATCTTGAACATTCAAGCAATCCCATAACAAAAGACAAGATTCACATGCAGCTTTTGGACTAGTAGTTTGAGATGCAATAGGTGCAGTACTAGTATGCTCAGTCTCTTCTTCAAACTCTAACAACACCATCGATAACCACAACAAGAACATCAAAAGATGATTTGATGGTATAGTGGTAGGGCTCCTCAAAAGGTGACAAGCTCTCTTCAAACTGCACCTCCCTACCAGTAATTATTAAGATTTTTTACACTCTAACCTTCGTTAGGAGTAAATATCTCGAACAACGGTGAGATGTCCGATTCAAAACATTGACTAAACAACTAAATTCCCCTAACCGAAAATTGTAATCCGAAATTCTAGTGTTGAGCATACATCTAGCCATTTATTCACTAGTTTGATTCCTCCACTCCGTTACCCCTTTTTGTTGACATGTATAGAAAACATTTCGCTCACATTTGACGCCAAATTTCCTAAATGAGAAGCTTTGAACATCAGTCCAACAAGGTTGTTATGCACAAGTTGCAAAGGTGCTTGTGCCCCCCTATCCTTTTCCATTGTCAAACTTCTCCCTATATTGCTTTCCAAGAAAACAAACTTTGCATACACCATGCTTGAAAAAAATAGAGGGCAAACCATAGACCATGCTTAACTTGGTGATCAATTAGAGACTTTTATTATTAACATGACCACAACTTATGTCATAATTTGCTAACCTCATCAACATGGAAAACTAGAGAAGGAAGAAATAGGATTAAGCTTAAGAAGAGATGCTTCCGGAAAAAATTGCGAAAAAAATATTTAGAGGATCAATGCTCAGATCACACTTTGTGGTCCATCATCAAGATACATAATAAGATTACAATTAAGGGCTCCTTATATAGATAACTCAATTCAATTACAACATGAGGAGGAGTTTAATACAAAGTTGAACTCAAAATAGTTGTGCATCTTGCATGTCATCTTCAATAGGCAGCACATTCAACCTTCCAGGTATCACCACCACTAAAAATTGAAATTTCTATAATAGCACTATCCAACAACAAATCTGGCCATGTAATATCAGTTTGTTTACCAAGTCCTTTAATGCTTCATGGTCTATAAAAAACATAAACTCAGTCGCACGAAGGTATTGCATGAACTTCTTTAGCACATACACCATAGCGAGCTCTTCTCTCTCCATTGTGGCATTAGTCTTCTCAACCTTGGCAAACTTACTACTTGCAAAAGCAATAAGATGGTCAATTTTTCCTTTTCTTGGATGTGCAAAAATTCCCCCACCGCAATTCCCAATGCATCCAAATGTACATGAAATAGAATCTTCCAATCTGGAAACTGTAAAATTGGCACACTTGCCAACTTCCCCTTCAATTTCTCAAATGTCATTTGTTGTGCATCCGTCCACCTAAATGGACAATCCTTTTTGAGCAACTCCTCAAGAGGCCCTCATACGCATAATTGCATATAAACTTCCAATAATATCCACAATGTCCCAAAAATGTGTGCACCTCCCTTTCCGTGCGCAATGCTTCTAGCTGCACTATCATTGCTACCCTCGCAAGATCCATCAACATGTCTTCTTTGTAGATGACATGTCCTAAAAATGTACCAAATGGCACTATGAATGCACATTTCTTCAAATTCAATGACATTTGAAGTTGTCGACACCTTTCAAACATCAGACACAAATTAGCATAGTGATCCTTCACCAACCCATACATTGTCCAATCATCTAGATATACTTGAAGAAATTTGCATATGAAGTCCTTGAATGCTTCCACTACAATGCATGAAAACACAACTGGCACATTCTTCAACCTAAAGGGAATCACATTGTACATAAAGAATCACCACTTTGTAGCAAACGTGGTTTTTGGCTTGTCCTCGTTTGCGATTTGAACTTGATGATAATATATATTTCACGGCAAGCTACTCCTTCCAACACATACTTCATGACTGGTGTTGGGAACGGATCTTGAACATGCATCATTCAACATGAGGTAATCCACACACACTCTCATCCATCCATCCTTGTTTATATGGATCACCATAGGACTTGCCAAATCAAACTCTTCAACTAGAAAGATCACACCGCGTTTGAGCATTTTGTCTATTTCTTCCTTCACCTTTGCTTAGAGGTTTGGATTCAACCTGTATGGCCTATTCTTGACAAGTTTTAGAACTTCATGAAACTTAATGACCATCTTACTTGAGGATTCATGAACTCCTTTAATCTCATGATAGTTCCTTGGAAATAGATCCCTGAACTCCTTGATGAGTTCAACAATGTGTGCAAACTCTGCATCCATCCAATAGTCACCCACAATAGCCATCCTTGCTCTTCTTTTGTTCCCACATTAGCGTCCTTTATGCGCAATGGTTGAAAGTAACACTTCTCTTTATCTTTCAGCACACCTTCAACTACTCGGTCTCCTTCAGTAGTTTCCACATTCAAATGTGATTGGCCTCCTCATTGCATCTTATTCTCCACTAACCTTGCAAAGAACTTTCTCACAGCTTGGCTTTTGTTTCCATGTGTCTTCCTAGTCTTACACGTAGCTTAGACTTGTTTCTCCCATGCTTTTTGAACATTCGTCTTCTTCAAACAAACCTACATTCCCATAACTCTCCTCTTGATTAATCTCTCAAAATCAATCCTCCATCTGCATGTCATTCCAAAAGATGGCTACAAACATGACCTTCAAGGGCACATTCAACTCCTCGTCTGTGGATGCAAACCTAAAAGTTTCTATGAAATCTTCCTTAACCTTTTCCCAGTCCAAAATTTCTCAATTGGACTCAAAACGTACCATGTGCATGCCCATGACTTCAGTGTAGCAAACAATGCATGTACCCACAACCATGTAGAAATGAGGACTGCATAACTGGTCCATTCCTTGTCACATTGGTCCAAATGCTCCATCAAGCTAGATTCTCCCAAGAACACCGGTAACAAACTCTTCTCCTTTTTGAACCCAAACCTTATGCAGAATGCTCTCTTGCATGTAATACTTGATAAATAAGGTCTATGAGTAGCCCACCATTGCACCGGGAACCTACGCCACGTGTAAACCAATGCTCTGCCCTATCTTCCTCCTTGGGCAAACATGCCTCCAAATCTTGCGCATATGTATCTGCGCAAGTTGTTCCATCATACTGAGGTAGCTTTCCCAATCTCCCTTTGCTTAGTCTCAACACCCTCTTAGGTGCATGTGTTACCTTTGGAACCCATTTCCTAGACATCTCAACAACTCCCACTTTAACCTTCCTGGGTCATTTCCTAAACAAATCACCCCTTATATGGCTCATACACCCGGACTTCACTCGTGCGCACATTTGTCCAGTCACCTCATACTCTTCCAACAAACATATTGTGCATGCATGACTAGTCATGTCAGAAATTGATGCACCACATTTCCAACTTAGCACCCCATCTTCTCTTGGGTTTAAGTACTCTTTTCCAAGCACAGTAATGTTAAATATATGGTTTATCTCATCCTCAACATCCACACTCTCTACATACGATGGTCCATGATTACCATTCAACAAAATCACTACGCACTCCATTCCAATCTCAAAACTCATTTAGTGTTGTTTAAAGCGCATATCAGCCTTGTTTTCATAGCACCACGGCCTTCCCAGTAAAGTCGGGTTCTTATCACCTTCCACCATTGGGATTCGCTTAAAATCAATCTTGAACTGTACACCCATGATCATCAATTCAGCTCCCTTCAACACTCCCAATTGTCTCAAACTTGAGTTGTCTGCCATGAACAACACATTGGTCGAAGGAGAAAGCCTTGGACTCCCCATCTTCTTCCATGTGTTTTGTGTCAAGATATGGACTTATGTGCCTCTATTCATCAATATGTTGCACAGCTCCCAATCATTCAGCCGCATTTATAGTCAGCTCCATGTCATACTGTGCATTCTTCGAAGCATGGGCTTCCTTAGTCTTCCCAAAGGCCTATACTTGCACTCCTACATTGGTTCTTAGCCACTCCTTCAACAGCGGCAACATCCCTTATCGCTTCAGCATGGATACAATCTCCATGATTTTTGCCATCTTCTTGTCATCGTCTTTCCCACGTTGGTGAGTTTCTTTGATCGTCACATTTAGGTCCTTAGTCATGCACAACTCCTCCTGAAGGCTATGTACAATGTCCTTTGCATCAGCTATCAACCTCCTATCAATAGGTGCGACTGAGTATTCCATCAATTCTACTCCATGTGCACATCACTTTTCTTTGTGGAACCGGCAACTTCTTTGCCTAAGTATCCACTCTCCCTCTTCTGGTTATGTTTACCATTAGGTATGTGCCAACTGTTGACATAGTGGATTGCACCCTTGACAGGACATTGAGCTCCTGCCTTCCACACGTCACAATGGAAACTCCCCTCTTGCCTGTGGGCCTGGCAAAACTGGGGGGAGAGTCTCTAGATAAGGGGCTAGCTCCCTTTGATGTATCTCTAAGGTCCTGGATTCCCTACTGCTAACAAATAAATGAAAAAAGGGGGGCGGGGGAGCGGGGGGAGGGATGAAAAGGGAGAAGTATGCTGAAAACAGAATCTAAACCTAAACTAAAAGGTGATACACCAAAAAAATTGATCTACTTAGCTCAAACATACACTTTTCACCAAGAAGAAGCACCCATACACTTCATCTGATGTGGGAAACTCTTTTGTATCAGTGAGTCAGGGGTTCGTAGAGATACAGGGAGGAAGAACTATCAAAGGTGTTCTGAGACACACTTTGGCAGCCTATTCACATGCGCCTATATTCCTGTTGTAGACACTTCTGGCAGACCTGCAGAAGAAGAAACTTCACAATGCACTAGACATGCTAGAATCGTTCTGTGAAAAGCATAAAAGAAAATGACTTAACACAAAAGAAAAACATAGACATATGCGTGAGTGCAAGTCAAAATGTAGGTAAAAATTGCTAAGTCTTGATTCAAGGTAAAATCCAGCAGAGTTCTGCCTTACAAACCCAGAGATTTTTGGGCAAAGCTTTGCCTTACGAGTTGAATAGATCTCCCCAAAAATGAGAAGTTTACAATATATAGAAAGAGGAGAAGAAGTAAAGGCGTCGCTTTGGAAAAGACTTTGGCGCTCTTTGACAAGTTGGCCCATGTGCGTTGAGAGCATCGGAAAGAGGAAGTCACTGTTGCTGATGTCATTCTTCTAGAAGAGGCCTGCTAGAACCTGTTGTGTAATCGTTAGTCTTGACTTTGGCGTTCAAACATTAATGTGAAAGCACAGGCCGCGCCTCTTTTCTGCAAACAAGACTACTCTTTCCAAATATCACGCGGTTTGTCTGCTCATAAATGCAAAGTGGAGAAAGCAGGCTGCGCCGCTTACTGTTTGCGTCGTTTGATGACCACCTAGTAATAACTCGCCTCCCCTTTGCCTCCTGGGCCGTCTTGTTTGTTTCTGCACTTTGTCTCTTCCTGGCTTTGTCTCTTTCTGGCTCCTTCGGCCCTCAGGGCTATCTTCTTGGCGGGTCGCTAAGTTCCTTGGGCTCTTCTTTAAGCTTTTCAAAATCAACGGCTATTTCACGAGCCTTAAAATTGACGTCTGCGCCCCCGTCACTGTTTGAAAACCAACGGCTAGTTCGCCGTGCTTGATTTTGACGTCTTCGGACCCGTCACCCCTTGGAATTTCTTTGGCCTTTTCCTTTCTTTCGGCTTCTTGTTGCTTCCCTTTCCTTCGGGCTTCTTGTTTTGAACCCTCTCGAAGGGAAGGTGACCCTTCGGCTTTTGGAGAAGTGTCCTTCATTTTGGCCGAGAGTCCCCCGCAAGGGCACTTGCCCTTCGGGGTCCTTCGGCTCCTTGGCCTTGAAATCCTTCGGACAAAATGTCCGAAGGATTTCTTCCTTCGCTTTTCACTTATTTCCCCGGGTCTTTTCACTAGGCCACTTTTCCCGCGGATTTTTCCCTCGGCTACTTTTCCCGCAGACAAAAAGTCTGCAAGAATTGTTTCGACCACTTTTGCTTTACCCTTTGAAATTTCTTCGGGTTTTCCTCCCGCGGCCTTTTCTCCGAATTTCTTCGGACTTTTTGTCCGAAGGAATTCTTTCAGACAAAAGTCTGAAAGAAATCAATTTATGCCTTTTGCCTCGGCCCTTGTCTTTTGTGGCAGGATTTTCTTCCAAAGAAATTCTCTTCTTTGCCTTAACAAATTTTCGAAGGCAACTTACCCTTTCGGCTTTCTCTCTGGCCTCTTTGCAAATGTTCCCTGCCCTCTGCAAGGGCACTTGGAATGGTCCATTTTGCGCCTAAGTGGGAATTTGTCTCATTTGAACCGAGCCGTTGAACCAATTGAATGAAACAAGCCGTTGAACCGAGCCATTGAAACAAGCCGTTGAAGTAAGCCGCTGAACCAATTGAACTGAATGATTCACTGGTTCGAAGAAACTTTGTAGAAGCCCCTTTCATTCCTTGAACTAGTTCTTCATCTGCCAAAAGACTTTCCTGCAGAGTCCGTAGTTCTTTTCTGTAGAGTCCGTAGAAACACCTGCGGAGTCCATAGAAAAACCTGCAGAGTCTGTAGAAATACCTGCAGAGTCCGTAGAAATCCCTGCAGAGCCCGTAGAAACTTCCAAGACTTGTGCAAAATCAAAAAATGTATTGGCTCAGAACAGCAGGGGAAAAAAGGGGGAACCAATTTTGGCCTGCAGGACCAAAATGGTCAACACCAACATTATGCACAGCCTCCTTCACCATTCAACTTCTTCCTTGTGCGATTTGAATCTTTCCCGCACCTTTCACCGCTATAATATTTTGACGAATGTTTGGGCAATCCTCCAACTTGTGCTCTTGATAACACTAAGGACATGAAGGGAACTTGGGACATTCTCTAATAGGGATCCGATGCACCACATTAAAAACAAGTTCCTTATAGCCTATTTCCACCTCGTCTACGAAAACCTCTTCCAACATATCCTTGCCCTTATTGAGGTTGTTGGTTTTGTGCACCATGTTGCATTTGATCATAAACCCTTTCTTTGTGCACCACATATCTCATAATGACCCTGCAATTGACCGTGTCATGCGTATGTGTATCTCAGATCTTGCACCACATCACTACGACATGCGTAGCCTTTTGGACCAAGGCACAACTCCTTGTATCGTGCCCCTCTTAGCACACATCACGATATATAGAAACAACTTGCACCTTCTTGTGCATGCAGTTGTTTAACGTATGGCATTCTACTTCACAATGCGACCACTATAGTCCTTGTTGAGACTATTGCGCACTATTCGCAAACAAAGTTTGAATCTACGAGGTCATCTTTGAAATCTAAACCTCTAAAAATGGACTCAGTCCAATATCGAAATTCCCAGCTACTTCCATGCGTAGCACATCATCGAATGTTTCAAACGCATCGGCAAAAGACTTCATAGCCAATTGACTTCTGATTGTTGGCAATAACCCTCCAACAAATAACTGTGCATGTTGCCACAAATGTATCTCATAAGACAACTTCAAGAGAAGTGTTTTAAAATGGACATCATACTCACGCATAGTTTCAACAACTCCTTGTTGTATCTCCTTTAAAGCAGATATGCTATGTTGCTCAAACTCAAGAAAGTGAAACTCCCTCAAGAATGCAGTCTTGCACTTATTGAAGTCCACAATAGTTAGAGTTGGATCAAACTTCTTCTACCAAGTATGCGTAGAATCCATCAACGTCGTGGCAAATTGGCTCAACTTTTGCTCTAGCGATTTCACCCCCTTTGTGCGCCAAACATTTTCACACTTATGGACACGGTCTTCAGCATCCTCCACTCAATGATATTTTGGTGGCTTCATCAGCATCTCATTAAAAATAGTCGGTTGCAGAACAAGCTGACTTGTCTATGCAACACTACCTAAGGTAGTGCTTCCTTGTTCTCCAGCTATTTGTCTAGCACTCCCTTGTGTGGCAATTCTTGTGGTGCTCCCAACAACATGTGCACTGAACAATAGACCTTGCACACCGGCCCCTCCTATTGGTGTATTCATCCTCACAACTTGCATACACTTTAGTGAATGGAATCCAACGATCCACCACAAAACTCCTCAGCACTGCACAATTTTGTTAGCTTAAAGAGAAGCTCACACAAAACAAGCACATCCTGCACAAGGATCAACAATGGTGAAGCGTATGTTCAAGATCTTACTCACTTGCGCATCATCCTTCCACTTGTGGAACCACAACCTTCACCAAATTTGCGTCTTTCCCTAGAGATATACTACAAACACACTCTTCCACACTAGAGCGACTATCTTCTTCTCGCGAACTAATCATGTTGCCTCCCTGCATTCCTCAATCTTCATGGCATGCAAATGACTTTGTTCCCCATCCTTCCCAAGGTCCATAGTTTGCAGCTTCTCCCTTTCCACGAAGTCATCCATCTCACCTCTTGCGCTAATTCAATCCCTCCTCTAGCTATTCCAAGCCTAGCCCTTATGTGGCACAAAGCTTAGCCAACATTCACACGAGTTGAGAAATTCATTTTTCTTAACAACACCACTTCACACACGCTGAGCTTCACACTCCTTACAAATAGGGTCCCGGCAACGAAACCAAGATGTGTTATTTAACCAATCTTTCCTTGACCCTGCAAAGGTCAAGTGGAGTGCAACAAATAGATGGACACTCAAACTTAATGCTCCAGCATATCACCTAGGCCCAAAAACCTAAGCACTCGTTCAAGGCAAAGCAATAGAACACCCTGAACCCCATTGATATAAAGAGATAATTAAAACAAGAACAAGTGTGCTAGTAAACATACAAACCCTAATAACTATTACACATAACGAGTATTCATTTCAATTAACGTTCATCATATTTATTCATAACATAGTTTGCATACTCGTACTCAAAAAGTACTCGCCCAACGAAAAAAATTACTCGGCAAATACTCACAAATACTCGACAACATAAAAAATTACTTAAAATTCTTTAAAATATATATATTATAAATTACAATTACAAAATGTATCAAATGAATCTATTAAACATTGGGGAAGTGTTTTCTATTAGATTTAAATACAAATAGAGTATAAAATGGCATAATCATACAAATACAACAGCAAATTAATACTTATAAATTTATGATGATTGTCATTGAAAATCATCATCATAAATTGCATATGGATGCAATCTACAATTTTCAAGATTCTACAATTTCCTCTTCCCATTCTAGTGAAAAATATGGGAGACTGAGAGAATCGTCCTCGCACTTTGTTGTGCCTCCTCACTCTACCTAGAACGCTGCCCCTATGGCTCCACCCTAGTACCAAATTTCAGCGACTCCTCATGTTCGACAACATCTACAACAATGTCATCCAATCCAATCTCTCCTACTTCTGCTAATATACAAGGAACTCCTTTAGTTGTTTCTTGAATGTAAGGTGTCTATCGCATTTGCATCCCT
Source organism: Torreya grandis (assembly GCA_037957365.1). NCBI lineage: Eukaryota > Viridiplantae > Streptophyta > Pinopsida > Cupressales > Taxaceae > Torreya > Torreya grandis. The sequence continues at coordinate 211,006 of JARHVA010004448.1, read as the reverse complement.
TCATGCAACCTTCATACTTCCTATGATGTCTCCCTGAAATCTTAAAACCCTGAAATATGGCTAAGTCTTAAATCCTAAAGCCTTGAAATCTGACTCAGTCTAAAATATGATAAGATCCTAAAATTTGCATTATAGCTCCTAGAGGTCTGAAACCATTCTCAAACATCCTGAAAATATATATAAATAATATAACTTAAAGTATAAGAAACTAGATGTTTATACTATAGATAAATATTGTCGCCTCAAATGTTGTGTGGCATAAGTGTGGGGGCATGCATGCTTAAAAAGGACCAAAATTTGTGTTTTTTCCACATTTTGTCTGCATTCTGACTACATTAGCAAGTATTTACACAACACTCGCAAGTACTCGTTGCAAGTACTATGTAAATACTCGTAGAGTGCAGAAAAAAACTTGCAAGTTTTAATGGAGATTACTCACCCAGATCTGACCACTTTGATGAGTATTTACACAACACTCGCAAGTACTCACTACGAGTACTGTGTAAATACTTGGCGAGTGCAAAAAAAAAACTCATGAGTTTTAATGGAGATTACTCGCCCAGGGAATTTTCGGGTGAGTACTCACCGAGTATGCATACTATGCTATGCCTTCATAGCATTACATACAATGTAAAGTACAAGTTCACCATTACAACAATGCTTATCAGCATACAATATTACAAAGCTCTACAAATAGTACAAAGCATTTATGGCAAATTACATTCCTCTCAAACTCTACTCTAATTCTTCTCCTGCAAAATGCTTGCCAAATGGATAGTTTGCCAATTGTCCGCACACATTCCCAAAATATGTTCTTGATCTACCAACTAGAGGCACATATTATTGGAATGTCCATTTACCCAAGCTTGATCCCGCCAAATATGCATGATCCTTGCTTTGGTGCCTAACCCCTGTAAAATCCTTTCTTTCTTTGGATTGTAATCTATGTTTCTTTCGAGCCTGGCATTTATTCTTCAAAAGTGAGTTTCTTTACCCATGCACATCGTGCATAATCTAACATGCGCACTACAACTATCTTGTGCGACGAGTATTCCTCCTCTTTCTAACCTACTATCTTTTGTTTCCGCTCCCAACCATAGATGGGTGTTTTCTTAAAAACATAAGGCAATGGTTGAGAGTGGTATTTTTTCGCTTAATGTTGGTTATATTCACTCTGGCAAAACTATTGCAGTCTATCTACATGTCTCTCAATCATATTTTACCCTCTTATGATAAAAGTCTCAAATTTGTATGTCATTGTATCATTCCCCTTTATACATTATTTACAATTGGGCAACCCAATTGTTCTCATGTCTATCTCTATTTTCCCTATTTCCTGGACACACTCAGGTCAATTTCAAATTGCATTATTTTCTAAAGTACAATTCTAGGAGTATCTAAGCTTCTTAGTCTCTAGGTTCTCTTCTTTAGTGGCTAGGTGTAAGCTCTCTTGTGTTAGTTATCTTAAGCACCCATTGTTGGTCTTCTAAATCTGTGTGGAGGAGAAAAATAGAAGAAACCAAAAATGTCAGAAGCCAAGATATCAAAGCAAGAAGAAAGAAAAAACAATTTCAAAGGGCAAAATATCTTTCCAAAGTCAAAATCAACGTGCTCATATCATTGACACACCACCTATCCTAGTTGAAATTCAAACACCACGGTTGGCCTCATAGTAGAGCTCAAGGTCCATTGGAGTGAGGTAGGCTAGTGGATTGGGATAGGAAGTTGTATATATATATATATATATAATTTGTGCCACCTGCCTTTTCATGCAAGTACCCAATCCTTGCAATTGGCCTTATAGTCTTCATGAGATGATCTTTATACTTCGCTAGTTAGCCCAAGCCTTATGCTTGTTGGGTTGGGTTTCCTAGGGCCAATGATGTCAAAAACTTTTAGCCTTGCCAAACTAATAAGAGTGTCTTGTTTTCCATTAAAAACATGTTTTCGCCTTGGTGGCGCCCCCTTCTCCCTCCATTATTTCCCCTTGATAGATAGACTTGATTCCAAATCTCTCCCATATTTTGTATTTCCTTTCTCTATCTCTTTTAGACGTGTTAGCATTGTGACAAGTACTAGTGTTTAGAGGTTCCCCCTTTGAGCTTAGCACATTTGAATACAAGTTCCATCTTTGAGTTGTTGTGAAATGCTCTCTTGGTCATTGCCTTATTTTTCTAGGATTTCTCTTGATTATATTTGGGACCTTGAGCTTTTATTCTCCTTTCGGGTCATCCGGACCAAATTTAGCCCTCCCTTTATGGCTATACAAGCCCGTGTCTACCATTTGTTTTATTTTATTGTTTATCATCTTTTCCTTCCTTGAGTCATCCAAACCTAATCCAACCTTTACCCCTAATCCAATCTTTACCTTGTGGATATCCGACCCCTTTTATCTCTTTTCTATCATTTCATTTTTCTTTGGGACTTCCGGACCTAATTTAGCCTTTACCATTGTGGCCATTCGAATTCCCCTCATTAGTACCATCTTTTCTAAGAATTTGCATATTATCATTTTTAGACTCACTTGTGTACGCCTGCATTGTTTTTATCCATTTTTGGCCTTGTATCATTAGGGTTACCATATGCAATTTCCATGCCCATCACAACAAAGACTAAGGTATTTGCATGCATTTTATTTTAGTGGAAAGGTAAATCGAGGTATGTATATGTTACTTTCAATCATTTCATGCATTTATCATTCATTTATTACAGCACTTGCTTTTATCTTTCGTGCTGCTATGTTTTTTGTGAGATATTCCCCCGATGATCATTTGTTATCCATGCCTTCATCCATCAGCATCTAATGCTCCCCCCCTTTTGTCCGACATCATCAACCAAGTCGAGGCAATATGATTTCTTGCAACACTTTTCCTATTGATTTGGCCCGATCGAAGCAGTATTGCATCTTTGCTACTGCTTAGGCTTGGCCCATGCATAATTGTGTGTTTGCTGATATTTTTATTACTGTTTCGGCCGTGTCGATGTTGTCGACCACGTTCAATAGGTGATTTTTTGGATTTGGATCCGTATTTCTAGGGTTCCTAGATTTCATTTTTCATAAGCAAGACATTCAATCTGCTTTGCTTGCTCACACAAATCCACCTTAGTAAGAAGTGGAATTAAGGTATAGGAGGTTCCACTTGCAGAAGGCTAGTTTGCACAAGGTCTTTCAAGGTCTTAAGGGGAGAGATTGAACTAGCAAGGTACACCTAGTCTTTGTCATCCCAACTAAGGATACTTAGGTCATACTTTACATCTTGAGCTTCGCGTACCACATCTCTTACAAAATGCCACTTGAGCCAAAGGGGGGGATTGATGTGCCGACAAGTCAACCCAAGGTAAATATTCCTATCCTTATACTCTTTCTTTATTTATTTTCATGGATATGTGTGTGTGTGCTATATTGGTAGTTTGTTGTCTTCCATGCTTAGATTAGTATATGCTATTTAGTGTATGTTATCTTTGCATGCTTTCTTACTTTCCTTATACCTCCTGGTTACAATCCCTAATTTAGATACCTTTTGGTTATTAATGCAAATTTATGCTCCTCGGATATTTGCAATGTTTTCCACCAAATCCAGATACTTGCCATAGCACTTCACAGCAGCTCCACCTTGCATTTAAATATGCCTAGGAATTAATTTCCTTTTTCGTTTTATGCATAGCCCACCTTTAATTTAAATGCAAGCTCCACCTTTTATTTAATTAAGCAACGGTTATTTTAGCCAAGACCACCAAAGCCCATACATAAGCTAAGCCGCTAAAAGATTTTTAAGCTTTTGTATATTTAAAAACCCATGAAGGGTTATGCATGAGGGGAAGCCAAGCATTTAAATATGGAGGGGCCCACTTTGCTAAAAGTTTTAACGCTTTGGGATAATTAAAAGAATCAAAGCTTTGGGATAATTAAAAGAATCAAAGATTTGGGATAATTAAAAGAATCCGTGCAAGTGGAATGCAAAAGGTGGGCAAGCCTTTTAAAATGCTTATATGCATTTTATTATTGAAATGCCTTTAAAGGCATGCTAGATAAACGATTAATCTTAAAGGCTCCAAGCATTTATAAACTCCAAGCAGATTTTGAAATCATGGGAATTTTTTGAAGGAGGCAGACATTGAAAGATGGGAGTAGCCTTTGCATTGAAGGTGGCTGCATTTTTCGTACTGGTAGAATCCTAATATCTGTGTGCTCATTTCAAAGCCACAGATCCTCCTCCTTCTGCAACGTTTTGTATAAATAAGGAGTCTCCCTATTTTCCAGGTCCCCATTCCATGGAAAATTTCCAACTCTTTGGAGTTCCACTATGAAGTGTTTTGGCTCAACAGTTTACTGTAATTTTAATTTATATGCATTTCTAGCAGTTTGTGTGTGATTGTGCACGTCTCAGCAACTTATTGAGATTTTGTGGCTCTTGTTTTCTGCCCTAGATATGTATCTGTGTGTTTTGTTCTTGCCTCTTGCAAATTAATTCTGAGATGTTCTATTTAAATTCCCAACCATTATTTTGTGCATTATTTCCTTTGGATGTGTGTGGGCACAACTATTTTGGTTCATTGACCTTGTTTTGTTTCATGTTTTTATGCTTTATCTCTCCCTTTTCACCCCCATTTTTAGACTAGCACTAGAGTAGGAGAAGTTGACCTCTATAACCCAGAGGTTGTTTCAATGCCATGTCCCACGCACTGAAGCTTCCCAATGCTGTTATGCTCATTCTGATGGTACAAATTCAGGCATCAACAGTTATAATCATTAGTTTAGATAGCTCTTGGTTACTGCCTAATGGCATTTATTTCTCTTTGGCTTATCCCTTTTACAGCTCAGATCTAAGTGAGTCTTTGTTCGACAGTTCTTTGAATAAACTTCCTAATTATGTCCTTGATATCTTTATTACAAACAGATATTGCTTACAGCCCCGCCCCACTTTGTGTTGCAGCATTCTTGTATGTATGTTGGATCTAGTATGGTCTTCTCTCTTTTCCTATATTAAAGGATATTTATATTGTTGACTGTATTCGCCCTACATACACTATCCATGTTACCTAAATGGGCTGAAATGCATGGAGTTTCAGTAGCATATATTTAGATATTTAATTGGGGCATGTTGAAGATAAAGAATTGCCAGGGTTGGTTATGTGAATCATTTTCTCCTAACTATAATGATAAAAATGGGGTATTGTTTATTAATGATCGGTTAGTGATAAGTTCTAAATCCAATTTCCATTGGCAGCTATAGAAAGAATGTTACAGTGCCCATTCTTTAGGACATGTTGGTTTCCTAAAGACATTCATGAAGGCAAGAAAGCATTTATTTTCACATGGCTTGAAAAATAACGCAGAGACATGCATTTAAATGTGAGGTATACAGATGAAAAAAGGATGAGAATGTACTTAGTCCAGGCTTACTACAACTACATAATCCAGAGAGAAAGTGGGAAGAAATCAATATGAAATTCAACGTTCACTCATTTCATGGTTGTAAAACATATTATAGAGTAAATCAAGTGGTTCAGATTTTTAAGAAGCAAGGCATCCCCAAGGTCATAAGTGTTGGGGTTTTTAATAATCATACACAATGTATAGTTACTAAGATGCACATGATATTTTATTATAAATTATTATTTTGAATAATTCAATAACTGGAAAGATTGAGTTTTTTTTGTATTCCGTGTTTTAAAGCATATGTTTTTTTCCCTTCCAAGCCTAGTTATCCGCACCATCTCTTCCATATTTATATAAATGCATGAGATGTTTTCAGTTGCAAGTGTATAGAGCATATGATTGTAAAGACGTAGATTTCTAACATAATTTGATAAAGGCTTAGTCTTTTTATGTGTCAATCTTCTTTTATCTTGCTTCTCTTGAACCTGTATTGAGTGTGGAAGATTACATGTATAGGCAAGGCGGATCCTAGTGAATCTGTCGATTATGTGTCAGATTTCAACATGGTATTAGAGTCATTCCCACTGCCCTCCTTCCCCTTTGTCCTTCACATTGTTTACTGTGTTGTGAGGTTGTTGCCACATAACTATGAAGGGGAGGTTGTTTGCAGATTCCACTATTCTTGAGCGTTTTGGGTCACATCTGACTCCACCACCATGTCCAGAAAGGTTCAAAACATCAAAGAACAAGTTTCAATTCACCTCCATTGGATCTACGATGGGGGGAAAAACATAGTTTCTTTATTCATTTTGAATTCAAAAAGGTTGTTTTTTAAAAGAAAAATGTCTTTTTCAATATATATATATATATATATATATATATATATATATTCAAATGGGATGAAACTTTTACAGCAGATAGTTTACAATACTCTAAGAAACTGTCTTCTAAATTAAGTGACCTAAGCCACAGGGCCCAGGATGGTGGCTCGGAGGACAACCCTATACCTTGGCTAGCAAACTACAGGTTATAGAATGTGCAATAGAAAACTATTACAGCAATAAACCAAAACAAATTTGAATGCAGAATATTTTCTAAATAGTACAATTTCTATTCAATCAGAAATAATAGGGTAAGGTGTATGTGTATAACTTTCAGCACAGCTGAGAAGAGATTCCCGTGATCAGAAGGGGGGAAACACTTCCTAACTGATTTTCCTAGACTGCCATGAAAATACAGATGACCATTCAAAGCTAGATACTTGGGGCATGGTAACATTTGTGCTTATGATATTTGGGGGCAATTGATGGTTGATCCTGTTAGGATCAAATAGATTACAATATTTACATCATTACAAGATGGCAGTTACAACAGGGAACAGTTACAAAATGGTTCATCTTCTTCCCGAGTGACAATTAACCTTCATGCAGGTTTGGCAGTTGGTCTTGCAGCATTGTTGTATACTAACAGATGTGCTAATGGTCCTATGCAGTATGCTGCAGGGCACTGCACAAGTGTACTGCAAGGTTGTGCTGGTGGCGTGAGATGCTGTGAGGTTGGAGAGCTCTAAGTCCTTGCCAGGAGCACGCGGACAGGCATGGTTGTACACTGATCATTAAGACTTTGTTCAGTCTCCAAGTCGTCAATTTGGGTTGCATTACAATTTGTGTCAAAATTTTGGAATTCTCAATTTGGGCTGACATTTTACAAGGATATTGATTTGTTTTTTCTAATCCTTTTATCCTTCTATGACAAAAGTGAATTCGGCTTCCAAGTTGCATTGTTGGGCCTTCTTGGAACCATGCTAGAAAACAACAACTCCATTCAACATGAAATTTTCCTAACATGATTATTTTATTATCCAATGTACTTTTTGTTTCTAGCATAAAATTGGATTCGACCTATAGGTTGCACTTTCAAGGCATTTTTTGTTTCCGTCTACAAACTTATTTCAACCATAACTTCCTCATACATAAGTGTTTCCAAGTGATTTGTAATTTTAGTCTACATATTTTTCAGAGAGAAACATAGTTGTGCAATTTATTCTTTGATTCGACCTTAGTTACATCATTGTTATCATCTTGTATTTTGAGCCTCATTTGGGATATTTAGGTCCAAATTTCACTGTTGGAATTTATTATTGCACTTTCAAAGGCTTCAACCATTGATGTAATCATGATTCCTCCATTGTACATGGATACCTCCTCAAGCAAGTTGTTTTTTGGTTCCCATATTGAGGACTATTTAATGTCCCTATATTCTTAACGGTTTCATTTTGGTGCTTATCTCTCCCTACAATTTAAGGCATTGCATCCCAGTAGTTGGATTCAGATTACTCATGTAGATATTTGAGTTTTTTCACTCTATGTTTGCTCCCTTGTCCTGCAACAACACTCTTCGTTTGTGTATGGACTAGCCCACCTCGCTTTGCAACATTGTTTATCTGTTTAAGTAATGTTCCAATCCACACTTGCAATTCAATAGAATGAATGAATGAATGAAATATTTTAATGACATCCATGAGACCAAGCAGTCTATTGGACCAAAAGCAGTAACAAGAGTGCTACGTGTGAGAACAACCGCTTGAAATGTCCATTCCCTTTTTTATGTTGGATCTTCTACTATGAATCTTGATCAAAAAAAATTGTTTTTTTTTTCTAGCCTCGCCTCTTCAAACAAGGTGGCCAAATTTTTCACTTTCAGGTTGTTGTAATTAATTCAGAAGTCGTTATAAGCTAGGCACTCTATGAAGTAGTGTCATTTTGTCTTCAACACCCCCATGGTACAAAATATGCATGTTCTCTTTTCTCACTCTTCTTTAGGGATTATCCACATATCGTTTTCACACTTAAGATGATGGGAACTTGTCCTTCACTAAGTTATCAACATTTTCACCTTCCACTTGAAATATGCTCCTATGTAGGCTTGTTCATCATGATCGCGTGATGGATTAAATTTTTTAGCATAATAATATTTCTTTTTGCCCAAGCTGCTTTGCCAACGTGGTTAGCCTAAATTTTTCTCACGTACCTTTTTACTTCCTTGTTTGTGTTTGGGAACTTATGCATGCTAATGTCTCATTTGCTCATCCACTCGTTATGTTTCATCTACGTGTTCTTCCTCCTGCCAAACTCTTCCTCTACTACTATACTGGGGCAACAAAGAGACTACTTGCTTTTTGTTCCATAAGTAACTTAGCATCTGAATAATATTTGATGCCTCAAACAGGAAAGTACTTGTTTCAGCTAATGAGAATTGATATTAAACTGATGTTTTAATTTTAAGGTTGCTTACAAGGTGTTTTTGGATCCTCTCTATCTATCTCCACATTGCTGCCCTAAACTTCGCATCTGTAGAGCACCACCAACCTGACAAGCAAACCAAACAAGGTCCTTTTGGTTTTCCAATCCCATAATTCCACATTCCTGCATCTATTTAGTAACGAATATAAAGCCTTCCATCCCTCTTGTAATCTTTTTGTCCTGCAAGTCTCCCAACGAAGTTTTTTGTGGATATCTTGACTGAGGTACATGTATTATTGGAGCAGTAGTTGATCGTCATCTCTTGATTCCAATCCACTCAAGTTGTGCAATGCTTCTTGAGTTCTTCATCAAATTCAACTTCATACACTAGCCATTACTTAAGACATTTTATACTTTTTCACATTATCTAGCATTAAGGGGGATTGCTTGTATTGTTGCATTAGTTGATCCATAGTTGTTTTGGGTTATTTTTACTAGGCAAATGATATGCTGATTATATATGGGTACTTGATCAAGGCTTGATGTCAAGACCCATTCTGAGATATTTTTTGTCATGTTCCTTCAAGTTCATCCTAGGGGGAGATGTTGGTGTATTTAACAATTATACACCTTGTATGATTATTAAGATGCATTTGATATTCTATTATTGATTATTCTTTTCAATAATATAATAATTGGAAGGAATGAGTGTTCATTTTATTGCTTGTTTTATTCCCTTCCTAGCTTGCTTATCCACTAAACTATCTCTTGCATCCTTCTATAAATGCATAAGTTTTTGCAGTTGTGTGTGAGAGAGCATAGGATTGTAAAGACGTAATTTATCAACTTTCTCTTGCATCTTTCTATAAATGCATGAGAGTTTTTCAATTGTGTGTGAGAAAGCACACGATTGTAAAGATGTAAATTTATATAGTTTAACAGCATCAAATTTGTGTTGAGTGTGGAAGATAGCATGTTTAGGCAAGGCGGATCCTAGTGAATCGGATAATTGTGTGTCATATTTCAACAATAAGAAGTGATCAAGATGCCAAATTTACAAGGAAAATTAGGAAGGAACTATTTAAAAAGGTTGGAAGTCCACTACTAGCACATAGTACTAGTTATCACCCACAAATTGAGGGGGCACAAATATTGAAGAAAACATGGGAATCTTATCTTCAAGCCTACTCTTCTGTGAACCAAAATCAATGGATAAGATAGCTTTATTTGGCCAAGTTTTGGTAAAATGGCACATTTCATGTATCCACGGGAATGCCTCCATTTCGATCTTTGTAAGGATATGAGGCCCCATAGATGATTACTTGGATAGAACATGAATGTCTGGTACCCATGGTAAAATAAGCCTCAGAAGATCATGGGCCAGTTATTACTGAACTGAAAAGCATCTACAAGCAGCCAAGGACATAATGAAGTATTATCAAGAAATGACTATTTATGGAAAATGGTCACCGTGCTGATGACTTTGAGTATGAAAATACTCAATGTAGTGTAAATCCCACGAAAATAAAATATCTAAATGAAATATCAAGTTGACAAGAGAAAATCAAAGAGAATTTTCAATAAATGACATGGTTTTTGTTGAAGTTGCAACACTACAAATAGAGTACACTCCAAGGAAGAGGAAAACACAAATTGATACCATGCTATTATGGGCCTTACAACGTAGTACCAAGGATTGGACACGATGTATATAAGATAGAATTACCAGTTAGAACCAATGATCCACGATGTTTTCATGTCTCGAGATTGAATAAATCAACAAGAAATCTAGTTGCTAATACTCTAGATGTACCACGACAAGACAAAGATGGCTCGCTTGTATTTGAACCAGAATCTATCATTGATGAAAGGGAAAAGAAACTCCACAACAAAGGAGAACCTCATAAAATGGAAGCAACTGCCTATAAATGAATCTCTTGGAACCTAAACAGATGCTTGTGCATCATCCATCCCTTGCCTAAGCTTCAAGATGAAGCATTTTGGCAAGCAAATTATTGTAATAAAACCATTTATTTATAAAAAATTGTACATTGTCCAGCTCTCCCATCAGATGCAATTGTTAGCATTAAATGGGTTATGGAGGCTAAAATCATAAAAGATGTAAGTTGTCCAACTCTCTCATCAAATAAAGTTGTCAGCTTTAAATAAGCAATGGAGGCTGAAATCAAATAATGTAGTCAACTTTATTTAAAATCAAATAAAGTTGGCACCGTTATATAAAAAGTTATGAATTGGTTTAAGCTACCAACTTTATTGGGTCTTGAACTTGCACCTCATTCACTGCAAAGAAAATTTTTCTTGCATTGTTGTATGTATGTTTCAAGCAAAGTAGAATTCTCCATTCTTTATGCAGTTCTAATAAAATAATACAAGGAACAAAAAAGCAACAAGAAGTTATCCAATTTATGCCAAAAGAAAATAATCTAAGAAAGTCTCATTATTTTAGAGTCCATTACTTCCAAATTCCAAAAATGACGCAATCAAGGATAGGGAGTCAACTGAATGACAGCCTTGTCCTTACAGCCATTAACCTCACACACTCAACAATATACATTCACACAAACCAACATGAGGAATCGCATAGTTTTAAACTATGCACTCCCTCATTCTTTTCTCTAGTTACAACAAACCAAACATCCCCTCAATGGACTAGGTTCAACTCTCTATTCCTTTGTGCTCCCTGAACAAGCACCGACAGTCTCGTGGCAAGTCTTCTCTCACTCCAACCTACCTCCTTGAATCCTTCCCTGCCTTTTTTGCCCTTGAGATGCCTCTTAGAATCCCCCTTTTGAACTTGGAAAAAGCTCAAAATGAGCACTCAAACATTTCTAGATCATTAACTAATTTTTGCAACTGCCGCAAGCGAAACATTCAATTACTGTAGACTGGCGGTTACATAACCGCCGTGACGACTCCATCATGGGACAAAGAACTCTCTACCTTCCTTCCATTGTGCCAAGAGCCTACTGAAATACTATGGACCTTTATAGATTCTTGTGGATCGACTCTGATTGCACGCAGACACACTGGTAGATCTTTTTGGTTAATGCAAGATTGCTTGTTCACCCAAATGCTCCTCCAACATACACCCTAAGTAAGAGTTTGTGAGCATTGTACTCACAAATTTGGGCTTTAAGGTAGAACAATCATTTTTACCCAAAGGGTAAGGCCACAGCATGCCCATCCACCATGCTAGGTACTTCCTCTTTTCCGACCTCCTGCTCGACAATAAACTATCCCCCTCCACCAAATGTTCCCACACTATTTTTGTTCAAATCCTCACTCACTTTGGACCAACCACCTCCACCTAAGCTCAACATCTCTTTCATTTCATCAGTTGCAACTTCATCCCCTACTATACATGCCTAGGTTGATAATAATGTCAGATGCTCCAGCTTCTTCTCAGTTGAAATAAACAACCCTCCAATCTCCCCAGCGTCTGTTTTGGGAGGATTTCATCTCTTCTGCGTGGCCTATAATGTTGTCACACTTGGACATTCAAGGTCCACTTCTTCAATCATCATCTTTTGAGTTGCACCGTTTGCATCCCACTTTTCTGATTAATTTATTGTGCACTTATTTCTCCTCTTCTACCAAAACATGCTTGTCAGTACACATGACAAGACAGCTCCTATGTTCATGCTTGTCTTCCTTATCCTTCAAAGGACTTAAGAGTATACCTTTGGCCACCCTTTGTAATACAGATTGTGGTAGATCTTCTATCATACAACATCGCACAATCAACTTGCCATGGCCTCCCCAACAAAACATGGCACACATCCATAGGCAAGACATCACAAAATATTTTGTCCTTGTAGATACCAATTTGCATTCAACTTCATAATGTTCCCATATAGTGATATCATGACTTTCCAATAACCATGACACCCTATATGTCATCGAGTGTGGTGTGCATGCCAAATTCAACTTACCTATTATTTCAGTGGACATTAAATTGTCTATGTTTCCGCTATCAACAACGATGTCACAACACTTACCTTTTGTTTTACACTTTGTCCTTAAAATGTGTCTTCTTGGGCATGCTTCTTTTTTCTTCCTTTTAACCCTCAACACTCACCTCCTCACTAGCAAATTCTCTCCTTCTTCAGGTTCCTTTATATGCCCAGGTGATGCCACAATTTATGCATATGCTTGTACAACTTGTACATTACCTTCATTTTTTTTCTCTTGCCATCATAATAAGCATGAGGACACTCGAAAGCACATTGACCAACTTATCCACATCTGAAGCATGTTCCACTAAATGACCTTCCTCTTCCTCTTCCACAGCTACCTCTCCCTCTTCTGAAGGTGGCTTCAGCTCTTGTTTGTTGATTTGGCACTTACGAAGTGCTAGATCCTCCTCATTCCATTGCTGATTGTTTTTGTGGCATGGCTGGTTTCTATCACTCTTGAACCTCCCTCTTCCTCTTGAAGCACTTTGTTGTCTTCTAGACAACTTTTCTTTTGATCTCAAAGCATATTGGTATGTTTCTTCTACCATATGTGACCTCACTATGCTGATTTCATCTTGAATATTTAACCGCAATCCATTTATGTATTTTGCTACCTTTTCTTCGTCCATTTCATTGTGACCAGCCCGGATTGTGATTTTATAGAACTCCATGTAGTCCTTCTCGCTTAGCTCCTTTTACCTCAAATTTTGTAACTTATTCAACAAGTCCAACTGATAATCTGTAGGCAAAAATTTGCCTTTCAATTTGAAAACCATCCTTTCCCAACTAGTGATCTTTTCTTTACCCCTTCTATTCCTCTCGGTTTGTACCTCTTTCCACCATAGGGTTGCATGACCTTTTAGCTTTGTCTAAGCCACTTTCACCTTCCTTAGGTCAGCCACTTCATCAAATTTGACATACTCAGTGAGCCAATCAATCAACTCCTCGGGATTCAAAGTTCTTGAGAAGCTTGGAACTTCTATCTTGGCCCCTCTTCCAATATTTGATATAGCTCTAATCAGCCTATCTTCCCCTGCATCTAGTTGCTCATGTGGATGTTCTAGGTATTTTACTCCCAACTCTTCATCTTATGCATCACTCACATCATCCCTTGGGACAAATCCCCTTCTTCTATCTTCTTCAACAACAACTAGTCTTGTCCCTTTGGGACAAATCCCTTCTTCTATCTTCTTCTATCAGCTTGGAAAAAGAGAATGAAACGCTTAAAGAGAATTTGAGTATTCTTGTGAGTTTTAGTAAGGTGACAATGCAAAATTGCATTATTAGCATGGATACTCTTAGACAAATTCATGGGAGGAAACAAGAGGATGATGGCACCTGTAGTCTGAATAAAAGAGCCAAGGGAGTAGCGATGGATAAAGAGGCAGAACCTGATCCAAAAGAGCTTCCAAACATGTAGAGAGCTCTGAAGAGGATGTTCGTCAATTGGGAAGATGCCTTTGGCGAGCACAAATACCATTAATGGTTCGAGTTGCTTCTAGTTTAATTTGTTGTTTTTCTGCTGTTTATGTGTTGTGTTCTAGCTGTTTTTTTGTGGGTTGGTTGTTTTGAGCAGTTTTTATTGTATACTCTAGCTCTCCAGGCCTATACTGCTTGTTTCTTTTATAGGGTTGGGTCCCTATTGAAATAATCCCACTTTTACCATTAATAAAAACAACAACTAGTCTTGTCTGCATAACTCTTGACAGCTCTGCAATCTCTTCTAATCTTGCTCCCATATTGTCAGCTACCGCCACACCTTTACCCACCATTCTCCTTGGAGGAATGTAGACTCTCTATCAACCTGATCCTATTGCTGCAATCTCTTGTTTGCAATCCTACTAGGTACTATTCTCTAAAAAAACGGATTCAAAACCATCCTTGATACCATATGATGTAGTCAAGTATAGGGGGTCAACTAAATGAAAACCTTGTCCTTGCAACTGTTAACCTCACACACTCAACAAAAGTCATTCACACAGACCAGCACGAGACCAGAGAACAAGGACACTACTTTATTTATTTTTCATGAGGAATTACAAAGATTCAAACTATGCACTCGCTCACTCTTCCCTCTAGTTATAACATAGCCAACAACTTGTCAATGGAATGGGTTTAACTGTGCTCCTTTTTGCACCCCGAACAAGCACCTACACTCTCCTAGCAAGCCTTCTCTCACTCCAGCCTGCCTCCTTTTAATACTTCCCTGCCTTTCCTACCCATGAGGTGCCTCTTGGAATCCCCTTTAATCATGGAAAACACTCAAAATGAGCACTCAAATGTTGTTGGGTCACCTGACTTGTTCAACTAATGCAAGCAAAACCGCCAATTATTATATACCGGCAATTAGGTTTCCGTAGTGGCAGTTTTGCAACTACTATTTAACACAGACCTACGTTAACCGGTGGTTTTGTCATGAGAAATAGAACTCTTTGCCGCAATGGCTGGAACCATCCTTCCTCTATTCCAAGAGCCTACTAGAGTTTCATGGACCTTCGTGGATCCTTGCGGGTCGTCTTCATACTACAACACACTACCAATTGGGACGTACTTCACACAAACACACTAGCAGATATTTTTGGTTGATGCAAAATGACTTGTTCACCTGGATGCTCCTGCATCAAAAAATTAGGTTTTTGCGTGCAAAACAAGGACAAGCCTCAAGTATTTATATATAGAGTGATGATAATCCAGCCCCTAGAGAGTAGAGAAAATGTCAAAAGACACAGATTTTTCCACTTGCAAAATAAATCTGTGAACTCCCGGACCAAGTAATATGAATGCAAATATTGACTAGATCAAAGGAAGCTTCTGCTAGCCCATGAGATGCCGAATTCACTCTTCCTACCATTATCATATGTGCAAGCTTATAGGCAGTAAATGTCTGATTTTAAATGTTAGATTGCCAAAACTAAATATCCCAGATGCATAGCTCCAAATCTGAATGTAGCCAGTCATTCAAAATCTTGCAATTTCTCCAAACACTGTTGGACCTTATCAGATTCCCATGAAGAGACATTTGTTTCAGTGACTAGCTCAGTGTTCCCCTGACTGGGCTTAGGTCAATCACTGTTGTCATACAGGTATGAAAAATCTTAGCATTTATTTTAAAAATAGGCCCTCGCACAAGTGCACAATACTACATGATTACAGAAACACCTAGAGAAGCCAGTCCATGGCTGTTGTACTTTCCTATTTAATGAGCAAAAGTCAAGACAGATGCATCACAAGATGACCTGATCAAACTCTTAATTAGAAGTAATCAACATACCTTGAGGATATCCCACAACAGCTACAGCTTCCTGGAGATAGGGAATGTTCCCAAATTCAAGAAAAAACATTTCATCCCAAAATTCCTCATTATTAACTGTAAGGAGGGCAAGATCGCATTCGTGTCCAATGGCTTGCACCTCTGCCCTGTATTTAGTTGGAGAACCGTGTTTACGGACAAGCACAAAGGTTTGATCTGCTACTACATGAGCATTCGTCAAAATTCTTCTACCCGAAATGGCAAAACCTGCACAGCAAACACTAAAACATCTAGCATGAAACAAAAAACTCAATAGTTGCAGTGTTAAACAATGTATACCAGAGCATCACACCTATGACCAAACACAAAACATGAATAGTTGAAACTTACCAGATCCCGTAATTTCTCTTTGAGGCTTGTTTTGCCATGGAAGAAAATAATTAGGACTGCTTGTTACAGTGAAAACCTTCACAACAGCATCCAGAGCAAGTTCGATGGCAGCATAGGCATCTGACCGAGTAAAGGGCTCATCACTAGTGACCACCTCCGAAGGTATAGGCTCTGTCCCAGGATTCTCAGATTTTGTTGAGAGTTGGTGAAAATTGAAGCCATAGATAGACCTCAAATAACTAGCTTTTCCTATGGGCAACGACCTAGAAAAGAGACCCACCTTTCCAAATTCAGATGCCAATTTCGACATTCTTTGTAATAACCTTATAGGAACTGTATCAATCAACTCGTTATGTACAGGGCTTTTAACCAGTGCCATTGGAAAACAGTGTATAGATTTTAGAAACATACTTACAGGATTTGATTCATGTCCCATTAACCTATTTCCACATTCCACATAATTAGGATTATTTGGGAAACAGAAGAGACTCCGTGGAAGAATGGTAAGAGGTGATAAAAGCCTCGGCAGGGTGCGAGAGCGTGAAAAGGAAGCCATTGCTTTTGCTGGGGAGATATGAAAACTAATGAGTGTTGCCGCGAAAAAATGAGATGGATATTGTTGCACTTCAAGCCGAATATTTGAAGTGGGGCATGAAAACTCTTGCACCGTACATCACTGAAATCTTCAACAAAATCTGCGAAGAAGGGTTTCCGAAAGATTGGACAATCAGCGTTGCAATACCACTTTTTAAGAGTGGTGATGTTAACAATCCCTCCAACTACAGGTCTATAATGATCAATCCCCTCTTTGCTAAATTTTTTGGCAGCGTGATAAAAACTAGGATCAGCAAATGGGCAGAAGAAAACCATAAACGTGCTAAAGGGCAAGCTAGTTTTATGCCAAAGCACTCGACAGTGGATCACTGTGTCACTCTGAGACACATTATTGAAAAAGAGTGGGAGAAAAAGGAAGAGGTTTTTTGTTGCTTTGTTGACTTTAAAAAGGCTTTTGATACCGTTTCGAGAGACAAGCTTTGGTTTAGGATGGAAGAATTGGGGATTCCTAGGCATCTCAGAGCTGTTGTTCATAGGATGTACGAAGAGGTGAAAGTGAAAATCAGAACTTCAGATGGCATTTTAGAATGTTTCAGGAGCGATATCGGGGTCAAACAGGGTTGCCCTTTGTCTCCTACTTTATTTGGTTTATATATTGATAAAATGGAAGAGTGGTTAAACATACAAAAGGGCGAAGGCATTCAGCTAGGTGAATTTGTTATAAAGTTGCTCTTATATGCGGACGATCTCATTTTAATTACCAAATCTCCCTGTGGTTTGCAAGACCATCTATCTTCTCTTGAGCGCTTTTGCAGAATGGTGGGGATGCAGGTAAATATCAGCAAGACTAAGGTTATGATTTTCTCTAATAATAAAAAACATCAACATGAATTTTATTACAATGGAAGTCTTCTCGAAGAGGTTGCGGATTATAAATACCTTGGCATCGATTTCAACAAAAAGCTAAGCTGGTCTAGCTGCAGGTATAAAAGGACATTAGGTGGGTGGAAGGCTTTCTATGCTCTTCAGAGTAAGTGCCATGAAGCGGAGTTGTGGGATTGGAAAACTATTCAAACCTTGTTCGGTCTTCTTGTGCTGCCAGTTGTTCTTTACGGGTGTGAATTATGGGCCAGCAGCACTACTATAACACAATGGAAACAAATTGAAGGAATCCAAAAGCGCTTGATTACAAGCAAGATTAAAATCAAAAGCACGGTTCCATATGACATCATGCTAAGTGAAATGGGCGCTGTTCCTATCGAGGCACTTGCTATGGTTCGCCTTTTAAGCTATTTAAAAATAATCGAAAAAATGGAAGAGGATAAATGGCCTAAAGTTGTTTTTAGTGATACACTATGTAAGCGAAAAAGGACATGGATGCAACAAAATATCACATGGATGAGTAAATGGAATATTCAATTCAATATGTGCCCCACAAATAATAAAGAAATAAAAGTCTTTGTTATGGAGAAATTTTACAAGAGAAATTGGGGAAGCGAGATCGGGAGGAAGAAACTATATTATATAAATGAGTTCAACCCCACTTGTGATCAACTCCAAAAAGCGTACATAGGAGCCAACATTTCTTGGAGGGCTAAAATTCTTATTGCTCAGCTGAGAACCAACTCTCACCAACTTCGTTGTGAGACCGGGCGTTGGAAGAGGCCAAAGGAGGCTTGGGAAGAGAGAATTTGCAGATTTTGCAATTCTGGGAAAGTGGAAACTGAACAGCACTTTATTCTATAATGTGAGGCCTACAAAGATAGCAGAGATAAATTTGCGGATACTATATGTGACAGTTCTTGGCATAACCTATTCAACGAAGAGCACATTGAGCAATTAGGGGGGCTCATCATCAGCCTACACAAGAAGCGAACAGTGCTACTTAAATCTACTTGAGTTGTCTTGCTGTCCCATAGACTATTTTTAGTCTCGTGGACGTTAAAATTTTTATTATTATTATTATTTAAAAAAATCAAATCCTTAGCTCTTCTCAAGAATTGGTTTTGGTAATCTACAAAGTGGAAACCCCACTTGGTCTTTTAGCCCCCACACATAAAAAGATGTCTCTTTCTTTAAACGTAATAAACCCTTCTACACGCAAGGGCCTTCCAACATTCCACGAATCATCGCACCACTTCAAAGTGAGATTTTAGTATTTAGGGTTTAGGGTTTGACATAAAATTTTGGAAGAAGCTATAATGTGAATGATTCCAAGAGTCAATTCATTCTATACTCGATGACTAAATTATCTTCTCTATACTCGATGACTAAATTATCTTCTTTTTCTTAGTTATTTAGGACAAAATTTAAGAAAAGGAATAAAGTTACTTGGACTTAATGAAGAAATTCCCTTGTTGAGCTATCATCTACTCTCAGTGTAATTCATATCATATTGTAGTTTCGTAGTTCAAAATAAATTTGTAGTTAGTGAGTTGAGTAAAGCATTGGGCTACTCTTGCAATATCTTTGCCCATTAATCGGAGCTCAAATGCCCCTCTTCCAAATTGAGAATATTATACAATCAACTTTGAATACCACACTACTACACCATACTACCATGCTCATTAGGTATGGATGCTTTTCATATTGATTCTGATCAGAGTGTATGTACAAAGAAAGCCGAATACACATAAAATAAATTGAACATAATAATATTATTCACTCTCTTCAATGATAATATGAGACATTACATATCACTTATATAGGAAGTGCCAAGGCTATATATGGGGATCCCAAGATCCCTATAAACTCTTATTTAATCAACTTCCAAACTATATAACAAAATAACCATCCATGTAAATATAGATTTTGTTGGGATAATTTACGATATAAAGTAATTTCTAAATTAGTTTGTTTTAGTTGGTTGACGGGTTGGTTATCTGTGAGTTATTTTTCTTTAACCAACTTCCAGTAAGCTTTTTAAATGCTTACATTGTACAAAAATAAATATATATTTCAATTGAATTTCCTGAATATATTTCTCTATTATTTCTTCATCCTGACCTATAGTGGTATCAGAGCCATGACGAGCAATCTTTGAATGAGGAAAGATTGAAGACCCTGTGATACGCAAAGAGAGAACCATTTGTTTTTATACAGAAGAATTCAAATCTGATATGAAACGCTGAATTTAAATCTAATTGGTGAATGGATGGTGCAATACAACACTCCATGTCGACATTTGTTTTGTGCAGTATTTTTTTAATTTATTATCATTATATACCTATCTGTGTACGGCAATTAAGAGGTCACATTAGCATCCTACAGAAGCAAATCCATATGACCGAGCAGAAGACAAAAAGATGACGGTTGAGGTCAGATTTTTGGACCTGTGCGACAAGTATAATGCATTGAATAAAGTCATGTTTTTGAAAGAGAGACAGTAGATCATTTCTTTTGATCCACAACCCGTGGAATTTTTATTCTGATGATTGGTGCAAAACATAAAGTCGTGGTATTGTAAAAGTTGATTTGATATTAGCAATTCCTTCATGATCACTATAGAAGCGTGGTTGCTGCAAATGAAACTCCAAGAAAATGGTGTGATCCTCTAGGCACTTCAACCTATGGCATAGAGTGGTAATACAAAAGTAATGTTTTTTTATTAATATTGTTTGTTTTGATGTATACAGTGGTCACATCTAGTAAAAACAAGAGTATGAATTTACATGAAGTGAAAGATTTAATGTATATTTAATTTATCACATTTAGAAGACACATCTCGTATAGAAGGTTCCACCCATATGTTTTTGAATTGATTGATGGGAAGATGGTTATATAAACTTGTGTAAGTCACTTATAATAGAGAAGGTCAAGGGCTCAAAAACCCATTCAAATATTTATTTATTTTAATTTCATTTTTGACCTTATTTTGTATTAAAAAATTCAAATATTAGAGAAATAAGTGTGGAATAAGAGTTATAAGGTGTAATATTTTTACAAGTCTCAGGATTCTCTTTTATTTGGAAGCTATTTGGAAGGTAAAGGCAAATCCTCAATAGCATTCCCTATTCTTCAGCGTTGTTTTGATAAACACCATGGCTAAAATTATGAGTTTAATTTCTAAAAATGGACGCTTAACTCCCAGAAATTATAAGGAATGGTCAATGAACATGAAAAATACATTAATCTTTAACAACTTGTGGGAAGTAGTTGAAAAGCAACCAACATTACCCATCAATGCCACAAAGCTTGCAAAATTTCATAGACATGACAAACATGCCCTTGTTTTATTGAAATCAACTTGTAATGCACAAGTTATAATTCACATAGAGGCCAACAAGTTTGAATTTTGGAAAGCATGGAAAGCTCTAAAGGACTTATATGATAAATAACCTACTTACAAGAAAATTGAACTTCTTATGCAGTTGCTCAACACTAAACTAACAGATAATAAAGATGTTTTAGAATATGTGTCACAAATTAAGAATTTGAAATAAGAATATGGCACTACTAGTGGTAAAATTGATGATGAAATGCTTATTTCTATTGTTTTGAATGGCCTTAGCCCTAGCTATAGGAACTTTTTAGAAATGTCACAACTTAGTGATAAGCTTAACAAATCTACTTTTGATTTCATTTGTGAGTTGTTCACTCAACATGAGTGACAATTTATAGAGAAAAAAGAAAAGCCAACTGAGGAGGCCTATTATACCAAAACAGGAAATACATTATATGAGCACAATAGAAAACATTCTTCAAAGCACTTTCTGAGACATAAACACTCTCTATGACACACTTCTAGACATAAGCATCATTCTGGACATAGAGATCATTATGGTTCTCTAAAGCATAGACATCATTCTAGTTCTCTGAAGCATAGACATCAGTCCAATTCTCTAAAACATAAACATCACTCTGGTTCTCAGAAGCATGAACATCACCACAAACATTCACATAGACACAAACACATGCATTATTATTCATGTGATTATTCTTCTTCTAGTTCCAGTGGATGTGAGAAAGCATGCTACAATTGTGGTGGCATAGGACACCTCTCTATAGAGTGCCCCTCTAAAAGGAGGTCCTCTCGACATTGATAGAAGGCAAAAGCAAACTTTACTAGTCATTCTAGTCACTCTGGTCACTCTTATAGTTCCTCTTATAGCTATTCTTCTACATATTCTTTTGATAAATGGGATGACTGTGAAGTTTCTTGCTCCACAGATGTTGACTATATATTTTAAGATGATAACACACCCATCTTGTGTGAGTTACTAGGATCAATATTGGGATTTGATGTAGTAGCATATTTTGGCTCGTGTACTTTGCTTTCATAAATCTAGTGTTGATATGATATTTGATGTAGAGCATTTTAGTGGTTTGTATTTGGTTTATTTTTTACACAGCTTCTCACCTCTCACCTAATAGGGGTGAAGATATTACATATTGGTTTTCAATTAGTCGTCAGTGGTTGTGGTATGAGTCAGCATTGAGTTGATAACATTATCAGTGTTGAGCAAAGGCCTATGAGAGATGTTAGTAATTGTTGGGCATCGGTTTGAGATGTGTCATACATAATATTAGAGAAAACATATATTGGATGGATTTTGTGTGAGGATCGATGTAGTTAGACAAGGCATGATCTTGTTCTACTTTAGTGTGTGGATAATCAAGGTGTTGATCAGTCCAAGATGCACAGTGTACCAGTTGTAGCTGCAACAAAGTCTACTTGGATGACTCACAATTCATTACTTCAGTATTTCTATACCCCTTTGGATCAAGGGAGAGTTTGTTGGGATTATTTGTGATCCAAAATAATTTTTTAATTGGTGTAATTTAGTTGGTTGACGGGTTGGTTACCTGTGAGTTGGTTTTCTTTAACCAACTTCTCGTAAGCTTTTAAAATGCTTACATTATACAAAAATAAACATCTTTTTCAATTGAATTTCTTGAATATATTTTTCTATTATTTTTTCATCTTGGCCTACATATTTACTAAAGTAAATACCAATATAAACACCAATCCTTAACATTTCAACTATATGAGAGTCTTTTTATTAAAAAAAGGTGCAAGGATGTGGAGGTGGGTCATCCAAGGGCTGAATTTGGTGGTCATATTTATGTTTTTTCCCTAAAATAATATTTCTTTCTTTTACTATGAATTGTATTAACACTTGAAGGGTAATGTTGAATAAGTAACTGTCGCCAAACCAAAACAAATCATGATAGGTGCAATTGATTGTGAAATTTGGGATTTGGAAGGAGCCATGACTAAGCTCATATTTATTCTCTTAAGGGACTTTGAGGAGATTGTATACCCATGAGAAATGGCCCGTGGGTATTTTTAAATCATAAAATTATATTATTCTAAGGTACTTATTTGTTTGTTAATTATTAGATCATGTTAGGGTTTATTTGTTAGGAATAAAACACTTCTAAATCCATATTTACTATTACCATAAACTAGATCTAGAGATATGCAATAAAATGCATCACAGAAACATTCCTTAATTCACCATTAATTTGAAATCATAAATGAGAGCAAGATAATAATAACACATATCTAATGTGGTTCACTCAATGTGGGCTACATCCACCAATGAAAGTTCTCAAATAAATCAGTAATCTAAAAAAAAATTACAATGAACTCTCTCATAGATAGAAAAATCTTATGTAAAAAGTGATGCACAAAAATATGCACTTTCACCTACACTTGCATAATGTTGTATCTCACAAGTTGCTAAACCACACCTTCTAATGAACACCTACACTTTGCAAAACACTTGCACTTTGACTCTGATCCTCAAAGCCACAACCTGTAAATAAACCATCAACCTCTAAAGGCCACACCACACCTTGTGTATATAAGAAAATGAAGAAAATCTATGAAAGGAGGAACAAATATGCAATGCTTATCCAAGATAAGCATTATCCAACATGTGACAACCCTCCTCCACCTCATCAAGCTTATCCAAAATCTCTTCCAATGAGGAATTCACCATATTCATCTCTCTACCTTCTAAGGGCACATTTTCCCAAAAATATGTGATCTCAACCAACTCCACTCAACAAGGAAGGAGTTCCCTTTTCCAAAAAACAACTAGCTTCCTCAAAACAAGGAATTCAACATGGGAAAAGACATCTAACAACTAACTCCATGAAATATGGAATATATAGAAATCAATAATACAAAGAATATTCCACTCACATGTGGAGAACATGAAAATTACACCCCCCCCACATCTTTGGAACTCTTTAGGCCTCCAAAATTTATTCATATAGTCATGTGATAACTCTAAAGGGCTCCACACTCAACACTCTCCCACTTGGAGACCGTTTCTTCTAAACATAATCTATCACTAATCCATGACCACTAAGGCCAACCAAATCTAAACATAATCCCAACTTGTCCAATGTGACCACCTTGGTCATCATATCTACAGGATTCTGGCTGGTATGAATCTTTTCCAGCTTCACCAAGTTCTCCTCCAAAGTTATCCTGATAAAGTGATAATGTAACTGAATGTGTTTCATCCTCGAGTGGGAAGCAAAGTTCTTTTCAAAATGAATAACACTCCGACTATCACTATGTAGTCTCCTAAATTCTTGCTCATGCCCCAACACTTGAAACAACTCATGTAACCAAATAATCTCTTTGATAGCCTCTATGGCAACAACATATTCTACCTCTATGGTTGGCAAAGCCACAACCTTCTGTATCCTAGAAATCCAACTAACTATTGTATCTATAACAATAAATATATATCCTATCATACTTCTCCTGCAATCAATATCCACTACCATATCTAAGTCCACATAACCATGTAAAGTGGTATCTGATCTACCATAACATAATGCAAAATTAATAGTTCCTCTCAAATATCGAAGAATCCATTTCACTGCCTACCAATGCTCATAACCTGGATCACTCATATACCTGCTCATAACTCCCACTGCTTGGGCAATATCGAGCCTAGTACAAACCATGGCATACATCAAGCTACCAACTACTGACAAATAAGATACCTTGGACATCTTAAGCCTTTTAGTTTCCATCTTAGGACACTGCTCCTTTGATAATCTAAAGTGGCCTACCAAAGGAGTACTAATAGATTTAGCATCCAACATACTAAACCCTTCAAAGACTTTCTTCACATACTCTGATTGGGATAAGATTAACTTTCTCTCCTTCATGTCATGAGAAATTTTTATACCAAGGATTTGTTTTGTAGCACCCAAATCCTTCATAGAAAAGGAGTCACTAAGTTATTTCTTGAGCATATGAATATATTGTATGTTCTTTCCTGTAATTAACATGTCATTGACATACAAGCATAATATAATAGAGGAACCATCATCAAAATGTTTGATGTACATGCAATGGTCAGAATGACACCTTTGATATTCTTGTTCCAACATAAAATAATCAAATTTCTTGTACCATTACCGTGGAACTTGTTTTAGGCCATGCAAGTTCTTCTTTAGTCTACACACATAGTTCTCTTTCCCTTTGACCTCATAACCTTGTGGCTGCTTCGTATACAACTCTTCATCCATATCACCATGAAGAAAATCAATTTTCACATCTAACTGTTCTAAGTGCAAATCCTCAACTGCAACTAAACCAAGAATAGTCCCAATAGAAGTTATTTTTTAAACAAGAGAGAAAATCTCATCAAAATCAATACTTGATTTTTATGCAAACCCTTTGACCACCATCTTGGCCTTATACCATTTCTCCCTTCATCCACTTCTTTGATTCTGAAGATCCACTTGTTCGGCAATACACTCTTGCCTTTGGGTAGCCTAAGCAAATCCCACATTTGGTTCTCCATTAGAGATCTATGCTCTTCATCCATGGCTTGTTCTCATCTCAACTTGGCATCTACATGCATTTATCCCTCATAACACTCTGATTTTCCATTATCAGTGAGTAATAAATAATTCAAAGAAGGAGAAAATTGTTTAGGTGCTCTTCTTACCCTAGAAGATCTTACCATAAGAGTTTGGGGTCCTTATGTAAAAGGTTCCTAAACTAAATCCTTAGATATTTTGCCATATGCACTGTCATCTAATATTGTGTACTCTTTATGTTCCTGATCTTGTTCCTACAACTGATCCTTGTGCATGACTTTTTCATTAAAGACTACATCTCTAGACCAAAATATTTTCCTATCTTTAATGCTCCATAAATGAAAACCAAAGTCATCCTCACCATAACTAGCAAATGTGCATTACTCTGATTTAGCCTCTAGCTTGGTCCTATCCTCTTTATTGATGAGAGCAAATGCTTCACATCCAAAGACTCTAAGAAAAAAAAATCAACATTCTTACCAAACCAAGCTTGTTCTGGAATGCCTCCATCCAAAGGCATAAAAGGTCCTCTGTTAATCAAATATATTACCATGCTAACTACTTCTACCCAAAACCTTAAAGGTAGCCCTACATGTAACCTCATGCTCCTAGCACATTCCATTATTTTTTTGTTCATCCTTTTAGATACCCCATTTTGTTGTGGATTTCTTGGAACTGTCCTTTGCCTACGGATTCTATTGTTATAACAATAATCAAAGAAAGCATTACTACAATACTCACCTCTATTATCTGATCTGAGACATTTCAACTTGAGACCTATTTCATTCTCAATCAAGGCTTTCCACTTCTTAAAAGTGTCAAATACATCAGATTTATTTTTAATGTAATAAACCCAAGCTTTTTAGTTGCATCATCTATAAAAGTAACATAATAATTAGATCCACCAATAGAAGATACCTAAGTTGGTCCCCATACATATGAGTGTACTAGATCTAACTTGTGCTCTTTCTTTCTAGGTCCAACCTTTAAGAACTTAACCCACTTATGTTTCTTGTACACATAATTTTCATAGAAGTCTAGATCTGTCTTTTAATCCAGGCAACTTATCTTTTAAGATCTGCATGCCCTTATGGCTCATATGACTGAACCTGTAGTGCCATATAGTTGCATATCCATCTACAATAACTAAATCAATATGATTCAAAACTCAAGTTTTGATTGATAGATATTTCAACAACACGAAAATAACATAGTAACAATGAATTCTCTAAGAAGAGATATTTTATTACTCAAAATTGTAATACAACTATATGCTTATCTCTGGGAAGAGATGTCTGATTTTCATTTCATGTTACATATTCATTTATAAATATTTTGAAAGAATGAGGAGGAAGTGGAAGGTCACCAATCTCGAGGGAGATTAAGTGGTTCAAATTCCATGATTTAAAATGATACAAAATTTGAGGAATTATTATTTTTAGAAACTTGTTATTTTTAGACTACACTACTAAAATTGAAATTATGGGGCACTTCCATTAGGTTTTTGGGGGTCAAAAACCACTAATCAAAGATTAGTGCCATCTCACCACATTATCCTCATTTTTAACTTTCCAATGGCTCAAATAAGGAGTCAATTGGAGCTACGATGTAAAAGTTATGGCTCCTAGAAGTTTTGTTATCAATTGGGGTAGAACCGTCACCCAAATTATCGCCTAAATTCTTGCCTAGATAATTCCTCCCTCATTGAGAAGCAATGGTCCCCATTACATCAATATTCCTCATCAGGTGTGGCATTTATGTCTTAATTTGATTCTCTATGAGCTACTCACCTTGGTGGCTAAGTTGGCCCCTTTTGACCACCCGATAAAGCGAAATAGAGCATCCTCTTGTTGTCTTCATCTAGGTGTCCACAATTTGATCCTCCTCTACTGGAGCAAAATTCTATGGATCAAGCTCATCAATGTCTAGTTATTATGCTATGACTAAAGTGTCTAATAGAGGTGGATGATATGGTTTGAGGAGCTCCACATTGAATATTGGATGCAGACCAAGGTAGGCTGGTATATTCAACTCAAAAGCATTTTCTCTAACTTTTTTGGTGATGGTGTAGGGACCATATCTCATAGAATAATTCTTATTATGTGGGCCTACAAGTCATTCCTTTTGAAGCCACAACCAAACCTTGTCACCCACAATACAATGGTGTGCAATCCTATATTTGTCATGGCACTGCTTATACTTCTGATTCATCTTCTCCAAGATGTCATGAACTTATTGTTGGATGTATTACATTTGTTCAATTAATTTTGTTGCTTTTGTTGCCTTAGATCTCCCATGAGGTGTATATTCCATGGTGGATAATGGAATGGTTATATCAATTGGTGCCATGGGTTTTAATCCAAAGCATGCTTGTAATAGACTATGCTTGGTCGAGCTGTGCAAGGCTCGATTGTATCCATGTTGTATGAAAAGAAGCCCTTCATCCCTTATACATGGATGTTTAGAGTGATATATCTGAATCATATGAACAATCAAGTGGTTCACCACTTCTGTATGACCATTAGTCTGTGGATGGAAGATTGTGGACTTCATCAGCTTGGTATCTATCATCTTCCATAGAGTGGACCAAAAGATGCTCAGGGACTTGCTATCTCGATCTGAGATAATGGACTTGGGGAAACCAAAATGGAGCCATATATGACTAAAATATAGTTGAGAAGTTTCTTTAGTAGATATATTTTTATTAAAAGCAACCATGATAGCCATTTTTGAAAAATGATCAACTACAACAAAAATACAGTCCTTGCCATGTTTTAAAGTGGGCAAACTTGAGAGAAAATCCATTGAGACAGATTCCCAAGGCCTATTTGGTTCTGGCAATGGCATGTATAATCCTTGCTTATTATTTGTTAGCTTGGCTATTTCACATGGGGTGCAAGATTTGAGGTACCTTCCCACATCCTTTCGCATATGGGGTTGGTAGAAGTGTTTTTGGAGAATTGCCAATGTCTTTTCTACACCAAAGTGTCTAGCTATCCTACTGAAATGTGCTTATTATATCATCTTCTATTGCTTTGCAACTGGAACATAGATTTGTCCCATATGACAGAGGATATTATCTTACAAATAGAAATAAAAAACATGTTTACCTTCTTGAAGCACATGATATGTATAAGCAAAGGTAGGATCTGCTTCATACAGAGCACCCCAAGTGACAATCTTGTGTCCACACAGGTCAAGAACTATTGTGAGTACAGTAATTGGTGGGCAGCTCAGACAATCTATGAATGTATTTGAGCTCCCCTTTTTGTGTTTAATTATTAAATGGAATTGATGCAGATATGTGGCCCACTTTTGGTGCCTCTCATTTCATAGTTTTCTCTGCATTTAGATGAATTCCAATGGTCTGTGGTCAGTGTGGATGACCATCTCTTTCCCTAAGATGTAGTGTTTCTATTATTTGCAGGCTTTCACAATGGCATAGAGCTCCTTGTCATATGTTAGGGATTTCCTGACTGTATCAATGAAAGTTTCACTATGATATGTAAAAAGATGGCCATGTTTGATGATGACAACTCCCATAACATATTCAAATGTATCTATCATCAACTCGAAAGGTTGATGCAATTATGGCAAGGCAAGAATAGGGGCTAAGCAAAGTCTATTCTTCAAATTCTCAAATGCCCTTTATTGTATTTCACCTTATTGAAATGTATCTTTAGCTCCTCCTTTAGTCACTTGGGTTAGTGACCAAGCAATATGTGAGAATCCAAAAACAAGCATGCGATAGGAATTTGCAAGACCCAAGAAGCTATGAAGTTCTATGAGGGTCCTTGGTGTAAGCTATTCTCAAATAACCTGAATATTCTCTGGATCGACATGGACCCCTTCCTCATTCACAACATACCCTAGGTAATAAATTTTTTTCATCTCAAACGTGTATTTGTCAAGATTTGCATACAATTTGTGCTCCCAAAGAGTTTGAAGCACCTTACAAACATGTTACAGATGTTCCTCCCATGTTCTACTATAGATGAGTATGTCATCTAGGTAGACAACCATAAATGAGTTGGTGAAGGGTCACAAGATGTCATCCATCACCCTCATGAAGGTTGCAGGTGCATTGGTTAAGTCAAAAGGCATAACCAACCATTTGAAGAGTCCCTCCTTAGATTTGAATGCAGTCTTCCAAACATCGGTGGAATCAATGGGAATTTGGTAATAGCTAGATTTGAGATCAATTTTGGTGAAGAACTTCACACCATGGAGTTGGTCTAGTAGGTCATCAATCCTGGGGAGGGGGTAATGGTTCTTCACAGTGATTTTATTCAGGGCTCCATAGTCAATGCAAAGCCTGCATGTTTCATCTTTCTTTGGTGCTAGGATAATTGGGCTACCACAGGGTGAAGATCTTGGCCTGATGTGACCCTTTTGGATCAATTCCTAAATCTATATTTTTATCTCATCATTCTCTAAAACTAATC
The DNA here is from genome assembly GCA_037957365.1 of Torreya grandis. Taxonomy (NCBI): domain Eukaryota; kingdom Viridiplantae; phylum Streptophyta; class Pinopsida; order Cupressales; family Taxaceae; genus Torreya; species Torreya grandis. The sequence continues at coordinate 180,968 of JARHVA010004448.1, read as the reverse complement.
TATGATACACAATACTATTAGGCAAAGGTGATGTTGGGATCAAATCGATATAATGTTTTACTTGGTAATGTAGTGGAACTCTTGTGGGTGACTTGAATAAGTCATCATATTCTCCTATGATTTATCCCATCCACTTTTGTTGTGTTTATTGTGTAGTTAGGACTGCAACATCAGCCTTCTTGGATTTCTATGGTTTGACCACCATGAGAATGAATTGCTTTGTCTTCTCCACCAATCTCTTACATTGTTTGGCACTAATCAAGAAGATAGATGTGGGAGGTGGTACCTCTGATACCATATAGCACTGCATTCCAAGAGTGAGGGTGATTCTTTAGGTTTGTGATACATCACAAACATCTAGATTTACCACATCAGATGAGACTTCATCTTGGAAAGGTTTTATTGCATATGAAAGAAGACACTGATGGGTGACACGAGGGTCTCTCCCCAGGCTCAACCATCCAACACTATATGTCTTTGGGTGAGGCTTCATGGATAAATTTAGACTTTTTATAACTTTAGCCAAGATTAAATTCCTTTGACTCTCACTATCAAGAATGAAATTCAGAGGCTTACCTTTTACCCATAATTTGGAGTGAAATAATCTTTCTTTGTCATCTAGCCTTTCCTCATGGGTCTATGATGAAACAACGATGGTATCAGGCTCAGTATCTACAATCTCTTCTTCATCCTCTTTGACTATAGGTTGTGTATGAGATAGAGCAGTTGATGTCGAGTATTGTGACTCAGAAAGCAGTGACTTGATGGCTCAACATTCTTCTTTGGAGTGAGTTATAGTTTTGTGGTAATCAAACCATTTTTCAGTCTTCCCCTTCTGGGGTTTCTTATCTTGAAACTCCTTTTGCTTCTAATTTTGGCCTCATAGTTGACCTTCCTTGTCACTTTTCCATTTCGAAGGCTGACTCTTCATATTCTTTCTTCCATGCTTCTGCCCAATCTTCACTACAAACTTGTATGCTTCACCGAGGGTTTCCAAATTGAAGAGTTCTATTTCCCCCCATATGTACCATTGTAGTCCACCATGATATTTGAGAGTCTTATGTTTCTCACTTTCTTGGATACCAAATCTTATAGACAGAGAATAAAAAATGTCAGTGCAATCTTAAATAGATTGGTCCTTACCTTGGCAAAGTTGTTGCCACTGTATGTACAGATCATCATATGCTCCAATGGGATAGTATTCTTCCTTTATTGCTTCTATGAAATCATCCCAGGTAGGTTCCACCTCAAGGCTAATGTCATCTGTACTGAACTTCTTTTTATACACTTCCCACCAATTTTTCATGGGCAATGATGCTTTCAAAAGAGCAAAAGTGATATTTTCCCCATCGGTGAATTTATTTATAGAAAAGTAGGAAGACAATTGATCCAACCAATTTTCTATTGCATCAACATTGATTTTTCCTTCAAATTTAGGGATATCAAAATTCACCTAAGCCTTGAAGGGTGTTGGGGCACTGAAAGGACATTTCATGGATGAGGAGCTAGGAAGTGCAGATGAGGAGCCATAATTTCCCATCAAGAATTATTGGAGAATTAGGTCAAATTAATGCAACATCTATGCTTGTTTCCATTGGAGGGCTTCATTCACCATTTCCTTGAAAGGATCCGATGTCTCAAGGTCATCTACCATTCAAAGTCATTTGGAGTGAATAGGTGGATAGTTTGGAAGCTCTGTTGTTTTCCACCCAAGCTTCTTGTAGCCTAACCTCATCCTCGGGATCATACACTCTCAAGACAAACCGCTTTGATACCACTAATCCAAAAATCAAATGTTTTGATTGAAAGATATTTCAAGAACATGAAAATAACACAGTAATAATGAATTCTCTGAGAAAAGATGTTTTATTACTCAAAATTGCAATACGATTATATGCTTATCTTTGGGAAGAGATGTCTGATTTCCATTTCAGGTTACATCTTCATTTATACACATTTTTAAAGAAGGAGAAGGATGTGGAAGGTCACCAATTTTGAGGGAGATTAAGTGGTTTTACTTCCATGATTTAAAAAAATATAGAATTTTTGAAATTACTATTTTTAGAAACTTACTATTTTTAGACTGCACTACTAAAATTGAAATTTGAGGCACTTCTATTAGATTTTTAGGGGTCAAAAACCATTGAGGAAAGATTAATTCCATCTCACCACATTATCCTTTTTCTTATATTTCCAATGGTTCAAATGGCTCCTAGAACTTCTGTCATCAATTAGGGTAGAACCGTCACCTAAATTCTTGCTTAGATCACAATAGAATCAACACTACTATTCTACTACAAAGTACCAACTTTCTTACCTCTTGAGATCACAAGAACACCTTTGGTAACTTTTCAAGAATATGTAGTAAATAATACTAAACATCCCTCACTACCCAATTGCCCCACTTAAACCAAATTCCATATCAACATAGGCACGTGTCTAACATCCTTAAGGATCCATGTGTTTCTATTCTGCATCTCAACCTAAACACAACCTTTCCTTACTATCTCACATGGTTCGTCATCACCAAGATATACATGTCCTAGATTCTCTTGAACATAATTAGTTAAATAATGCCTATGTGGGGTGGCATGAAAAGAAGCCCTTGAATCTAATACCTAAGACTCATAAAAACTATCCATAGAAAGAATTAAGATATCTTGACATGATTTACTTGATGTCACATTTACCTTATTCATTTCCTCCTTGTTGGTATTCTTATCCTGAAGTGACCAATAATCTTTCTTTGAGTGTCCACTCTTCCCATAATGCCAGTATATCATCTTAGATCTAGATCTGGACTTAGATCTACCTTTTGACTTTCTTTTGTTGCCTTTGATCTTGTCCTTTTACCTCCTTCTAGTATCAATGGATAAAACATTACCTAAATATGATTTACTAGTGCTTTTCCTTCACATCTCCTCGCTAAGGATCACACCTACAACATCCTCAAAATTCAAGCTTCCCTTAGCAGGAACTGCATTACTTATATCTATAACTAAACTATCCCAACTACCAGGCAAAGAACATAAGATTAGCAAAGCTCTAACTTCATCATCAAACTTAATTTCAACTGAAGTGAGCATACTTACAACTATATTAAAGTCATTAAGATGATTAGCAAATGAACTATTCTCAGACATTTTCATGTTAAACAATCTTTTCATAATAAATGTTTTATTAGATGCTGAAGGTTTCTCATATAACTTCCCAAGTTTATCCATGATATCATTTGTAGTTATTTGATCTGTAATGTTAAATGTAACAAAATATGCAAGGCATAACCATATGTCTCCTAATGCATTCCTATAAAGTAATGACCAATCTGCATCACTCATACTTATAGGTTGTCTTCCTTTCCCCTCAGAGGGGAGTTGAAGTTCCTTCTGATATAGGTAATCTTCCATCTGCATTTTCCACAAACCAAAATGCTTACCATCAAACCTATCCACTCTAAATATGATCTCTTTTGTCATAGCTCCCACTCAATCTAATAGCCTTCCTGTGATTTACAGCTTCAATAAAACACACAACTAATGGCTCTGATACCAGTTGTTAGGAATAAAACACTTATTAATCTAGATCTAATATTACCATAAGCTGGATCTAAAGATATGCAATAAAATACATCACATAAACATTCCTTAATTCACCATTAATATGAAAGCATAAATGAGAGCAAGATAATAATAACACAGATCTAACGTGGTTCACCCAATGTGGTTTACATCCACCAATGAAAGTTTTAAAATAAATAGGTAGTCTAAAACAAGATTACAATGAACTCTCATAGAGATAGAAAAATCTCCTATAGAAAGTGTTGCACAAAAAGCTGCACTTTCACCTGCACCTGCACAATGTTGTATCTCACAAGTTGCTAAACCACACCCTATAATGAACACCTGCACTTTGCAAAATACCTGCACTTTGACTCTGATCTTCAAAGCCACATCCTTCAAATTAACCATCAACTTCTAAAGGCGACACCACACCTTGTATATATAAGAAAATGAAGAAAGTCCACAAAAGGAGGAGCAAATATGCAATGCTTATCCAAGATAAGCATTATCCAACATGTGTCAACCTTCCTCCACCTCATCAAGCTTATCTAAAAGCTCTCCCAAGGAGGAATTTGCCTTATTCATCTCTCCACCTTATAAGGGCACATTTTCCCAAAAATATGTGATGTCAACCGACTCCACTCAACAAGGAAAGAGTTCCCTTTTCCAAAAAATAACTAGCTTCCTCCAAACAAGGAAGTCAACATTGGAAATGGCATCTAACAACTAACTCCATGAAATATGGAATACATAGAAATTAGGAATACAAGGAACATTCCAGTCACATGTGGAGAACATGAAAATTACACCCCCCACATCTTTGGAGCTCTTTAGGCCCCTAAATTTTCTTCCTATGGTCATGTGATAGCCCCAAAGGGCTCCAAACTTAACATTATTCACACATTTTTTAATCTTTTGTTGTCATGTTTTGACCCTCTCTCTTTCCTACCTTCTTCCTATCTCCTCCCCCTTTGTTTTCCTCTTTTATAGAGATTTATCTAAAAATGTTCATTGTATATTTCTATAGATATGGGCCCTTTTCACCCATTATGGTCTCCCAAGGGTTAGTGGCCCTATCATGTTAGGTTTTACCCCGATTGATGTTAGTTTGCACATGAATAGGATCCTTATTTGAATTTTAAAGGTCTATAAAACCACTAGGGTGTTTGTGAATTTAAGACATCCAAGCATATATAAAAAGTGTTTGACAATCTAAAATTAAATCCAAAAGACCATCTAACATTTATTATCATTGAGAATTTACAAGAATTTAAGAATAAATTAAACATTTAGATATTTTTCAAACATCGTGGGGGTGACATGATTTCATTGCACTAAACTTCTGAATTGAATTTCAATTTACTTATCATGTTGTTTTTTATATTGTATACCATTATTTAACCCTTTTTAGAAATAAAGGTAGGGAAAATAGCTTAATCAACTAATGAATAGACTATTCTAAAATCAAGCCAATTAAATAATTTAGATTCACAATATTCTATTACATTACTGAATTATAGATATATACTAAATATAAAAAGTACATTGCCAAACAAAAATTTGATTTCTTAAACACAAGAAGAGATAATACTTAACTCATTTACTGATGCATAGGGGGATCTGAGAAATGTAGGAGCAAAATGAGATAGGATGATGCTTAGGTATGATTTATCAAATTCTAAAAATCAAATCTCTATCAGCCCAAATACTATGATTGAAATATAGACACTATCATTGATGCCTTTGACCCAATTTTGACTCTTCTATTTGAAGTGAAGTACAAATCCTTTTTTGAAAATTCCACTTGCTCTTATTAGGTCTTATTTTCACCTTTTAGGTTCTTTATCTAGATTATGTGCACAAGTTCTGGATATTAGTGTGTTGCTCAAAACCTTAGGTCATCCGATTAGGGCATGTGATCTTACAAAATAAGAGTTAGTGGGATCAAGTGAAGCTGAGATGACCTTAAATACCCCTTTGTCAATGAGCACTACCTGCATAGCCATATGCTTCGAAGAGGGCCTCAGCCCGATGTAGTTCTCCCCCTTATATGGGATTGTGTGTAAACAATGATTTAGTATGCTATATGTGAGTGCATGTAGTGATCTAGTTTGTAACTTAATAAATATATTTCATGGGTTATTATTTGAATGCTTCATACCTATAATAAGATTGCTCCTATGACTGATATAAAAATAGGGAATAATAGTGTATTAGAACTTAGTTGTACAAATGATTTGTTTGGCTTGATAGGTCCTTAGTAATTACTAGATGGATAAATGAGTGGGATTTGTTTTGTATTTATATCACACCATTTGAAATTATCTCATGAGAGAGTTAATGAAGCCAAATAGGTTGATGCATACAGATCAAAAGATTTGTAAATTTGAGTGTTTGTATGGTACAGACACTAGCATCAAACTTGGGACACTAACATTGATGCTAGTGTTCTAGTCTAGATGGTAGTGTCCTAGATGATAGAGAATTGTTGAAGATCTATAATTGGTAGTGGAAGATATTAATCATATTTCAAACATATTATGGGATATAGGTGATCTAGGTAATCAAAATATGAAGGTCGAACTATAAGATAACTATTTAGGCACAATGAGATGGTGAACGTGATCTTTGAGGCATCGAAAAGATCCTAAGCTAAAAGGTTGAGCCATGATTGATATTTTTCCTGTGTATAAGAATAGTTTATCACATAAACTCTAAATTTAGCAACTACATACCCCCTATCTATTAATGCATAAGAATGAAATTACTAGGTTAAAGGAAATAAATGTGTATCATAGTATGTACAAAACACCTTACTTTTGCTTGAACCCTATTTGAATTTATTGTATGTATATGTTACTTGCAACCAAGATAGTGTGATTAGTGTATGTAATATGAATATTGAAATAATTGAAATTCTTGAAAGAAAAGAGACCAAGAAAGGAGTACCCATATTGCAATCATATTTCCCCTGGGTACTTTGCTTTTGTAATGATGCTTCCTAGTTGAATCATTGGAGAGAGGTTCACAACTGAACCTTAGAGAAGTGAAGAGGAAAATTGGAGGGTGTTCATGCCTCTAGTCCAGTGCAAGGTTGAGTTATGCCAAGGTTATCAATAATATTAAGTCTTAATCACATAACCTAAGTGTATACACACAATATTTTCAAACTTTATCATTTATTAATGCGTTCTCTCATGCAACAATCTATCAAGTTTTAGTATCTCAAAGTGCATAGCTCAAATGGTACATTGTAAAAGGGTTGGGCAGGTCATTGGTGCTTTGTGAGAGAAATTATTTCCTATTTATCAGTCATATATAAATTCTAGATTCCCCAAATTTGACCCCCTAAGTTATCTCCTTCCATATTACATCCTCTAGTTATATTAGGACCTATAATTTTTTATTATATTGGCCTATTCGATGTAGTTTTATCTAGCATTTGTCCCTTCATAACTAAGTCTACTTAGATAACCTAGGTTGAGGTTAGTCAACCCGTTTAGGACTAAATCAAGTTCACTGTTATCATCAACTTAATCTACAGGAGGGATTAATATCATTCACCACTATAAATATGAGTTACCATATGATTTAACTTTTAAAGGATTTATGGAGTATAAAACCCTAGGTTTTTAAAATGTTAGAATAATAAACTAGGGAATACATATGCAATATCAATAACCACTAATTTTGTAACTAATGTAACTAAAAAGTATTATAAAAATAGGGAAAAAGTGAGAGAAATAATACTTAGCTTACTATATGACTAAAATGATCAGTTGATAATTTGAAAATTGGTGCATAGGTTGGTCTGATAGTTGCAAACAAGATCTAATAATAAAAACCAAGTTGGAACAATAACATGGCCTTTTTGGATAGTAGTGCAGTGTCTTGTGTAGTGTTATTGTCTTCCTTTAGAACTTTTGTGAATGATTTTAAGGTTTTATAGAAAAGACCCTATTCTAGATATGGTCTAAATTTTAAGTTTGTGTGATCAACATTTTTTCTATAGCTATGTTTTCCTTCAAAAACTCTTGTTTTTTATGCTTGTAAAGGTTTGAATGAACACCATGAGAAAAAAGGGGTTAGCGAGTCTAATGTGTTGGACATGTGATCCACACCCTATTGTGGTCACGCTATCTAAATACCAATGCTCTAAGGAGGGATTAAGCTTGATGTAATTATCTTGCTTATGTGATATGTGTGAATGTCTCTCAATGTTATAATGTCTGAGTGTGAATGCATGAGAGGATGCCTTGGAAGCTATTTGAGATCTAAATACCTAAACCAGGGCTAGATTATAAAATGTGTGGGTTGAGTCAATACAATATTAGAATAATTGGGAGCTTTCCCTTAATGTGAAGTAGTAATTTTGTGTGTTTCTCTATGATAATGTCCACCTAGGGTGTTAGAGTGTAAAAACAGTGTTTATATAGTGTTCTAATAAAAATTACTTAGGAGGGTGACTTAAGAATGGGTATACATTGACCCTAATCCTATTAGGGAGATACAAAATTACTTTTTGGAGGTTTAGAAACCTAAATTACTAAGGAATTGCACCATTATGGGTCTCATGTGGTATTTTATAGGCCTTGGTGTTATTTGTGACCGGCATACGACTAAAAGTGGATCAAAAGGGCCCTAAGATGGGTCAAGTGTTATACTAAGGGTAAAGTGACCTCAAGTGGACATCCAATGCATAAATGGTTAATTTTAATGACTTCATTTACCCCCCCCTTTATTCTAGAAATGTAATAAAGTGAAATGACTAAGATAAAGGAAAGAGACATACCTGGACTTACTTAAGAGGCGAAGCCCGTGAATGTGGATCTAAGTCTATAAACTATGTTCCATTGCATGTCTTGTGAATGAAACATGTATGAATTAGTCCTTACTTAATAAACATCAAAATCAAATACAAAAATAAATAAAGAGATGAGAGAGAAAGGAAAGGAATGAATGTACCTCATTGGGTATGTGAACCAATGCTAAAACCTCGTGACATCCTCTATGTATGTGTATATGGTGATCAAACGGTAAATAACTTGGACTGGGATAATGGATTACCTAATCCCCATGTGTGGGTGGCTCAATAGCTTAAGTTACCTTTATCTCCATCATTTCCCACCCCTACTCCATGGATCATAACTTGTGAATAACTTGGATTGGACTAATGAGTTGTCCAACCCTCTCATATAGATGGCTCAAGAACTCAAGCATTCTATGACTCCATCATTGCCTACCCATGTATAGTAGATACATATGAAACCTAAATTTCATAATGTAACTGAAGCTGTGTGATGTAACTAAAACTATGTAGGATGGCGTTGGGGCCACTCTAAAACTTTGAAATGTTAAGCAACTCAAGGGCCACTAGGCCACTCTCGAATGTAGCTCAAGGACTACTCGAGAATGCCAACCACTGTAGATGGAATATGACATAAATCTAATGTAAACTTGGTGAAAATAGTGTCTAAAGTAATAATGTGGAGAATGACATGGAGTTGCTATTCCATCTAAGAGTATTGGTGTCAAACTAAATAGATGGGACCAATGTGTTATGTATGTACCCCTAACTCTAATATTTGTGTATATATATCCTAGACTGAGTCATAATAATTTGTGTCTAGGTATCTAAAATTGAAATGGGAGTGATCATACCATGCATGATGACCCCAATCTAAGAAAACCTATGTAATTATGCATATAACTAAGTATAAATTGAGCATATATGATAATTTATGATAGATACTATACAAACTTAGATTGTACCTACTATGATTTTTTAGAAATTCTAATAATTTCTATTTTTTGAGGCTACTAGATAGTAGCACAGTCCCTTGGTGAATAATGCACTACGCTAATGTCCTATGTGTTATGATATTGACCAAATGTGTTGTTTCTATGTAAAATTGAGACTGATTTGGTTATGACTATTTTTCACTGTGTTTTCCTAAATTTGAGCTTTGTATTTGGTGTATGTGTGTTAAAAACTATGTTTTGAGTGCACTAGGATGACCTGATCTCCATGACAAACCCCTGTTAATGCCCCCTCTTTTTAGGGGAGTTATTGAAATTATGTAATAATTGCCCTCAAAATAAAATATATGCATCATCTATGTTAGACTGGAAATATATGAAATTTGCATGATAAACCAATATAATGTGTATACATGACATCAAAATGTAAAGTAATATGAGCTTAAGTTTTTAATGTATGATGTATGTTAAATATAGCATTAAAAAGGTTATCAAGATAGATATAACAATGTAAGCATGTATGTGAATAACAAATCTATATTTAATATGAGTATCTACTTAGGGGTATGGGGCATGATGTCCATTAAGGCACCCAAGAAGGAAGGGGAGATGAACAAGGTCTCTCATGGCATAAAAAAATGAGTGTGAAAATAACAGGCAAGAGACAAGTGTTATGGCCATGACACATACATGAAAGCATATAATAAACACATGAGGCATGTAAAATAGGCCAAGGGGCCATAATACAAGAGACATGGGCACATGTCACTGAGTCTAATAAAATAATAAATACAAGGACATGTTCAAATGTCCACATATATAAGGAGTAAGCAAGTTTGGCTTAGAGCCACATAGAAAGATGTGATCAAATGTTTGCATACACAAACAAGAATGTACGCACAAGGATATGGGCACATGTCTAAAGCATACACATAATGAAAGGAATTGGTTTAGATCCATAAAATAATAGAATACTCAAATTCCATCAAATATATGTAAAATCAAAGAGATACAATCAGATCTAAACTCAGAAAGTTAGACATGAAAGTATGCATGAACATGTGGTATAAATCTGTGAAAGAGAAAATATGTACATAAGCTGAGATAATAGTAGTAGTAGTTGACAAAAAATTAGTGTAGTATAGGATGATCAATACCAAGATAAAATCAATGTTAAATCTGTGATGTGGACTATATAAAGATATAACTTGGGAATCAAAAGTTGTGTAGTATGATGCCCCTGATGGGTTGATATGTCAATGTTGAATTTGTGTATCTATGTATGTGCTCCCAGTGGGTAAATAGTATTAAATATGGATCCATGTAGAGGACTTGAGTCTTGTAGTAATCTGTGAACATCTAAAAGGAACAAGTGAAGCATGTATGTATGATAAAAATGACTATACTAGCATAAATAACATATGTAGTACCTGAAAAATATAAGGAATGTAAACACAAAAAAGTATATAATCTATGAATGTTTTTTGTATTTTCTGAGCATATTATATTGTTTTTGTATTTTATGAGCATAAGCTAAGTACAAATAATATGAAAATGAAACTATGTACAAGGAAAAAGATAAAGGAAACTATGTACAAGTAAATTGGAATAATGAAACTATGTACAAGAGGAAAGATACTATTAACCAATGAGTCTCATGAGAAACCCACCCTCAATGGATCCTGCATCAAAAAGAGGAATGGTGAACTCTTATGAAGTGTGATGGATTTGCTGTGACTAAATTGAGTTGCAGTGTGAATCTAAATATTGTTCATTGTCAATATCTTAGAAATCATAAAAACTTGTATTGTTCCACTCATCATTATCATCTTGATTTTGAACTAGCGGAATGCTACTATTAAATTCTATTGTATTTGGATGAGCATAGGGAATTGCCTCATACTATGGAATTGACCTTTCTAAATTGTGCTTTGTAATATTTTATGTGACTATGCCCTTTGAAACTTTCCCTGTTGTAGGCATATGGTGATTTGGAGGCTCTTTTGTTAGAAGACATCTTTTGAGAATGTTTGTTGGCTTAACATAATTCTGAATGTGTAACTTAAGTTCTAGCTCTTTTTTTAACATTACCTATGTATCTAGATATTTTGACTTGATAAACTATGCTTGTGAATGATTTCCCTTGGTATGTTCCACAAATCCCAAACCTTGTTGACCAACATTATCAACTACTACAATAGGAGTAGTGATGCCTTGGGCATGTTTGCCTCACCCTTAAGCTTGATAATCAAACTATTGTAGGTTTTTTTTACTAAACCTATATTGATTTGAGTTAGGACCTCATTTTGGAGAGGTATATTTGTATCCTTCACTTGCTTTAGATGTGCTTGTTGTATTATTTCTTGCTCTGATTTTACTTTGTGAACCTTTTGTTGTTCTGAGTTATGCTTTGGTAACCATTTTTATACTATTTCTAAATTTGACACTTTTTGAATATGTTCTTGTATCACTGTGGATTGCTTAACTTATTTATCTTGTATAGGTTCCTCATTAGCAATGATGTGTCGTATATATTTTTTTAATGCCAAACATTAATCTATGTGATGACCATGCATTATATGGTATGCACTATAATATATGGATCTCCTCACTGGATGTCTTGAGATCTCACTTGATCTTCTATTTGATCTTTATGTATTTTTTGAAGCACTAGTTGTAGATGCACTTTGTTGTGATTTTTTATTTTGATATGTAACATTGTTTGCCATAAATTGACTAGGAGAAGATGCATATACATGATTGACACTAGTGTGCCCTGGAGGCTTTTGTTGTGTAATATGATTTTCTAATATTGTAATATTTTAATGTAATAGATGATTTTTATTTTGAAATTTGTAAATTAGCTTGCTCATATTGATAATTTCATTTCTTAGAGTCTCACAAATGCAAACACTAATTGCTTCAAATTGAATATATAGGCACACACCCTGTAGAAAAGAGGTGGAGGCATGAATAGGCTAGGTATGGGCATTAGTAATAGTAGTATAGGTTGTTTCATCTCATAGAGGGGTGATAGCATGGACTTGGTTAGAGAAAAAATAACTATCACCCTCATAGACATGAGGAAGAGGAGATTCTTTCATGTGCATAAGATATGACATTGAAAATTGAAAGTGGTTGTTAGGGTATTAAATTTATGGAATAAGTCAAATAAAATATATTTTAACTGATAAAGTACATCATGTACATATGTGTTTTTATATTCTTAGAATTGATTCTAAATGAAAGGAAACAAGCATGCAAATGAAAGTAGAAAACTTTTCATTAAAAAATGATAAACATATTATGTCATTATTATTGTTGGTCCCCAAAAGTGTTAGTCATTTTTGGAACAACATATGAGCTATTCTTGGACCTACAGGGCCAAAATTCCTCTCTTACCCTTCTCAAAATTTATTCGGAGGCTTTCAAATTCCTCATTTTTTCAAAGCTTTTTCAGCAAAGGGATTAGCAGGTTCAAAGGTTCAATGTCTTCAACAAGGGCTATGCGCATATGTCAAAGGTTCAAAGTTCAACCGTTTAAAGGATCTGCGGCCCTGAGCACTTAACGAGTCTCAAAAGCTTGAACCGTTAAACTGTTGAACCTTGAACCATTTTGGTTCATCGGTTCAATGGGTTTAATGTTCAATCAGTTCAACGGGTTCAACGACTAATTGGTTTAATGCGCTTGGTGCAAAAAATCAAAAAGACTTAGCCAAATAATGAAGAATGAACCGATTGAACCATTGAACCAAAGTTGGTTCAATTGGTAGGTTCAAGGCGCTGCCCCAAAGCCAAAGGAACAAGTGCCCTTGCGAAGGGCGGTGAACCAAGGCCAAGAAACCTTGCGGAGGGCAGTGAGCAAAAATAGACAAAGTGAACTGCTTCAAAAAAATCAACCCAAAGAAAGCAAAGGGAAAGCCCGACTAAAGAGAAAAGCCCGTGGAAAAGTGCCTGATGGAAAAAGACAAAGTGCAGTGGAAGCCGCCACATGTCATCTTCCGTAGGACTCTCAAAAGGTTTCTAAAACTTCTTAAGTGAAGTGAAATATGTCACGAGTCCTATTATGACTCAGCGGAATGTGACAAGTGTTTGCATCCGCATTCCCCTTTTAAAGTTGCTCAGGCAAGACGTGTCATGGATCCCATTTTTCGTAAGTTTCCAATGAGTTTCATAACAATGAAACTTGCCACTTGTCAAAGACGCAGAAAGGACCCCATAAAGACTTAGACAAGAAGGGCTATAAAGGACAAAGAAGCAACATGGATGATTCCAAAGGTAATTTCAATTAAAGCGATGGTTCAACCAGAGAGCAAAGAAGCGCTTAAGCAGTGAAGAGAGGAGAGAGACCAAAGGACTAGAAATATCTTCAAAAGAGTTATTTCTAGTAGGTGAAACAATGGATCAAGTAGACTTATGAGTGCACCAAATCAAGGACGCAAGTCTTTTTTTCTTCCATGAAGTAATGACAAATTAGATAGCTACATGGACATTAGAGAAAGGACTAGATAGTCCATACCAAGGAAGAGACATTAGATGAATGGGCATGCCATAGTTGAGGCAATGCGTTGTTCCCAGCATGGTCCCTCTAGACAGAACTAAAGGTGCATTAAAGATGTTGACTGTAGCATGGGCCTTTTTCATGAAAATAAGTGCCCAAGTCTTTCTTGGAGCACTATATATATTATAATCTCTCATTTGTTACAAGGGAGATCTTCCCCTTACCAGAAGCGAAACTCTACCCAAATTGAAAGGCATTACTGAGACTTTGAGCTTAGATTGTAGTTCATATTTCCTTGATTAAATGAGAAAGCAAGTTACTTGTAGACTTTGTGCTGTTATATATTGTGCTACTTTAGGAGATCGTTTGTATGTCTATCTTCTGGAAGCATTCTTGTTTATTTGATTTAACAAGCAGAACTAGTGGAGGCGATAAGGAAGGTGTCCTGAGGCCAACTACTTTCAAACTTTGCACTGTCATAGTTGTCTTCAGTGTTTGTTTTTCTTTTCCATTTCTATGTAAAGGACCTTGGGATGACTTTGTTCCCCCATTGTTCTTTGTATCTCACTCTTTGGGTAGTTGAGGTGGAAACTTTGCATTCTGTTTCATCCTATTGTTACTATGCCCTTTTGTTACTGGTTTCTTATTTTACCTGAAAGAACTCTTGCTATTTCCTGCAAGAACACTTTTGAAAGAAGAGAAGTGCCCTTAGTGTTTCCATCAAGATTTTCTCCTCTGTTTGTTAGCATCATCTCTGAAAGAAGAGAGATGGATGGTTTATCTCACCCTTGTGTCTTACTTTCAGCTTATTTATATAGTATATAGCCTCTGCATATTTAATAGGGAACCTCCCCTTGATGAGAGGAGAGATTTGTCCCCTTGTGATGCAGTAAACATGCACATCTAGATGACTAATCTCCCTATGCTGTGGTGATAGGAACTATTTTGAATGCCAGTTAGATGGTCGACAAAATATTCACCCAATAATTATCATGATTAGAAAAAATAAAAATCAAAAGATATAGGGATCTAAAATATGATTTTGAGTTATAGAAGGCTAGAAACATAAAACCTAAAGGGAGTTATGGTTTTTAAACTATACAAAGTAAGTCAAGTTTACCCAATGATTTGAATTTTAAGGTATTTATGGAGTGTAAAACCCTAGGTTGTTAAAGAGTTAGAATAATAAACCAGAGAATAAATATACGATATCAACAACCACTGATTTAGTAACTACTATAGCTAGGAAGTATTCTAAAAATAGTAAACAATTAGGAAAAATAATACTCTGCTTATTAAATGATATAAATGGTCAAGTGGTGGTCTAAAAATTAGTGGACAAACTAGTTTGACAGTTACAAATGAGATCTAATAATAAAGACTGAGCTGGGACAAAAGTGCAATCTTTTTGTATAATAGTGTGGTCCTAGACAATAACACGGTGCACTATTTTCCTATGTAACACTATTATCCTCCTTTAGACTTTCTACGAATGATTTATGGGTTTTACAGAATAAACCTTATTCTAGATATGGTCTAAATTTCAAATCTATACAATCAACACTTTTTACTATAGCTCTATTTTCCTCTAAAAATTATAGGTTTTCATACTTGTAAGGGTTTAAATGAACACCATGATAAAAAGGGGTCAGGGAGTTTGATGTGTGATCCACACTCCTGTATGGGCATGTTTCTTACATACTAATACTTTGAGGAGGGATCAAACTTGATGTGGTTCTCCCACTTATATGATATGTGTGAATGTTTGTGAATGCTAAAATTCCTCAGTGTGAATGCATGAGAGGATGCCTTATAGGCCACTTGAGATCTGAATACCTATGTTAGGGCTAGATTATTGAATATATGCACTGAGTCAATACAATATTAGAAGAATTAAGAGCTTTCCCTCACTGTGAAGTGGTAATTTTGTGTGCTTCTTTATGACAATGTGCACCTAGGGTGTAGGACTGTGAAAGTAGTGTTTATATAGTGTTATAATAAATTTGAATTGGGAGGGTGACTTAAGAATAGGTCTAGGCTAACCTAAACCTCTTAGGGAGATGCAAAATTACTTTTTGGAGGGTTTAGGGAACAAAATCACTAAGGAATTGTGCCATTATGGGTTTCATGTGGTGTTTTATAGGCCTGGGTGTTATTTATGATTGTCATATGACTAAAAGTGGATCAAAAGGGCCCCTAATATTGGTCAACTGTTATACTAAGGGTAAAGTGACCTCAAGGGGACATCCAAATCATGAATGGTTAATTTTAATGACTACACCATTTCATTCCAATAGAGAGGAACATTCATTTTCACATTATTATTGCTCACACTTCTACCCTTATTCTACATTTAAAGGATTCATTGCTTAAATATTGTCTTGAAGGAAAGTTTGTCTTGTTGAGTCTTGAATGCAATAGGAGTCCTTTTAGCCTAGATCTTGATTCAACCTTTGAGATCTTTACAACCATAACAATCTCTTTCAAAGAACCATTAGCCAAAGAGGAGATTGAAGTTGATAGGTCTTGTTTTGGGTAAGTATATTCTAACCCTAGGTCTTTCATTTGATAGATAGGAGTTACGTAATTATTTGGTTAATGAATGTATATCTCCATTTTTAAACTTTATCTACACTTATACTCAGTATGGCTATAAGATTGTTTAAACTTGCCATTTATCCACCTTAGGTAGCCTAGGACCCATTTGCCTATATGGATCCTTGCCCATTTTGATATGTTTCTAACCCATCCCCCTTTAATTACATTACTTGATTGAAATAGTAGATTATTTAAAAATAGAGACATGGTTAGATCTACTTCATTGTGTTGATTGCCTAGATTCTTTGGAACCTTTTCTCTTGATATTGTGTTGTAGGTGCTCCTCTTGCTAGGTCTGCAGATCTATTTGGTCATATTGTTGGGAAAATAATGAAAGCACACAATTGATTACCAAGCAACTTAACATGCGGAAATTAACCAAAATACACAAGTAACTAGAATTCAGAAACAACACAGAATATGAGAGACGATACACAACTTGTATTAAAACTCTTCCAGAAGGAAATACAACAAAGAAGATTGCCACAATTCTTCTTCCTTACACACCTCTAGGGCTCCCACACCTCTAGGGCATAAACAGTAAATCTTCCCTCAAAGCTCTCTCTCTTTCGGTCCCAACACACAACTTAAACACAGAGTTGGTGTTCACCTCCAACCAGCCAGTATCCACTACTGCCAGTACACTTGTGCTCCATGCACTCCACAAGTGCTCCATGCACTCCAACAATTACTCAATGTACTCCAAGTAGATCTCTCCTGAACTGAAACAACCTGCAACCCAACTGATCTCACTTATGGAAGGATCTTCCTTGCCTTCCTCTTGGCTCTCTTTCTGAGTACACACTGTACTCCAAGTAGATCCCACCTGATCCTGCTCCCTGTTGTGTTGCTATCCTATCTGATCTTGCACACCTACAAATCAATCTGGTTCTGCACACCTGTGAACCTTAGACCTTGCACACACATACACCTGCAGATCAATGATCTTACTTACCATGTAGATCTCCTAAAGTAGCCATGCTCACCTGATGACCAAGATCATACATACATGAAGAACCCTGTTGATTCTCCAATCCAGCACCCACACTTAGTACTTTGGCACTAGGAGGAACACACCATGCTCTCTTCTCTTTGAAGGAGCTTATATTTTGCTCTCTTACTCTCTAGCACACTTTTACAATACAACCAATGAGTCTCTAAAATAGATCTCATGTAAACAATAATTAGACATCTAATTACAATAATTAGATCCACAACTTCTAGTCTAAATTTGGCTCTTGACATGCAAACACTTGGTTCATTAACTAACTACCCATAACACTCATAGCTCAAATCACACAGGTGACCGACGTCAGTTCCTGTCTGCTTGGGGGTGTCGATGTTGGCCGATCCCTGACCGACGTCAGTTGCTTCCTGTCTCTTCCCTGTCAACATCGGTTGGCCTGACCGATACCGATGACTGTGACAACAACAAACTCTCTGCAACCTCCTCACCTATTTGCATCAGTGAAGCTTTTAGCTCCACAACCTAATAATCTCCCACTTGGAGATAAATAGCTGCACTGTACTTGTACCTGTACTCCGTCTAATCTATTTCCTAACTTGTATCCCTCTTCAAGATCAATCCTAAAGACCACCCACCGCACAACCTGTGGTGCACCTCCTATCATCTGAGTACCCTGCCACATCCGAACCTACAAACCCATGTAGTGAAGTCCTAACCCTGCATAGCATGAATCCCTGCTACTGGTCCCTCTCAAATACCTGAGAACCCACTTTCCTGAATTGGCTCCTAACTCTCTGACAGCTCCCACTGCTTGGGAAAACTCAGGTCTATACCAGACCTCATGTGATTTCAGACACTGAACTGTTCAGCCCTTAGTGTGCTCTGATTCTACATCCTAAACCTCGCAAATACCTGATTCACATCAGCTCCCACTGGAGACAAAATCAACCTGTGATCTTCCATGTCTCCCATGCCAAAGAATTTTGTTGCTCCAAATTCCTCATAGCAAACCACTAAACTAATCTTACCCTTAGCTCAACAAAACCCTGTATGTACAAACCTGCTAGCAAACATACCATCCA